>JAVJIF010002612.1:0-321505 GCA_038442645.1 Agave tequilana | reverse complement strand
TGGTGCTGCAATGCTGCTGAGACGCGGTTTCGACCCTCGCGTCTTGATGCTGCAGTGCTGGCTGAGACGCGGGTTTCGACCCTCGCGCCTTGGTGCTGCAGTGCTAGCTGAGACGCGGGTTTCGACCCTCGCCCTTGGTGCTGCAATGCTGGTTGAGACGCGGGTTTCAACCCTCGCGCCTTGATGCTGCAGTGCTGGCTGAGACGCGGGTTTCGACCCTCGCGTCTTGGTGCTGAAATGATGGTCATGATTAGCCCTGCATTTGGAGTTTGAAACTCTGCTTTTTGGTGACTTATCGGCTAGTGAACTTTAGACAGCCTATAGAACCCCCTCCAAAGTTTTCGACATTCTGCAGTTAGCTGGGACGGATTTCTAAATACTTTGGATTCTAGCTGAGTTCACCCTTATGACTGGACTGACAATGCTCCGGGCTTGATATATTGGAGTATGGTCTTCGTGAGTGTACTATGGAACTCTTTGAAGCCGCCAAAATTGATCGTGTTGAGTGTCTAGATACACAGTCTAAACCTTCCCGATGCTTTGAGTTTGCCGTTGGTGTACTTTGAGCCAGGGGTGGACAGTCGTCTGCTTGTGCCAGTGTACTTTTGAACTGAATTGCAGAAGCAAGGACTACATGCCAGTTCTGTGGACGCGGGGGTGATACTGCTTTAAAGATGCGCCTTCTATAGAGGTGCATCTTTTGGGATGACAACGCGACTGTTACTCCATAAGGTAGACGTGACTTTGGCCTAGTTGAGAAGGCGCGTCCGTCGGAGGGACGCGTCTCTTGGGACGAAGACGCAGCTGTTGAATGCGAATCCGTGCTGTGAATATGTTGCCACGTGTCCTGTAGAATTGAGGGGACGTCTTCTTTTTTGGCGCGCGAACTGCGCGCTGCATTTAATGCGCTTTCCACGCGTCAGGCAGAGATTAGGCGTCGAGCCAAGCGCCGCGTATCTCTGCGAATCGCTGTGCCTATAAAGGCAACAGTCTTTCCAGAGTAATCATTAGACTCTTCTTCTTCTTCGTTCGCATCTGTTTGGGTTTGAGAAAGAAGCTTTCTTTGTTCTCTTTTCCTTCATCTAACATCGAATCCTTGATCACAATGGCACCAAAGGCTAAGCATACTGCTTCTTCTTCAAAGGCCATCATTCTTGAGACTCAAATGGGCGGTTCCTCCATGCAGGAAACCCCTATTTCAGGTAAAGAAAACCATCGGACTTGATTTCCACCATTAAAAGGGTTTATAGAGTTCTTTTAACTCTTAAAATCCTTTTGAATATGAACCGCCAACGCGGGCTCAAGCCCGTGTTTAATCGTCAGGCGCAGTTTTTGAGTCGATCAACAGGACGGAGGTTTGATGACCTCTGCTTCTTTTATATGCTCGAATCTGCGTCTGCTTGTTGAACACAGGGCCCCAATGAACCTTGCGTTTGGATTCAACACTTAGAATATTTCTAAGTGTGAAAGATTCAAACGCAGATTTCTTATGACTCTTGCGTCTTGTGAAATCGGATGCTGGTCCTCATGAATCTTGCGTCTGAGCCCAATACTTAGAAATTATCTTATAAGTCTTGGATTTAAACGCGGGCTCCATACTAGCCTCGCGGTCTTCGGGTCTGGATGCAGATTTTGATGATTTCCGCGTCTGGATCCATTCCTGCGTTTGAGTTATAAATACTTGATCATTTTCTTTCAGATTTTTGATCAAGTATTATTTTCTTTTGCAGTACGATATTCCTCCAACCCTCTCTCCAAGAAATGTCACTTCGGGCACGTAGGCGGTGCTGGACCGCAACCTATCCTTTGTGTTGCAGAGGACTGCTCCTGTGACTGCTGACAAGTCGAAGGAGCGAAGGGAGAGGGTCTCCAAGGTCGACATGGGGACCTTCTTGGAAATTATGACTGACGCAGAATTTAAGACGGATTCGCATGTTCCGTTAAAGAAACCCGTCTTCTTCTTTGGGGACAACATTGGCGAGGGTGGTCACATCTTGCATGACGGCGATTACAAGTGGCTTCGCCAGATAGAGGGTAGAAAATTCTTTCTTCTAAATATGGAGAGAATGTATCCCTTATCCTATCTCCAGCACATGTCTGTCCCCCGGGCAATGGAATGGGAGCTTGCCCGACTTGTCCCCAATGTCTCTCTCGGCATACTGGGCGCTAGGAAGGTACACCCTATCAGACACTGGAGGGAAGTTTTTGGCTTGTTTCCTGGATTACTCAGGTCTGAGTACCCAGTAGGGGAAACCCCTCAGCTCGACACTACCTTCATTACTCAATTCATGAAGGTAAGGGGTGACTTTCCCGTTGACTTCCGTCCGCTTGGGTGGGTTCATTCTTCCGACAAGTCCTGGTGGGGCAAGATGGTGGGCTTTGTCCTCGCTGAACTCGAAGGTCTGTTGGAACAAGTGGGATTGCGTCATGCGGTCAGGGCTGTGCAGTATGGCATCCCGCAAAGTTCTCACAATTTTTATGGGATCCTGGAGCACTACAACCCTTTGACGGGGACATTTTTCACCCCGGTCAGAGAAATGGGGCTCGCCCTGCATGAACTATATGAAGTTTTGGGGCTGGTCATGGGAGACGCCCCCTATGAAGAATATGTTCCCACTTCTGAGGAGCTTCATCTTTCGAGGAAAAAGTGCCCTCAGATATATGAGACCTACTGGGAAGTGCTGTATCACTTCAATATCTGCGATCAAATAACCTCCTAGAGGACCAGAGGAGTTAAGCAGATGTCTTGGGCGAGCTACCTGTTCAACGGTGTAGCTGAGAAAGATCACTCGGTGACCATTCTGGCCCCTAGCACCGACGAAGAAATCGCCGAGAGGATTGATGCCTCTGTGAGTTCTTATACCATAGAGTCGAATGAAAATACTTTCAAACCTGACACGGTTTTTGAAAGTTTCCATCATCAAGCCCGGGTCCCCATTTCTGACCGGGCATTACTGGCGGGCTTCCTCATGCTGTGGTTGAAGCGCTGTGTAGTGCCGACACTGCCGCATGAAGTGATTGTTGCCGACGTGGTGTATCCGGCGGTCCTGTTGGCCTATGGTAGATCCATCGCTCTCCTTCCAGCAATGGTGGCTGGAATCCAAAGTGGATTACGGGCCCTGACTCAGAGCCTGTGCAAAGTGGAGGCCATCATCAACTCCCAAGGTAGACCTGAGGTTGACTCGGAGGGGAGGCCGAGAGTAAAGACTCCCAAACCCCGGATCGAGCTTCCCTACATGTACCTAATGGCTTGGTACGTTATGCACTGCCCCTCACTGATGACGCCAGTGTCTCGATCTGAGGGGTTTGTCCCTTTTGTGCAGCGGCTGGAGAGCTCGAGCTGGTCCAACAACTATATGTTCTACGTTCGGAAATGTATTCTGAACGTTTCGAATTACCATCTCAACTGCTGCTTCCCGAGATTACCGATGCTACTTATGGGGATAAATTTGCCGACATTGTGGGTCCGGACGACTTCACGAGGCTGCCATCGGGAGTCTTCTGGTGGCTTATCAATATTCGGCCCAGGTATCTGCTCTTTCGGCAAGGGAACTCGTGCACGATTGAGCCTTATATGCCGAATCGTTTTGCCCGACAGTTCGGCTATGACCAACTATATGTCGGCAACCTAACGCCCAACTTGCCTTTAGTGGAAATTATTTGAAGGTGCTCGGGCCTGGTATTACAGCGTGGCTGGGGGGACAAAGGCTCTTTTTAGCTTGCCTCACAAGACGTCAAACTGTTACGCAAGCCTTAGTTTCTGCACCTGGTACACCCAGGCTAGCAAGATGCCTGGCTACTCAATGGAGCGCTCATGCATTAAGAGCATTAATGCGTCCTATGAGGAGAAATTTGCGTCCAACAAGCGCATGCGAGGTATCGATGAATACCAGGCAGCTAAGAAAGAGGCCAGAGGGGAGACAGGGGTAGAGCCGAGAGCAGCAACACCTAGGGAGCAGCCTGCTAGAAGGCGTCGACAGGCGGTGCCTAAACGTCCTCATGGCTCGACTTCCACAGCTGAGCCTGCCCCGAAGAAGGCCAGGAAAGACTTGGCGGCTAAAGCTCCCATGTCCTAGGCCGTCCCTTCGGGTGTTGAGGAGCAGAGGGAAGAAGAGGAGGAGGAAGACGAAACCCCCTTGTTCGTCTTCGTGGATTGCGCAGCAGGGGCCCCGTGATTTTAGAAGAAGGGGAGCTTGCTGATGAACCCGCTGCAACTGATAAGGCTGAGCAGCTCGAGGTTGACCTGATGACCAGGGATGATGTTGAGATTCCAGGGGTCTCAACTCAACCAGGGTCTTCTTTAGCTCAAGAGAGGAGAGATGAGGCACAACAGCCTGGGTCTCTGCTGTATTGATGCCCAGCTCGAGGGTAGTCGATCCCAGTCCCACTACCGGGGTACTTGGTGGTAAGGTCTCAATTGCCGAGGCCTCTTGTGTTGCGCTGTCGTCTTCATCGTCCGAGGAGGATGAATATTATTCAGGCGATGAAGTCGATTTTGGCGATGAACCCGCTCTTCCAGATCCGAGTAAATTCTCACATATTTCGGAGGAAGAAATACATGGGTGTGATCCGGTGACGGCGTCACCACTAGCGGCAATTGCTCCTGCTGAAGGTACTCTCTTTGCCTTTTTGACCCGGTTTCCCTTTTAACTAGGAAAAAGGTTCTGACGTTTTTCCCTTAACTTTATGCTGCAGGGCTGGCCGTGGACAGCGAGGCTGCGACTTCCTCCCATATCGAGGAAATGATACAAGAGTTGGCCCAGCAGGAGGACGTTGAGGCTCCTGCTACTGAAATGCCTCAAGAGAGGGCAATTATTGAAGTCGGGAGACCTCAACCCTACAAGATTCGCCCAGGAATTCGTCGTCCTTGAATCCTCAGCTTGGTAAGAAAATATTGAGGCTTTGAATATCTTCCTTTTACTGTCATGGTTGACATTTTGATGATTTGCAGAGAGCACTGAGGGAGCTCAGGCAGAGGATCTTGCGGCCAGCGTTGACTGTGACTGAGTTTTCCTGCACACAAAAATAGAATATTAGATTAAGAATAAGATCGTGCGAGGTCTCAGTTCTAATCCGCGGTAGCAAGGCTATGCGGGTCGTGATCCTCAAGGAGGGACTGCGATAGAAGCGTTAAGCAAGTTAATCTCTAAAATTTATCTTTTTTAGTTAATTGTCACGATGGTATTTACAAAGAAACGTGGTATTTACAATGAGTTGTGGGAAAGAATATTGGAGAGATGTGGATTTAATCTACGAAAAGAAAATAAAAGAAAAGAAAGGAAAACTTATCTCTTTATTTGCTTGCCGTTTGAACCGTTGCGATGATTTCCCTTTTCTTGGAAGGCGTACAAGCACGGCTTATGGGATCGTCCGCCTTCTTAATCTACTCTACGAAATATAAACAACAAGCTATGAAGACTTGTTCATCGCCATGGGCCGTCAAGGTTCCTTCTTCGGCTAGGTAGTCTCAAAGCGTCAAGTTCTCACGGTTTGCAAGACATCAGAGAAGGAAACAATATAGAAAACAAGATCAAAGAGAACAAGAACACAACATAAAATAGAAGAGATGAACAAAAACATAACAAAAACAAACCTTTGAATGGATTTCATTAACAATTGAAGAAGAGTTGGCTTACACCGCTGTCACCTCAGTACAAGCATGGACTCTTTCCTCCATGAAAGCTTCCTCCACTCTCAGAATTTACAAAAGATAAACAAAAAGAAAACCTAACCTAGAAGAAAGAGGAAAAACCCTAAAAATCTGAACTTTGGCCCTTTGCTGGACGCTGGACGCTCTTTACGTTGCACTGCAGGAGATATTTATAGATGCAGAAGGCTACAGAGTCCCGGACGAATCTGCCCACGAAATTTGGGATCAGGATCTTATCAAAGTGCCGCGGATTTGCGGCGGTTCCGCGGCACTTTTGTGGCTTCTGGCCACGCGCTTTGGCGCGTGGCCTCTCCTGGTCCGTCCATGTGGGCGCCTGCTTCTAGAATTGTAATCCTGGCCTTTTAAATCTGGATTTTCGAGGTAACTTGGTAATCAAGTTACCCTTAATCCAGATTTCTTCAAATCTTCCTCCCACGAATTTTCTTCTTATCTTGGCCTTTTATTCTCATCCTGCAGGTGTTTAGGGTTAGATAGAAGTCTATCCTTCCCTAATTTCTGATATTTACAACTTTTAGCCCTTGTATTTGCATTTTGATTCTTTGTATTTGCGCTTTTTCACCTGGGCTTCAAACATGGGCTTGGATCTGGGCTTTTGGGCTCTTTAGGCTTTATTTATTGCTAAAATAACAATTCGAGGCCTGCACACAATAAATTACAAATTATTAATAAATGTGCAGAATTAAATGAATAAATATGAAAATGTGATGGTAAATATGATGATAAAAATGCACTTTTCACTACCAATCACACCCCCACACTTATCTTTTTGCTCGTCCTCGAGTAAAACAAAGAAAAAGAAAAAGAAATGAAAAGTTAATCTAACCTAACTCACTTTCGTAGGAATCACGATTGCACTTAGCACGTGCAACAAGCCGTTAAACCCTAGGTTACCCTAGAGGACGAGTGTTGTCTCGTGAGGGTTTTCAGCGGATTGCACCCACAAAATCCATAAAAAGGAAAATATTTGAATTATTATTGAAGAGACTAAGTAGTCTATAAGTTTTAGGATCCTCATTTTTATTCATTCTTCAAACCTAGTCTTTATAAAGTCAATTGTTATTCATTTTAGGTAAGGATTAAAATTGAATTTCTAATATAGTCTTTTTCGTTACCAAAAATCATATGCACCCTTGTGAATCTAGGAATTCCTTAACTTGGACTCTCATGCCTCTTTATTATTTTTATAACATCATCTAATTTTCTTTCATGTAAGTATCAAGGCTTCTTGAGGCCCTCATACCTAACTAATTGACTATTAGATGTGTTAATATATTATTTTTTTTTTATTATTATTTTTTTTTTTGGCATGTATAACTCATCTAATTTTCTTTCGTATAAGTATCAAGGCTTCTTGAGGCCCTCATACCTAACTAATTGATTATTAGATATGTTAATACATATATTATTTTTCTTAGTCTTCTTAGGCTTTCTAATCCACCCATGTAACGAATTTAAAGTCGATGACTCCCAAACCGGTTGGCTTTAGGGCACCAAGTGAGAAAACACCCCGCGGACTCAAATTCGAGTGAACTAGGCTCTCAAAACTAAGGACTTTATTTTATTTACTCACCTTTAGGCATGAATACTTATGCTTCTTGAGGCACATGTATCAGCTTAATTGGTGATTTTTTTTTTTTTTCTTCTTTTTTTTTTTATGAGGCACAAGGTCTTTGTCTTAGAATCCTAGATATGCATTTGGTATGCACATTTCATTAAGGTAAAAATCAAGACTAATTATTTATTCAATTTTTCTCCTATACCTAAAAATTAAACAATTTATTTATTTTGACCAAGTTTTTAGAAATCCTCATCACGATTTTCCTAATCCTTAAAACCAACTTAGATTTCTTTCAAAAAATAAGTCAAAATATTTCCTTTTTATAATATTTTTTTTAAATTTTTTTTTTTTTTTTTTTTTTTAGCAAATTTTGTTAGTGTCTACTTATGTTAGTATGTTAGTAAAGCCCACCCCCACACTTATCTCATGCATTGTCCTCAATGTATGAATGAATGCATATATGCATGAAACAGAACAAGGGAAGGCGGAAGTTACCTTAGGGTGGTGGTTCCGGAGGTGGTCTAATTGGTCCACGAAATGCGGCCCAATCAAGATAACAAATAATTTGGTGGAACCCACCAGAAACTTTCCTTACATAACCCACTAAAAATATGTATAATCAATTTTTAGTATTTTCACCCCATCAAATTCCAAATTTCATAATATATTTCAGAGTTAATTGTCTCAACCTCCTTGTCCCAAAATGGAGTATGAAAGGATGGAATTATTGACTTGGACATTATAGGTGCGGGAACGAATACCGACTCAGGGAAAATGCTCAAATCAAGTAAGGGCTCAGGAGTCGGGCTAGGTTCAAGAATGGGTCCAAGTCAAGAAATTGAAACTCAAGTCCACAATCTTCTTCCCACAATGGAATGTGACCTAATATGGATGATATCTCTTTACTTCCAATATTAAAGAATTCTAGCTCATCGCCATACAATTCTTCAAAACTAAGGTCAACATCGTCCGTCAGAATTGTACAATCAATTTCAGAAGTAAAGAGATTGTGAGAATCTAGGTCAAGTTCATATGATCATCTAAAATGGGTGATTCAATTTCATAATGAATTGGAATAGGATTCAATGTTGACTCGGGAAAAGTGAAATCAGGTGGAGACACTGGAGTCATTATTGAATCCGGAAGTAAAATTGAATCATTGAGTGGAAGATCATGATCATATTCATGCTCAAGTTCTAATTCGGGAAAGGAAAAACTTGCCAAGTTATCAAGAATTGGAGTTTCGGCAAGTTCACATGATGGTACTGAATTAGAATCTTGTTGTCCAAAGCAACTTGGTTCGTCGGCTCTAAGTGAGTGGTCAATGAAAGCAGAAACGGCCGAACTGTGAGCATGTAAAGCTTGAACCATCAAATCTATGTCATGATCACGGGCTAATTGAGCCTCAGTCATGGCAGCTAGCATCTCTTTATAGTCGATAGGATCATCTTGTTCTGATTGGTCTTGAAAAGATGAAGTGTCATCATGATGAAATTGTGAGTCGGTGGACTCACGCATCATCCTATCTAAGATTGATGGTGATTGTTGCTTGGACTTATGCATACTTATCATTTCCCCAATAGATGGTAGTCTATTCTGAATTGGTGGATCTAAGTATGAATCATTGAAAGAATGTGGACTAGATGGATATGGAGGACAATTTGGTTGAGAATTAGACTCGGGGACTCGAAACCCCATGAACTCTGTGACGAGTTGAAATTATAATGAAATTATAGTCATAAGATGGGGGGTGTGGGTTATATTCATTCGGATAAGACCATTCCGGCACACTAGATGGTCAAAGTTAGGGTATGCCGGGTTGGTAATATCCGAATAATAGTTAGGGGTGTAATATGGATTAAAATTGGAATTATTATTATATGCCATATCACACCAACACAAATACAACAAACAAATAAACAAACAAAAAAGAAAAAATTCTAACCTAAGTTAGGGTAGACCTATGACCTAGACGACTCCTAACTGGTTAGACCGTCCACAGGAGGTTGGGTGCAGACTTTGACCACAAGTTAATCAGCCAGGTCAGGCAAGAGTGGTGGGAGGTTTTCCGTCAAAGACGTTCCTTAATTAAATAACCACCACACTTCGGGCTTTCGGCCCTCAATCCCCTTCCTAGACACTGATTTGGCAGGAGTCAACTTCCAACACCGTTCCCCCTTAGGATAATCTCCTAATTGAGTCCGAGATGTCCCTAGGGCCAACGTCTACTAATTTTTAAGTTAGGCTTGGGTTAGTGAGTGCTCGGGATATGATTTTTGGGCTAAGGAAGGGTGATGAAATCCCCACTTATCTTGTTAATGGGTTATGCCCTTAAGATGAATTAGTGCAAGTGTACAAGATAAATAGATAAGAATCACTCAAAGCAGAAAATCAACCAAGAGATGAATCCTATTCTACATGCAATGCGTACGTACCTTGCCTCCAGCACTCTTCAACAGTAAAAGTAAAAGAATTGAAAGACACGTGCCTAGAATGCAATTGTCTAAACAATTTTTAATTACAACCATTTTTTACTGTTGATTAAATTAGCAGGTATATGGTGAATAATACAGGAAGATAAGTATTGCAGAAGCTGTATTTTGCAGAGCTGAAGACCCTGCAGAAAAATTGTCAGGAGTGAACTCCTCCTTGCCGCAGATCCGCGGCTTTGGCCACGTTTCTGCGGCAATTTGGAGGGATCCTGGGCTCTGCTTTCTGGAGCAGAGGCCCAGGTCCACTTATATGTTACTGCAGTTGCAAAAATCCTGTTTCTTCACCTGTAACCTGCAACAGAAAAGAATAAAGAATAAGTTAATAAAAATTATTTTTTTATTAGAGAATAACTTACCGTCCCTCCCCGGCAACGGCGCCAATTTGTTGACTGAGTTTCCTGCACACAAAAATTAGAATATTAGATTAAGAATAAGATCGTGCGAGGTCTCAGTTCTAATCCGCGGTAGCAAGGCTATGCGGGTCGTGATCCTCAAGGAGGGACTGCGATAGAAGCGTTAAGCAAGTTAATCTCTAAATTTATCTTTTTTAGTTAATTGTCACGATGGTATTTACAAAGAAACGTGGTATTTACAATGAGTTGTGGGAAAGAATATTGGAGAGATGTGGATTTAATCTACGAAAAGAAAATAAAAGAAAAGAAAGGAAAACTTATCTCTTTATTTGCTTGCCGTTTGAACCGTTGCGATGATTTCCCTTTTCTTGGAAGGCGTACAAGCACGGCTTATGGGATCGTCCGCCTTCTTAATCTACTCTACGAAATAAAACAACAAGCTATGAAGACTTGTTCATCGCCATGGGCCGTCAAGGTTCCTTCTTCGGCTAGGTAGTCTCAAAGCGTCAAGTTCTCACGGTTTGCAAGACATCAGAGAAGGAAACAATATAGAAAACAAGATCAAAGAGAACAAGAACACAACATAAAATAGAAGAGATGAACAAATAAACATAACAAAAACAAACCTTTGAATGGATTTCATTAACAATTGAAGAAGAGTTGGCTTACACCGCTGTCACCTCAGTACAAGCATGGACTCTTTCCTCCATGAAAGCTTCCTCCACTCTCAGAATTTACAAAAGATAAACAAAAAGAAAACCTAACCTAGAAGAAAGAGGAAAAACCCTAAAAATCTGAACTTTGGCCTTTGCTGGACGCTGGACGCTCTTTACGTTGCACTGCAGGAGATATTTATAGATGCAGAAGGCTACAGAGTCCCGGACGAATCTGCCCACGAAATTTGGGATCAGGATCTTATCAAAGTGCCGCGGATTTGCGGCGGTTCCGCGGCACTTTTGTGGCTTCTGGCCACGCGCTTTGGCGCGTGGCCTCTCCTGGTCCGTCCATGTGGGCGCCTGCTTCTAGAATTGTAATCCTGGCCTTTTAAATCTGGATTTTCGAGGTAACTTGGTAATCAAGTTACCCTTAATCCAGATTTCTTCAAATCTTCCTCCCACGAATTTTCTTCTTATCTTGGCCTTTTATTCTCATCCTGCAGGTGTTTAGGGTTAGATAGAAGTCTATCCTTCCCTAATTTCTGATATTTGCAACTTTTAGCCCTTGTATTTGCATTTTGATTCTTTGTATTTGCGCTTTTTCACCTGGGCTTCAAACATGGGCTTGGATCTGGGCTTTTGGGCTCTTTAGGCTTTATTTATTGCTAAAATAACAATTCGAGGCCTGCACACAATAAATTACAAATTATTAATAAATGTGCAGAATTAAATGAATAAATATGAAAATGTGATGGTAATATGATGATAAAAATGCACTTTTCACTACCAATCATTGACCCAGAAGGCAGTACAATTCAAGCCTCGACCGAGGGCTCCGAAGAGGTCAGGTTTGCTGCTACTTCAGTCGCCATGGAGGCTGCTACAACAATAACCACCCCGAAAGTGTCGGCGACCCTCTCAGTACCTGGCGAGCCTGTTGTCGGCCTTACTCCTGCGCTAGATGAATTGATTCCCATCTCTCGCCCTATAATGGAAAGGGGATCTGGGAGCACATCAGCAGAGTTCTCTCCAGCCAATGATATCATGGAAGAACTGGCACGTCAAATGGTGCAGCAGTTCTTTGCTTCCATGCGATCATGCATTGACCTCATCCTTTCTGGGGGCAGCTCTTTCGAGTTTGCCCGAGTGCTTCTCGAAAATCAGATCGGGAACATTGGTCATACTGGAGGTCCTTCGCAGGCTAGGGCATGCCTGATGCTGGTGGAGCAATTGGGAAGCAACCTGAAAGAGTTCAAGTCCTTGGAAGATGCTGGCTCAGTACACGAGGCTCGGGCAACCCTGGATAGGCTTCTTGCTGCTCAAGAACAAGAGCAGAAGGAGATAGAGGAACAAATAGCTGAAGAGACCCACCATCTCGAATATTTTCAGGCCGACCACCAAAGGCTGATTGGCGATTCAAAGGAATCTGAAATCGTCATGCAGAGCACAGAGCAGGTTATTATCACTGCTCGGGCCACCATAGCCAAGGCAGAGGCCTTGATTGTAATCAATGAGCAGAAGCTTGCCACTGCCAGGAAGAAGCTGGAAGAGCTGGAAGCTGCCAGGACGCAGGTTGAAGAAAACCTCTCCACTCATTCCTCCAAATTGGAATCTCTACGAGCGCAGCTGGCTGCGAGGGAATTCTTATCTGAGGAGGAGTTGCGGGTCCAAGCTCTCATGGAGGCTGAGAAAGCGCGTCAGCACGAGATATATCGCCTCCGAGAACAAATCCGTTCTTTGGCTAATCAAGATTATTAGCCTCCTCTTCTTTATTTTTTTTGTAAAGAAAAGAACACTCGATTCATCAAGAGTGTTCGTATTACTTTTATCATTTTTGGCCCAAATAATAAAAGTCTTCAAAATTTTGCTCCATCTTCATTGTTTCACTGTAGACGAATCCAATTTCTTAGTTGCAATCTCTGGTTGTGCTCCTTGACTGACTATGAATAATAAACTCAGGCTGAACTGAGTTTTTTTTTTATTGCAAAATGCGGCTCTGATTTGTAGTGGAGACGCAGTTCTGAGAGACGCGACTCTGACCTGTGAATGACGTAGGCCTTCTCTGTTGTAGAAGTAAGTCTTAGGACGCAGCTTTTGTACCTTCAAAGCGCGACCCCAGAATGGGTCCCTTTTGCTGAGGGGACGCGGCTTTGAACCGCTCTGAGAGACGCGGTCGCAGTTCTCTTAACTGGAATGAAAGAGGACGCCGAAAGGGACGCAAGTTCCTGGACGCGGCTCTTGGGCCTGCATTTGGTGCAACTTCCTAGGCGTTACATGCAGCTTGTCATAAAGATTTCGTTGGATCTTTAAATGTCAAGTCGACGTTGACGATTGGGGACTCGCATCATCCGATGTTTCCCGAAGCGGTAGTCCACGCGTCAGCCTTTTATTGGGCTTTGACATTCATGCGGGAATTAAAGCCGACGGTTCTGATTAGTGAGCCATTAATTGTAGGCATTATGGTTTGCCTATAAATAGGCTTAACCCCTTTCTTTTAACAGTCCATTGCTTAGACTGTTTTCTCTCGAGAGCGAGCGCTCTGAGAGATTCCACCTTCTTCCTTCAAGGACTTTATCTGGGGTTTGCCCCCATGGACGCGATGACCCAGAGCTTTCATGCTTCTGTTTAATCTCTCTGGAAAATTATCACTGTCAAGTGATTTCAAGATCAAAAAGCGTCTCTTTGAGCACCCTTTATGTCCGCGCCTTGATGCAGAAAGTTCAACCCTCAACGGGTTATTCTGTGGGTATGACTTCCTGGTTTGCCATGAAATTTTCAGCCCACTGGGTTTCAGTTTTGCTATCTCTTAAAGAGATTCATCTTCTTGACCTTCTCCTGAAATCTGACTGGTGCGCCCATCATTTGGAAGTTGCGCCATTGAGACTTCAGATGAAGTGCACATTGATTAAGTGTAAACTCTGACTCAGAATCCTCTGGACGCGAGTATAATAGACTTTTGCATCTGGACCGCGAGCTTTTCTTACAGAGCTCGCGTCTGAGGCTGTTGACTTAGAAGAATTTCAACTTAGATCGAAGTTTTCAGGCCTGAATTTAGCAACCCCTGTTTATCAAACAGGGAGATGGCAATTTTTGCGTCTGATTCTCTTCACATCTCATACTATAGACGCGGGTGCAAAACTAGACTGCGTTCGAATTCTGTGTGTATCACAACTTTGGTCGCGTCTGTTTCTGCCGCCGTAGAATTTTGGTTCGCTGCGCGGGTCATTCCTGCGTCTGAAGTTTTCAGCAATAGCTGCGTCTGTCACTTAGCTTTTCTGTTGAAGTATCCTAAGCTTCAGATCTTCTAATTTTTGTTTGCTTCTTGCAGGTAGGCTTAATCATCCTTTTTCATATTCGCTGGGCCCCTAGGAGAATATTTTGGCCGGCGAACTTGTTCGATGGTCGACCACTGGAGAAGAAGTCATGGCTCCTGACACCCGCCAAGATCTCTTTGGATTCAATGCACCGGTCATGCTTCTTGGCATGGCATGGTCAGAGTGAGTATGGCGGTGGATATAGTGGTGGGTGTGTTCTTGGATTCTCCCTTCACCTACCCCAGAAGTGACATTGATGAAAACTCCATACTCATTGGATGACTTTCTGGTGGTGAAGGATCATACCACTACTTCGGATGGTCAGGTGAAATCAGAAGATTCTGCTGCCTTTCGACCTCAAGAAACACCATTGTTCTTGGTTAACAATAGACTCTTTCGATGTTCACGCCATGCATGGTGACGTAATTAGCCTCCAAACGTCATCACAGTGCTCAGCCCATCTTTGGCGCCCTTCCGAACATCTTGTACTTGGAATTGTGAGAAGCTTCAAGGAGTGAGTGCAACCTTTGAGAGATAGGGACTTCTTTGTACTCCTTTATTGTAACACTCAATCTTATTGTATAAGAGAGTGTTTTGTATCACTTTCATATGTTGGATATAAATAAAAGTGACACTTTTTTTTCTTTCTATTGTCTTGAACTCCTTTTTTTTTAAGTCAGACGAATAGAAGCAAAGAATCTTTGACTTGTCAAAATTATGATGATAATCTTAACGAGTCAAATTTTATAGAGAGAGATCCTATTTCAGGAACTCAACAATGCTGTCAGAGGTGTGATATTAACTTGACAAGGGATAAGATAATTTTTGTGGACCTGCCACTCTATAAAGGAAAGTGACAGGTGGAACTTGTACCCCCAGGGAAGATGAGCCTTTATTAGAGGTTTAGGATTAACTTGATTAAGATCAGCTGGGGAGTTAATGAAAACACTGTTAACGGTGTAATGTTAACCTAACAATATTTTTAGGTAGACTTGTTGTTCTGTTGATGAGAATAACAAGTGAGACTAGATTCGCGGGGGATCTAGGAAAGTTTTTACCGTTAGAGGTGTGATATTAACTTAACGGGTTAAATGTAGTCTTGTCAGAAGTGTGATGTTAACTTGACAAGAATGTGAGTCAGAGGTGTGATATTAACTTGACAAGGGTGTGAGTCAGAGGTGTAATATTAACTTGACTCAAAAGCATTTCAGTTTTATTTGGGAAAACTGAAAGTATCACTGTCATAGGTGTGATGTTTTAACTTAGCAGCGAGGGTAATGCTAGAGGTGTAATTTTGAACTTGGCATTGGTCATCTCGACTTTGACAAGGAAGTCCGAGGGAAAGTCATGGCCTTAAGTGTATTGTTAAACTTAGCAATGTCTTGGACGCTAGAGGTATAGTATTAAACTTAGCATCGTTCATTTTAGCTTCGATATGGAAGTCTGAGGGAAAAATGGCTGTCAGAAGTTTAACATTGAACTTGGCAGCAACTTGATTACCGTTAGAAGTGTAATGTTAACTTAACAGTAATTTGTCAGAGGTGTGGTATTAACTTGACAAAAATTGGTTTGCGATACGAGCAATTTGAGGGCCTGCCATTCTATTGATGAGAATTGGCAAGTGGAAGAAATGTCAGAGGTGTAGTTTTAACCTGACAAATTTGAAGGTTTACTACTCCATATAGAGTTGACAAATAAGGTTTGTACTCAATAGGGAGTATTGAAAATTTTCATTACCAGAGGTATAGTGTTAACCTAGCAATGATTGTATTTTGTGGACTTACCATTCTGTGTATGAGAATTGGTAAGGAATTTTGGAGGAGAGGGTGGAACTACATCCACTTAGGATTTTTAGCAAACCCTCAGCTATCAACGAATTTGAGATGCCTTTACCAACTACCGTTTGAGTTGGGCTAGCCATGCTATTCCCCTCAGCATGATGAGTTGTCGAAGACTTATGTTGGGCTTAGAAGCCAACATTTTCCTCTGTCCTTAGCCGTCAGAGGCGTCGGATGTTAATGAAATAGGAATATTAGAACCCAAGTTTCTTTCTCAATATTTACATCATGCATCATGGTGCAGCCAGTGCTCGATTAGCTTGTGGTCTGGCGAAGGAAAGAAACTTTTCTTGGATCTGGAGCTTTGATCAGAGGTGTACTTTTAACTTGATCAGAGGAGGAGTACTATTGGGGATGGTACTTCTTCAGGAACCTGCCTTTGATCGGCATCATGAGTGTATCGCCATTTGAGATTATGAGGCGATATGATCCATTTGAGTAGACTGACTCTACTACAAATGGTCCCTCCCATTTGGGCTGAAATTTTCCTTTTGTCTCATGTGTCATCACCATGGGTCTTCTGACGGCTAAGACAAGATCGCCTTTCTTGAAAGTTTGCACTTTAACTTTCTTGTTGAAGGCTCTAGTAATTCGGGCTTGGTAGAGCTCGATCTGTTGTTGGGCCTGCAGACGTTTATCATCCAAGGCCTCCAATTCTTGGAGTCGCTGTCGATGCTTCTCCTCCTTCGTCATCTCCGCTGTCAAGGCGACGCGTAGAGACAGAATTTAGATTTCCAGTGGAAGCACGGCTTCACACCCATATACCAAAGAAAATGGCGTAGCTTTAGTTGGGGTTCGAACAGTTGTACGATAGGCCCATAAGCATTCACCTAGCTTGTCGTCCCAGTCACGGTGACTTTTCGAGACGAATTTCTTGAGAAGTTTGCCGATGGTTTTGTTGAAAGCTTCTGCGAGACCATTAGCGGCAGGATAGTATGCCGTTGAGGACACACTCTGGATTCTGAACTTAGCGCAGAACCTTTGGAAAGCCTGACTGACGAACTGGGGTCCATTGTCATGGAAAATTCGCCGAGGTACCCCAAAACGGTAAATGACATGATGTTTAACGAATTTGATCACATCAGATGACTTCACCTTCTTCAAAGGAATGGCCTCAGCCCATTTGGAGAAATAATCGGTTATGGCCAAAATAAACCGATGTCCCTTTGATGATGGTGGGCTGATAGGGCCAACCACATCCATCCCCCACATCTCAAATGGCCAGTTAGAGGTCGTAGAGTGAAGGTACCCTAGTGCTTGATGGATGAAATCGCCATGCACTTGGCAGGCGTGACATCTTTTGGCATAAGTGACTGCGTCAGCAATCATCTTGGGCCAGTAATATCCCAACCTTTGGAGTCGATATGCAAGTTTTGGGCCAAGTTGATGGGCTCCACACATACCGTCATGGGCTTCTTTCAATATCTCCTGTGCCTCTTTTGGTGAAAGGCAGCGGAGCGAGATCCCGTCATGCGATCGACGATACAATGTTCGCGTAATCGCATTATAGTAGAATTTGGGGGCTTTCCTTCGAATGGCAGCCGCTTCTTTGGTGTCTTCAGGCAGGATGCCATACAAGACATAATCAATGTAAGGGAATCGCCAGTCTCTAGGCTCTGGACCGGTTGACAACTTGAGAACTTCTTTGCCTTGACATTCTCCTGTTGGCTCCTGGTAGTCCTCAAGAGCAATTCTCGGACAATACAGGTCGTGGCTGTGGACAAATATTTTCTCTACTGTTCCGGCTGGAAGAGCTAAAGAGGCAGCGAAAGACGCCAGTGCATCTGCATGCGCATTTTGCTTGCGTGGTACATGGTCAATGTAAAAGTTTGTGAACTGCTCGGCCATATGGACAGTTGCGTTGTAATAGGGTACTAGGTCTTCATGTCTGACTTCGTACTCCTCGCGAACTTGACTGACGATAAGTATGGAGTCACCATATGCCTCGAGATTTTTAACGCCAACCTCATCGGCGAGTTGCATCCCAATCAAGAGGGCATTGTACTCCGCTACATTGTTGGAACAAGGCTCGGTTAATGAGACAGCTCGAGGAATCACATAGTTCTATGGGGAGACGAGTACTACTCCTACCCCCGCTACTATATGTCCTTTTGGGCTTGTTCTCGATGCACTGTTAAAGAAAAGTTGCCACACTTGCCTTTCGAAGGATGTCTGAGTCTGGCAGGCTTCAGCGACCTCATCTGGGAGATCCTCGTAAAGTTTGGCTGCCCTCGGATCTGGATGCTCAGCCAGGAAATCCGCCACCGCTTGTCCTTTAATGGCCTTTTGTGGTAAAAAGTGCATTTCATATTGGGATAGCAATATGGCCCATTTTGCCAATCGGTCGTTTAACGATGAAGGCTTTGTCATAAGTAACCTCAAGGGTTGACTTTTGATATGACGTTTATAGTTTGGCCTACCAAATAGTGTCGCATTTTCTGAATAGCAAACACCAATGCCAAACATTCCTTCTCGATCGGGTTGTATCGATGCTCGGCTCCGATCATCATTCTACTCAAATAGTAGATTGCTTGCTCTCGTCCTTGATCATCGTTCTGAGCTAGTAAAGCTCCTAAAGAATGATCCATTGCTCGGACGTATACCAGGAAAGGTTTTCTGAACACTGGAGCTGCAAGGACTGGTGGTTGTGTGAGGTATTGTTTAATTTCCTCAAATGCTTGCTGGCAAGCGCTGTCCCAAATGAACGAAACACATTTCTTCATTAATTTGGAAAAGGGTTGGCAACTTCCGGAGAGATTTGAGATAAACCTTCGGATGTACGCCAATCGTCCTTGCAATTCCCTGAGCTCCTTGAGGTTCCTCGGAGGTTGCATCTCCTGGATAGCGCGAACCTTTTCCGGATCCAAATGAATCCCCGTAGAGGTTATGACAAATCCTAGGAATTTGCCACGGCCACCCCAGGAAGGATTTGGCGGGGTTCATCTTCAATTGATGGGCCCGCATGATGTCGAAGACCACCTTTAAATCAGCTGTATGATCACCTTTAGCGCGGCTCTTTACTGCAATGTCATCAACATAGCATTCCACCGTTTTGCGCATGTGTTCGTGGAAAATGGCATTCATGGCCCTTTGATATGTCGCCCCTGCATTCTTCAGTCCGAAGGGCATGACGGTGTAGCAGTATACCCCAGTGGTGTCCTGAAAGAGGTATGTTTTTTGTCATCAGGATACATTTTGATTTGATTATATCCCAAAATCCATCCATGAAGGACATTCGCTCGAATCCACATGTGTTATCAATCATGACATCTGTGATTGGCAGTGGGAATTCATCCTTAGGACAGGCCTCGTTTAGATCACGAAAATCAATGCAATTCGGATCTTTCTATTCTTTTTAGCAACGGGGACGATGTTGGCTACCCAATCAGGATGTTGTTCTTTCCTAATGAAGCCAGAGTCTATAAGCTTTCTGACTTCTGATTGAATTGCCTCCATTGTTTCTGGACGGAACCGTCGCTATTGTTGTTTGATGGGCTTTATGTCCGTATTAACGTTGAGGCGGTGCATAGCCACTCGAGGATCAAGTCCAGGCATGTCTTCATAATTCCAGTCGAAGACGTCTATATATTCTTGTACAAGAGATATTAGACCCTTTTTCTCCGAAGGTGACAGGCTTCGCTTATGAAGATGGGCTTAGGGTTAGCCTCATCACCTAGATTGATCTGGATAACCTTATCTTCTGTTGGTGGCTCGCGTTGTTCAAAGCGAGTATCCCAAAGATTGTTCAAGTGTTGGATCCAAGGATCTGCATCGGATTAGATCATTTCTTCATCTTTGTCTTCCAGGTGGCTTGTTCAAACCATGTTCACTGAAAGTTCTCTGAAGATGTTGCCGACACTAGCATCTGATTCCCACGAGGACGTGCCCAACGATCAATCATGTCCCAATGACTCTCCAGAGTCAGAGGCTGATGGGATCGAAGTTGATACATAGCCCAACCCCCTGCGAGTCCGATGATAATAATCAGGGGTTTTCCCTTTCGGCACAAAAGATCGAAGTAGCGTTCTCCTTCCTTTGCCGAAATTCAACCCCGGTCCGTTTGTTAGATCGTACCCCATGTTTTCCATCATTCTGAGTGCATTTGGCTCATAATGACCGAACTGAGGAGGTTCCTCTTCGTCTTCTAACTCTTCACGGGACATCGGTTCGAACTCAACTCGTCCGAAAAGAATTGGTCTTTGGCCTTTTCGTCTTGCTGGAACCATGAACATGGATTCTTGCGCATTACCAGCATGTCGGTATGTTTCGAAGGACGATTTCACTGGTACATGCAATGATGTCAAAGCATCCATCGCCGACCAGAGGTCATCATCCACTTCAGTACTGGTGTCTGACGGCACTGAATCAGAAGCAAACACAAAGAAATACGCCAAATCTAGGTCTTCATTAATATACCATTCGCCTACATCATCGGTGGTATTATCAACATCGAGCTTATTAGTACTCTTTACAAGTGGATCTAGCTCCCACATGCATTCTTCTTTTTCTAGCTCGGTGTCGGCTTCATTACCAGAGTCTGGCTCCTCTGGTTGCGGGATTTCACCTGTTTCCACAGAGTCCTGATACAGGAGGGAATCCGTGAAATAATTCTCAACTCCCTTGAACGGATGCCTTTTGGCAATCAACGTTCGCACCTTTCCACTCCCGTCAATGTATTTCATGACTTGGTGGAGAGTGGAGGGAACGATAGAATTGCGATGAATCCATGGTCATCCCAGAGTAGATTATAGGAAGTGTCAGCATCGATGACATAGCATGTCACTTCCGACCTTAGGTCCCCGATCTGGCATTTGAGCTTGATCTTCCCCATTGGACGGGTTCCATTAGCATTAAACCCATAAATAGTTGTCCGGGTAGCGCTCAACCGGTGGGTAGGAATCCCTAAATGTTGCATGACCCGGCGAGGCATAATGCTCAATACGGACCCTGGATCCACCTGAATACGGTTCACTTCAGATGATCCAATATACCCTGTGAAGTATAGGGGTCGATCATGCTTCCCTTTAACCTGCATATCATCTGCCGTGAAGGTGATGCAGGGAGCATTTTGGGAGGCGTGGAGGCAATCCTCTACATCTTCCTCCTTTGGTCCGATCGGCACCTGGGTCATGAAAACCTCAGCATTAGCCAAGGCCTCTTGTAGAGCTTCTCTGGTCGACTTTGATAGCCTAAGAAGCTCATAAAGAGTAATCCGGGCCGGGATGTTGGCCAGTTGAGCCAGGACATCAAAGCGGTAAGGTGCTGTGAATCCTTCTGCTATGTCTTTCGAAAGAACTCTGGAATACCGAAGCTCTTTCTGTTTCTCCACTGGTTGCTTTGTGGAGGGCTTGGCTGGCTCTGCAGCGGGTTTTGGAGAAGTCGCCGCCATTTTTCCATATTTTTTCAAATATGACTGACCTGAACGGGTTTCCGCCACCAGTTGGTTGGGCTCTGCAGCAAGGACTATCGTTTCCTCTTCTGAATCAGTCAGTGAGGGAACATCAATTTTCGCTTCCCGAGAAGAAGCGCATACCACATTACAGGACGAAGCCTTAGCTTTCCCTTTGGACTTTCTGTTGGTCACAGTGGTCCATTGCTGGCCATCCACAAGGTCAGGATGAACCCATATGACTTCTCCCCGAGGTGTGGGGACAGGTACTAGGCCCTTCTCTTGCTGCTGGTGAGGGTCTGTGTTGACCATTCTTAGCTCTCCTCTTGGGACAGGGACCACTGCAGAGGGTGTCGGAGGTTGTCTTCCAAACTGGAGAAATGACGACATATTGGTCATCACCTTCTTCTGCTCTGGACGGAGTTTTAATACCTCCGCGTCAATCAGAGCCTGAAGGATGTCCTTGAAGACATAACAGCTCTTGGTGGGGTGCCCCAACATCCTGTGATACAAGCAGTAGTTGGGATTATCGGTTTTACCGACTTCTTCAGGGCGCCTAGCTTCAGGAAGCTTCAGTCTGTTGCTCTTGTTGAGTAACTTGAAGAGCGAGTCGACATGTTCGTCCTTGAAGGAATACTGCTTGCTGGCGCGTAGTTGGCTTGAAGAGCCACTTCCCTTAACCGGTTGAGGTTTGACGGGAGATTTGATTTCTGTCGCCAAGTTATCCTTCCGTTTGGCTTGGAGGGACGTGTCTGGCGCACGCCTCGTTGACCTCTCAGGTCTGGGTTTATTTTCTTCCGCTCTGACGTGGGCGACAATTTCCTCAGCCTGTTCACCTTGTTGGATCAACTGCTTTCAGGTGCGGCTTTCGGCGACTCCTACTTGGGCGAGGAGCGAGGTTTGTAGATTATGGCGGCATGTTTCCACCAGGGTGACTTGGGTCATACCGCTTGGACATCGGAGTGCCACATTCCGAAATCTTTCCACGAAAGATTTGACGGACTCTCCCTTTCGCTGTTTGGTGGCCAAAAAGGTTGGCATGGTGACATCTGAGTCATCTTCAAAGAAGCGTGTTAGGAAGAGCTTCTCCAAATCGCCCCAATTCTTAATGGAGCCTTCTGGGAGCTTCATGAACCATTCAAAGGCGAGCCCTTTTAGGGTGCCGATGAACAAACGTGCCAGGATGGCATCGTTATCTACCACATTCCCTGTTTGGGATTTAAAGTAGTAGATATGCTGGTTCGGTGAACCTTTCCTATCGAATGCTTGGAGGGTCGGAGCCTTAAACTTAGGAGGGTATGGAACCAGGTCCCACTCGGTCGGATATGGTCGGACCACCCCTGCTTCTTGCAAGCCTTTTCGGTTGGTAAGGACCTCCAGACGTTGCTCCAATTGATTCATTCTTTTAGAATGAACCTTTTCTTGGTCTCGGTCATCTTTTCCTTGCGACGAGGATTTGGACGAACCCGAAGTGGGGTGCTCTTTCTCCTCTATATGTACAGAAGATGAGTTTTCTCCCTCTTTTCGCTTACCCTTAGACTTTTTAGAGGAGGCTTTGTCAGCTGACTTCCTCTTGTCCTCAAGCAACTGTGCGAGCATCTGCTTGAGGGAGTCGATAGATTCTTGCTGAGCACGAATCATCTCGAGTTGTTCCTTCTGGGCCTGGACTTGCTGCTCCAAACGCCTGGCTGTCTCCTCAGGAGTTCTAGTCATGTATATAAAGGCCTCTTTCTCTATAGAAGAGTTTGAAGCCTGTGACTCTGCAATAGCGGAATGCGAGTCATTCACCTCAATGCCCCGGGCTAGAGCATTGTAGTCAATCGGGGGATTGCCCCGGTCCGGGTGCGAGTGTGTCGGTACACTCCTTCTGGTTCTGCGTCAGATTCATCATCGGAGCTGATCGCCGGTTGCTTTCCCCTGCTCCTGCTTGCCATGTTTGCAGTGAGCTCGGGATACTCAGTATCAGAGAAGACCCTCCTATGGGAACGACTTCTTTTAGCTGATCGGGGAATCAGGGTCAGCTGTCTGACTAGAGGCTGCTGGTTTGCACCTGAATTGCAACGGCATTCAGAGAGCATTATGATAAGCCGTTCGCAGCAACATGACGAAGTGATTCGATTAGCACTTCTTTTCTTCGTCAAATAATCTCTCAGATCCGTGGGAGGAGGATCAAAGAGACTAGCCTCGTAATGCCGAGGGCAGGAGGCATCCTTGCTCTGTACAGCTAGGACGCGGGGTTCAGAGACGCGGTTCTCGCGTCGTGGCTTCAGGACGCGCGTCTGGCATCTCTGCTGAGAAGAGACGCGGCTATCGCGTTGCTAATTATTGCGTCAGGGCAGAGACGCTTGAGAGATGCAGGGCTGCTGTACCCCACGCCTAGAGGCGTGTGCCTCTTGTACTCGACAAGGCGTGCGAGTTTCGCCTTGGCGTCTGGGGAGTGGGGCTTCAGAGGAGCCAACTTGGTGAACCTCACGTTTGGGCTGCCAAACGCGGATTTCGCTTGCCGGATGTGGTGCAGCAGAGACGCCGGTTTGAACCTTGCGTCCTGCCTCAGTTGGACGATCAGTTGTTCCAACTTGCAGTTGACGCGCACGCCTCCTCTGTCGGCGTTCAGCGTTCCGGTTGCGTCATGGGGATTGAGAGAAACCAACGACGACCTGGTGCTAAGAAGGAGGATGGATTGGCTGGACACCAGAGAACTTGACCACGCGGGTCTCCTGAGAGACGTTGGCGCGGGTGTCACGCATGGCGTGATTGGCCACAATATCCCTTACAGCAGCTGCCTCTGAGAGAGGCTCAGAGCGGATTTCGGGGCAAATCCCCGTAGAGACCCTGCGGTAGGCCCGGGCCTTTGGGCTCTTGGAGCTGGAAGAGAGGAACTCTTCATACTTTGCCTGGTCGAATTCTACGACTAGTGATTCGACCGTTTTCCCCTTGTAGAGGACGTCACCTTGCACCACAACTTGTTCGTCAGTAACGAAAGTAGTCCCCAGCGGAGTCGCCATCTCTTGTTTGGTACGGAGAAGAGAAATTCGATGTAAAATTTCCTTGAATCAATTGAAAGATTACAACAAACTAATGCTCCGACTACAAGGGAGGGAAGATGTTGAATCTTGAATCTCCTTTTGTTTAGTGCTGGGTTCTTCAAGTGGCGATGGAAAGTGAATCTTGTTTTTCGTTGACCGGGTGAACGTCGAGAACTTCTGGGGATCTTCTCTTTGGATGGTGGATGGAGTAACACAGCTCTGTCAACCAAAAATCTCAAAGAGATTGTAGGCAAAGATTAACTTGTACGCAGCAAGTTACTTGAAGAGTTGAACTCTCTTTCCTTCTCTGTGGGAGCTCTCAAGTCAAGTTCTTCTCCTTGATTTCTCTGATCTGAATTCGTCGACCCCTTTTCCATAGCAACGGGGCTATTTATAGAGGTTTCAGGGGTGAACGTGTCCCCTAAAAACACTCCACAATGGGGGTTAACTTCCTCATTATGTGGGTGGTGATTGACCCCATAACGAGGGAAGTTATAACTGAGACGCGAATTTTGACCCACGCGCCTTGGTGCTGCAGTGCTGGCTGAGACGCGGGTTTCGACCCTCGCGCCTTGGTGCTGCAATGCTGCTGAGACGCGGGTTTCGACCCTCACGCCTTGACGCTGCAGTGCTGGCTGAGACGCGGGTTTCGACCCTCGCGCCTTGACGCTGCAGTGCTGGCTGAGACGCGGGTTTCGACCCTCGCACCTTGGTGCTGCAGTGCTGGCTGAGACGCGGGTTTCGACCATCGCGCCTTGGTGCTGCAATGCTGGCTGAGACGCGGGTTTCGACCCTCGCGCCTTGGTGCTGCAATGCTGGCTGAGACGCGGGTTTCGACCCTCACGCCTTGATGCTGCAGTGCTGGCTGAGACGCGGGTTTCGACCCTCGCGTCTTGGTGCTGAAATGATGGTCATGATTAGCCCTGCGTCTGGAGTTTGGAACTCTGTTTTTTGGTGACTTGTCTGCTAGTGAACTTTAGACAGCCTACAATTGTCTTATGTTCGGATTATGGTACTCACATGCCATAATTCAGATGTGCTCTGCTAGGGTGTGGGCCCTCAGTATGAGCTGCCAGTGGTATAGGATACTGGAATAAAGGAATGATTAAAATATCAAGTGAGTCAAGATTAATTTGAATCATAATGACATAGTATAGAATTGATCAAGAGATAATGAATCTTGAGGTAAATAATTGAGAAAGATATTTCATCAAAGAAAGATTTTATGATATGCAGGATAAATGTGAAAAATTTATACTTACTCAATTCAGGTAACAAGTTTCGAGGAAGAAACTTTTGTAAGGGGTGGAACTGTAACACCCTGGATTATTAACCCCAATCTAATAATATAAATCTTGGGTTATTAAGACTATATAGAATACGAGAAAAAAACTTTGATTTTGATTAATTGGGTATGTAATTAATTTCAATAATTTTGGGAGATTTTAGTGGTATGTATGAATATACATACATCATAGTTATTGTACACATAGTACTTCAATGTATAGATACACTAGTATTATATATGAAATATGTGTATTTACTAAGAAAACACAACCATAAGAAAATTTTATTTTTCTTTTTGTTAGTGAAGAGAGTAGGTGTGCATGGGAGGGGAGATCAAGGGCCTACATCTTCTTGATTTGGGAATTGGACACTTGGATAAAATGGGCCATGACAAATTTGTAAAATTAGATGGGTATGGATATTAAAAGACTCCAATGAGAGTTCATCATCTTCATCCTCTCCCTAAAGGAGAAATCTCCATGGCAAGCCCTAAAACCCTTCAAAATTGAGATCTCTTCAACCTCTTTCTCTCCCAACCTCTCCCTCTCTTGATTTCTCTTCCTAATTCAGTTTCTTTCTTTTTCTCTTGGTGATGGCCGGTCATGGTACCGGCGGCAAGGTGGAGGTTCGACGGCCACAAAGAAGAGGAAGAAATCTATAGGTGAGGGAGATCTTTCTTGATCTAAGTCTAGTTTGTTTTTTTTTTTTTTGAAATTTTCAGAAACAAATTCTCATAGTATGTAGTGATTAACTTGTATCATCTAAAAAAGTCTTCAATTTATACTCTCCCATATTTTTCTTGTAAAAATTCTGGACAAAAAATCATTTTGAGTAAAATAGTGGATCTTCCTTATAGTTACAGAATTCTGTTAAACATCAGAACCTGTAATATTGGGCTCAGTTCGCCACTGTTAGGCCTAAATGGTATTGTATTATATACCGTTGGAAAGATAATCGAGTCTACTTTCCAACGGTTCATACTATGTTCCTATTGGATACAGGTACCTTAACTTATGACCGAAATATTGCATGTTAGTCGAAACTGTCATGCTGCAGAACTCATTCACAACTGATGACTTTCTGAATATTTGGAGACGTTTAATTAAATAAAACTTATCATGTAATATATCAATGGAAATGTAGTAGAGTCTAATTTCTAATAAATGTTTACTTATTCCATTTCAATATGTAGAATGAAAGTTATTATAAAAAAATTGCATATTGGTCGAAACCGTCGTGCTGCAGAACTCATTCACAACTGATGATATTTAAAATATTTGGATCAGTTTAGTTAAATAAAACTTATTATGTAATGTATCAATGGAAAGATAGTGGAGTATAATTTCTAATAAATCTTTCCTTATTCCATTTCAATATGTAGAATGAAAGTTATTATAAAATTATTGCATGTTGGTCGAAACTGTCGTGCTGCAGAACTCATTCACAACTGATGAGTTTTTAAATATTTGGAGCAGTTTAGTTAAATAAAACTTATTATGTAATATATCAATGGAAAGATAGTTGAGTATAGTTTCTAATAATTCTTTCCTTTTCTATTTCAATATGTAGAATGAAAGTTATTATAAAAATATTACATGTTGGTCGAAACTATCGTGCTGCAGAACTCATTCACAATTGATGAGTTTCTAAATATTTGGAGTAGTTTAGTTAAATAAAATTTATCATGTAATATATCAATGGAAAGATAGTGAAGTCTAGTTTCTAATAAATTTTTTATTGTTCCATTTCAATATGTAGAATGAAAGTTATTATAAAAATTCTATTGGTTGTCGGAAAAGACTGAGCCATAAAAATGTATTTAAGCAATAAGTTCATGATTAATGACCACTGTTAAATCAAATTACTTATAGTATATAATATACTGTCTAAGAGATATATGGAGCCATAAGAGTTCACCTTTCAGTGGTTTGTGTCACGTCCTGTTTAGATGTATGTGATAGAGGCATTGTTGAAACACTACAAGTAAATTGAGGGATTTTTGCCAGAGTTGAATGGTGGTTGTAGAAAGAGTGATTCTTGTTGATATAGAAAAGGCCCCATGAACTCTTAATGTGTAGGAGTTGAACTTCAAGTTCATTAATTTATAAATCTAAATTGTGTCCCTTTATATCTAAAAGAAAAATTTTGAGAACACGGAAGTCTCTCAGTTAAACCTAAGCCCTCCTTTCATTGAAATCTTATATACAAAGAAGATGAGATTGTACTCCAAATGTCTATACCTGTAATGCCTTGGTTGATGCTCTAAGAAAGTCTAAGAGGTAGAAGAGCTGATAAAATCTCATGATCTTGTAACAAAAGATTTAATTAATCTATATTCGAAAGTTTGCAATTAGCAAAATATAAGTCATGGAAGTCTCAAAGGATATCTTGACCTGCAAGGAAGAGATAGTATGTTAGAACTCTCCTATCGTTTATTTTGACTATTCATTGTTAATTAAACAAGCTCATCTAACTTTCTCCCCAAGCTACTAAATTTCTAGGGGAACTCTATTAAGTAACAAGAGCAACTACGAATACAATAAGAGTATGGTTTAATACATAACTCAAGTGTAGTCTAATTCTTATTTACTTGCTTTAACACCTATTTGATAAGGTAATTATTTAGGTATGTCATATCATTCTGTAAATTTCACATCATCCCCCAGTTCCTTTGATCATCTATACTTGAACTCTTTCTAGGCCCTTTGGATAATATTGCAGTAGTGTTGTATGCATCATATGTACTAGGAAGCGAAATACTCAAGTGACTCCTATAATATCACTATTTTACCTCCTAAATTCGGACTTGTGTATTTAAATTCACAAATAGTACACCTTAAAATGTGAGTATAGTAGGTGAAGCTTGAAAAATGTAACTCCAACTGTAGGAAAACTTCTATAGTGAAATGATTCAATGGCTATTCAATGAGTGAGGAAGGTCTGAATTGTACATAGAGTAGTTGAGAAATTTGTCAAAAACTGTTAGATCAGGTTATGGGCGAGTAACCCATGTTTATCATTCTTAAAGATCTTTTGTGCATAATTGATAAATTCTAGTAAGCTTTGGCTATGTCTCTTCTTATTGTCATCATTCAGTTTTATCACAAATAATTGCACTGCAAGTTGATGAAGTCTTTCTAGTATCTCCCACTTTGATTCCGCATACTGCATTAGACTGAGTTATCCATGTCGCAAAGAAATGATATGGTTTTCACAGGCAGGATGGAAAGATTTTGTGATGGTTCATTTAATGAATAACCAAGTTAGCTCTATGAACGATTGAAGGTCCTAAGATACAAATTTTGGGTTAGAAGTCAAGTATTCATCTATGACTATGAATACAACCATTAAGAATTAAGAAAGATAAGACAAAACTACATAGCAAGACGCATATGAGTTAATCATGTATATGCTAACTTAATTAAGTACCCTCGTACTCTGACTTTGAACATCTAAGCCTCTTCCAAATTTACATGTGAAGAGGGGTTAATTAATTAAGTGTAAGAATAAGAAGAAGATATGATGGCATAGTTAGTAAAAATTATACGAGTGTATAAGCAAAATTTAAAACCCAAGATGTGCTAACTGAAAGTGATTATGGTCAAGTGGATTAATCAACTCTACCAGTTAAATAATAGAATGTATGAAGGGTGGAGTATAGCTAACTACAAGACTTACTAGTACAAATTAGGAATATACGTTTTAAAAGTGTAATCAATGGTTAGACGAAACATTGAACAGTTGACATTGATAATATTTTGTGTGTAAAATGATTGCTGCATATGAATGATACTAAAGCATGAATGTGATTAAGTGTGACATGATGTATACAGTTTTACATGCTCATACACATACACCTCTATTTGGATACGCAGTTGTTGATAATATGAATGAGGACTCAATCTATATGAATGAGATACGTAGATCACTTTACTGTTGACTTACAACTCATGTCTGAATGTATAACCAGTGAGCTATATACATCTTATTGATAATAGAATTACTAAATAGGAAGGTAAACTGTAACTTTTATTTGCATACACATATACAGTGATTACATACATTCTCCAGTAATAGAAGTGATAAGCTGAGAATCAAACTATAATAAATGGTCAAATTGTTGTAATATGATGAATTGATTGTTACGGGTGTATGTATACACATGCAGTGAACCACATGAAATTCTTTAGTAATGAATTGATGAGCTGGAAAGCAAACCATAGTATTCAATTGATATTCATATCATTGCTACATTGGTTGCTATTAGCGTGTAAATATAAATATGTCTATTGCATTCATGCTCATTGGAGGAAGGGGTCGGGCAGGAGCCGGTAGGAGGGGGAAGACGGGGTTATTGCATTATATACGTACATATATATAGGAGGAAGGGGCTGGACAGGATCCGGTAGGAGGGGGAAGACGGTGTTATTGTTATATGATATTTATACATACACACGTGTATATATAGGAGGAAGGGGCCGGACGGGAGCCGGTAGGAGGGGGAAGACGGTGTTATTGTTATATGATATTTATACATACACACGCGTATATATAGGAGGAAGGGCCGGACGGGAGCCGGTAGGAGGGGGAAGACGGTATTATTGTGTTATATATCTTTATAGAAGGAGGAAGGGGCCAAGCGGGAACCGACAGGAGGGGAAAGACACAGAATTTCCATACTTCACGTGTGAATTGCATATGCATATGAATAATGTATAATACGTATCTCATTAAATATGGCATGTGAATGTTGTGAAGTGTAATGTGATATTGTGATATGCGGAGCGTGATAAGATTACATGATATAAAAGTATGTTTTGTGATGCATGTATTATCTGAATTCATAAACTATATATAAGATAGTGAGAGTATGATTGGCGCGCCCGTGCATGATATATGAAATACGTATGTGATACATACTATGAATACATAAGAGTTTGATAATAAACTAATTGTTGAGCTAATATTTTACTGAACATATAGACCTGTAACATATGGTATAGAATATGGGAAATACTATAAGAAATCAATGACCAAAAGAGTCAGACCGTCCCCGAGGATTATAGAGCCCAATTATTTCATCATATGTTATTTATTCTCTGTTTCTCTTATTCATCCAGATCTGCTCTATTACTCGAAAAATCATGCTTATTATTGATTATATTCACCATTCTCTGATTTGCTTCTATCTCTACTCACTGAGCTATTAAGCTCACCCCCTTCTAGTTTCATGTTTTTAGGTCACGTCATGGCAGAGGCCCAACTTTAGGTTTATGCATTTTGTAAAAAAAATTTCTAATAATGAATGTATTGAGGATGTAATATAGTTCTTGTTGTATATGTTCATTATCCTATTTGATGTGTACTTATAGCAAGTGTTAGTATTGTTAGATGGATAGTCTGAATCCATGTATTGTATGGAGATATGAGTTTGGCTATGATTATGATGAGTTAGAGTTAAAGATAGTTTGACGTTATTCTGTGGAGCTGAGAGGGGTGCCTTCGAGTATTTAATTATTGAGTTTTCATATAAGTAGACCGTTGTAAGCCGAAGTATTATTACGATTGCGTGGGCGATTGTTGAGTTTGGTTTATATGCTTGAATTGAGAATAAGTAGGTTGGTGTTGGCCGAAATTATTGTGATATGAAATGTATATTTGGACATATCAGTATTTACAAAAGAGGTGCTGCCGAAATTTTCATGAATATTGGAGATAAGAATGATAATCTGTTGATCAATATATGTTCTTATGTAAATTGAAATTATCCGAATATGGGACTGTTACAGAGGAAGCATTATACATTAGTCGACTAATAACTTTTATTAGTCGACTAATTGAAGGGATTAATCGACTAGTCTACATGACAAGTCGACTATCGCGGCATTTCTAAAGCGTGAGCAGTTTTCTTTTCAGGAATACGAATAAGATTCAGATTCTATGCAATAAATGTTTGTTTCTAAAGATTGAAGGGTATAGAATTCTTCTATATTAAAGAGATCAACTCCTCATAGGATTGATCAAGATACTTCAAGCATCCAATATCTCATAGTCCAAATAGGAGTTGTATTGAAAAATCCTATAAATAAAGATTGTAACAAAGCATTGTAAAGTATGGAGAACACAAAGGAAGCCAAGAAAAAGAGGAATAAGATGAAGGTGCATAGAGAGAAGGTATACTCTTCTAATCTATATCTAAATTCAAGGAGAAGGTGAATACTCTTGTGAGATCAAGAGAAAGGTTGATCTTTTTGTATTAAGTTTATTAATGAAGCTCTCTCAAGTTCTCTCCCTGTGGACATAGGCCAAGTTTGGACCGAACCACATTAATTCCTCATGTTATTTTTATTGTTCTTTTGCCTAGATATTGTTAGTTTGCTTTACAATAAATTTTCTTTTTTCAATTATTATCATATTGCCAAGTTCTGCAATGTCATCCCAAGAGTCACAATTGGTACCATAGCATACTGATTTCGGCACAATACAAATTTCATGTGCTGTAAATTTACCCGAGCAATAATTCTAACTATAAATAGAAAAATAGAGGTATTTTTTGTGCAATAGCAAGGGCATCAAGATGGTATAGGTTGTGGGGCCCAAGGGGGAGTAATTCCTAATGTGAAGCTAAATAGTCTATGGCGTACGTTACCTAAAAAGGCAAGGGTTTGTTGGACTTGTCCCAAGATCTCACTCTTCTGCCTATGCATGTGTGAGAATACGTTAGAGGCCGATGAGTCATTGAGCCACTTAGCGTGGTAGAGCTGGAAAGAGTGTTGTTAGCATGAATATTGTGAAGAACTGTATTGCCTGCTGGTTCCAATAGACTCAATGTGCAGAAGTGTGGTGGTCAACCTTTAAGGTCTTAAAAATATCCCTTGTTGTATAGGATTTGGCTGATGATTATTGTGGTTGTGTGGATTTTGATTAGCCTACACGCAAGGAAATAGATTGTTATGATTGTTGGGATTTGGGTCGAACAAATAGTCCCAAATCGGCTAGACGTGGGGATGGTCTTGGGTATATAAGGATTTGGTCAACTCCACCTAAAAGGCTAGTCTTTTGGGATGGTGCCCCAAGTCCTTCATGTGGTATCAGAGCCATGCCCCGAACTTAGCCGTGTGTGTGGGTGATGTTCGACGATATAGATCCCCCTAATGACGCAAAGGCGCAATGGACCTACCTGCCAACCCCACTGGCGGAAAAGGCGCAATCGGCCCCTGTGAAGCTAATGTTAGGCTCTCGAGAAATTTGACAGTGGTGCTTCTTTACAATGGGCGTGCCCGCTACCACGCGGTGTAGAGGAGTGACCGACTGCAGTGCTTCACATAAGGCGTGCCGTAGCCTCACGCAGTGAAGAGTTGGATCTCGATGGAGCATTTGATCTTCCAGTGTGCAGATAGTTGAGCTTGCAGGGAGACTCTTTGTTCGAGGGGGATTGTTGGGATTTGGGTCGAACAAATAGTCCCACATCGGCTAGACGTGGGGATGATCTTGAGTATATAAGGATTTGGGCAACTCCACCTAAAAGGCTAGTCTTTTGGGATGGTGCCCCAAGTCCTTCAATGATATTATGATATCACTATGGTAATATAGTTCCTGCCTTGAGAAGGAATTGGTGAGCGACTTAAATGTGGAGTTGAGATTTTTATTATTTAGTTATTTATTTATTTTTATTATTATGTTTTGTGGGGGAGGAGGGGGCAAGGAACTGCCTAGCTCAAAGCAGTGCTCATCGTTTTCTTGAAAATGCAATATCCTTAGCAGGACTCACTGCAGTGGCTGAGTCAGGCTGAATAACTGAGATGATTGCACTCTTGTATAAAACATTTCCTACAACATAAAGAGAAGTTGGTACTGTCATTTTTTTTCCTAATTTTGACCTCTTAAACTCAGCTGCTACAACCTGTACACTTTGTACTCCTCGTGGCATATAGCCTACGGTGCAGGGACAGTTCGACGGAGATGTTCCTGTATTACATACGTGTCACAATAATTGGATACTCCTATATTTAATGGATACATGCCACATATTCTTTTAGATGTATCATAAAATTTCCAACATATTTAAGACATATTAAAGACATGTCATGGATCCATCAAGACTAAGAAATTAAAAATCAAAATTGTTTAAACTTCAACTTTATTTTTTTCTCTTATTACATTGTAGTTCTTTAATACCATAGTGTTTTTATCAGTTCAACTTTTAAAAAGCTCTCAGGGGAGGAAAAAGGAGGAGAAAAAAACACTTTTAAAGGAAGAATGGCTTTCGATACAATACAAGGGAAAAAATTAACATAATAAAAGCTTTTTATCAATGAAAATAAACACTTATCTATCTATATATATTTTTTTTTATGAACTCAATAACATAATAAAAATTGATAACAACCTTCAAAAAATTGATTGAAGTACTCATGATAGGAACACCAACATGTTAAAAGGCTTTAAGGGGAAATCCACTTCTACATTTAGGATTTACAGATGTTTTACTTTAGTGATTTAGGTTTGATAGTCTACTAGATCAAGATGCCAAGTACTAGTTAGGAATATCTATGGCCTGTCTGGTTTCCTTTGAAAGTTGGAATTGTAGTTTAGGTAAGTATTAATGTATAGGCTTTTAACTGAAAGAAGTTTGAGATGGAGAATTGTCCTAAGTTGTTGCTCAATTTGTTGAATTCTCATATTGAGATTTCCTATCTTCTTTTCTTTTGATTCTTTTTCTTCTTTTTGTATGGTTGGTTTGCAAAATATTTTCCAAAAAATGGCTTTGGACTCCTCTCTTTTCAATTCATTTAGGAAAAACCTCAATTACAAAATTATTTATGCCTCAGCTTCAATCCACGTCAACCACGTGGTCTATTTCAAATTGGACTATACCAAATAATTAACTCATATTTTTATTTTCCAATTTTTCCTTTTTTTCAGATCTGGCCGATTAATTCTCTTTTTATCTTTCGTTCATACATTCTCTTCATCATCTCGACGGCGATCTTCTTCATCAATCATCTCATGATGGATTTGATCATTTTGTAATGATTTTTAGATCTAGGATTTGATTTTTTGATTTGGTTTCTACTTCATCAATCATCTCATAATAAAGGACTATGACCTTGGTCCCAGTCTTAAGGACTACGACTATGAGGATTGCGGCCATGGTCATTAGGACTACGATCACGGTCACAATCCTCATAAGCGCTCTAAAAAAATAATGTGAACATGAAAATAAGTCTTTAATGTGAGGACAATGACTCATGGTCGCAGTCTTTTTTATGAGAATTGTGACTCACAGTCTTGTAGTTGAAGTTGCAGTTGAAGTTCTCACAAAGTCGCAGTTCTCACAAAATTCTTACAAAGTCGCAATCCTGAAGTTGCAATCGCAGTCGAAGTCGCGACCACACTTCTCACAAAGTTGCAGTCGTAGTTGCGAAGCGTTTTCAGTTGTGGCCATGGCGGCGGATAAAAGTTAAAATGGGGGTATTTTAGTCTTTTGCATTTATGTGATTAAAACATCAATTAAACACGTGTTTGCAATCTAGCGCCCACAAAAAAAATGAGGCCCAGACGGAGAAAAAATTGTAATTGAGGTTTTCCCTAATTAAGTTTTACTATAGGTGGTCCGCCCAAAATCCCTATATTTTTAGAATTATAGGCAACCCTCCTTTAAGTTCATTGTGGACATTAGAGAAGAGACGAGTTCATTGGGATTACAGGGATTAATGGGATATTACTATTTTGTGGCTTTGGTTTGCGTTATTATGGTCTTTTATCCTTTATCTTTTTTCTTTGGTTTTGGGATTTAGCATTTTTTCCCTTTTCCCTTATTTGGTTTGAGATATTAGGCATTAACAAAATACCTTGTGTCAATATCTATTTTTAAATCTGATGTGCTTTGGATGGTCTTTTCTACCATGTTCTTTTTAAGCAGAATACTTCGAAATTAAGAAAAATACACAGGTTTTGGCAATAAAATTTTGGAAGCTGCTAAAGTTGTGTCCTTCCAGATGTATTTGCTTAATATAGCGGTAGCTGTTTTTTGTGTTTAAAGTTATGCTTTGCTTGGATTGCTTGTTAAAATCTATGTACCAAGATACTCCTATCATGTGGCCATGTCGTGTTCGAAACCTGTCCGACACATGTCAGACACATATCTCGTGTGCATTTTTAGAATTTGCACATATCCGCCTGTTGTGTCCATGCCAATGTGGCCATTTCCGTGCAATGTAGCCTATAATTATAACTATGGGTTTTGTACTTAGATAGTTGAGATGCCTGATGATACCTCTGAATTTGTATCTTCTTTTTTGTACTTGTCCTATCTAATAATAAAATTTATTTTGCTTGGATAGAGGTTTCCTGGCCATCCATTTTGTGAAAGAGTAGTAAATGAAAAGAAAAGTTGCCCTAGTGTATTATGAAGTAAATGAGAATCAATGATTAGTGATAGACAGGGAAGAGATATGGATGTGAAACATGTACGTGGGTGGAAGCAATTGATAAAATAACTCAAAGAAATGTTTCACCAACAAGAAAACTGTTGGTAGAAAAATACTTAAATCAGTTAATATCAGCTTTATGTTTCTAAACAAGTACTAGATCCTAAAATTACTTAGAGAAGTAATCACAAACACGAGAGAATTTTTGAGGTTCGAGCAACTTGCTCTATGTCCCCACCTACACTGCAATGAAGTATTACTACTATCTCCACTAGAACTCAACTACAAAAGATCTCGCAAGACCCGGAGCCTCAATTCCAACTTTCAATCCTCTACCAAAGAGGAACTCTCAAAGAAAATGAAGATTACAAAGACTTGGTGAACTCCACTAGATCACAAACACTCTCAAATACAACTTCCTATAGTATAGAGTGTAGATTTGAGGCTCAAGAAGTGTGTGAGAGAAAAATCAGAGAAAGAATGTTTTTAAGAGCTGAAAACTATCATAAAAGAATGAAGATTTGAAGCGCGGGTGAGAAACTTGAAACTTTGAATTTTTATAGATATTTTCAAACAATTTTCTAGGTATTTCTTAATATGAAACTCTTTACAATGTCCCCTATTTATAGAAAGAGGGCTAATATCATTAGAGAGTTAATATGGTCATTAAACACCTGATAAGACCCTGAAAAAGTAAAATATATCCGTTTGGGGATAAAACAAAATGGTTTAAATACAGAAATAGTCGTTTAAAAGGCAATCTATCATTTCTGCTACTCTAGCGATCGATCGGTAATGTTAGCAGGAGGTCTTTAAAGCGTTCAAAGTACCTCCAAAACGGTTCACTAGGTTCTTGCTTGAATTGCATGATGTTCTTCCTAATTAGAGCGGTCTTATGAATTGGATAGAATTTCTTCAAGAAGACATTGATGAAATCATCCCAAGATGTGATAGAGCCGGCCACTAAGCTGTAAAGCCATTTCTTGGCTAAGTCCTTAAGAGCGAAAGGGACAAATCTCAACCTAATAGCATCATTTACAAGGTGTGGGATTTTCATCATTAGACATACTTCCTCAAATTCTCTTATGAAGAAATAAGCATCTTCAGACTCTAAGCCATGAAACTTAGGGAGTGTGTTGATGAACTGAGGCTTGAGCTCAAAATTGTATTCACCAACCGATGAAAGTTAGATGCAAGAAGGAAGTGAGGTTCTAATGGGATAGAACCTATCCTGCAAAGATGTCGGTTGAGCCATAACTGGATCTGGTCTTGGTTCAAACTTGGGTGGTGATGTGTGTCTAGTCAACCTAGATGAATGAGGGTCTCTTGACCACACTTGCATAAACAAACACAATCACAAACAAGTTTACCAATAGTCAACAAGAGTAATCAACAAAGCCTAGTCTAAGATAACCTTGACCTGGACAACTCCTAACTGATTGATTGTCCACAGGAGGTATAATGCAGACTTTGACCACAAGCTAATCAGCCATGTCAGGGCAAGATTAGTGGGAGGTATCCGCGCAAAAGCGAATAAGCCAAACCACCAGCCTTCGGGGTTTCGCCCCTCAATCCCTTTCCTAGACACTGATTTGGCAGGAGTCAAATTCTAACACCTTCCCCCTTAGGATAATCTCCTGGTGAGTTCAAGATTTCCCTAAGCCCAGCGTCTATCAGATTTTACTTAGGCTTAGGTTGTGCGTGCTTGGAGATGGTTTGTGGGCTAAGAAAGGGTAATGACTTCCCCACCTTATCTTGATTTGGGTTTTGCCCTTAGAATTAATTGTGCAAAGTGTGCAAGATATAAGAAAGTAACATTCAAAAGCAAATATCACCCAAGAATGTTTCCTAAACTATATGCTATGTATACGTACCTTGTATCCAGCTATCTTCAATTCTTCTAAAAATAAGAAAGAAAGACAAAGAAAGAAAGAATAGAGTATTTGTAAATTGCAATAAAAATAATTATCTAAAAATGTCAAAAAAAGAGAAAATAATATAAATAATAATCTACAATTCTTCTACTTTCTATGATAAAAATTTTAGACAAATAGTAACATGAAATTAAATTAAATCACCCACTTTAAACCATTTTCCTTAATGGTAAATTCTGACCCATTAAGCATTCTAATAATTTAAAGCCTATTAAAAATCTAATAAAAATTAAAAATTGGTTTAAATTAAACCTACTAAATTCATTAAACCTAGAGGATCACATTCCCAACCCCAAACTAATTAATCAAGATTAAAACCCATTATAACTCCCAAGTAGAACATTCTTTTAAAAATCTAACAACTTCTATTGAAATGAACCATGTAGATTTATCGGGGCCTTATGATTTCAGTGCTTTAGACTTGGGATCAAGTTCAGGTAAGTGTTTCTTTTCTTGCGTAATTTTTAATTTTGTTGTGAGTGTTCTTTCCCCTTCAATTAAATAAGATGTTACCTTAAGGTTGAGTTATCTTGATGCTTGGATTTATGTATGGACTTAGAGTTCAACTTGAGATTTACATTGGATCTTGATTCATATTTAGATGAGATCAATAATAGTTGGATTCTGATCATATGAGAGAATATCTTACCTTAATTTTTGATCTATCATATAATACAGATTTTGTACTAACAGTGCCAGTATTTTATTTGGATATATTCACCGATAAATCATCTGAGTAATGATGTTTATTGATATTCCGGTTTGAGTATAGAGACTTTCTAGATTTCATGTAGCTTGAGGATGTCCCACTCCTCAGTTATGATCTTGATTTGGATTGGAACTATTGGTGACTAACTTAGAGTATAATCAGATTTAAATCGTGGATTTGAATGGTTCATGATGGTATTTATATGAGTGGATATCTGGCTGATATTATCAGCATATCTGGTTATTCTTATTGATGGTAAAATATGTGAAAGTTCAGTCAGACATTGATGATTATTAAATAGGAGGTTCTTATTAAAGGGACGGGATCTTAGATTTGTCAAATAGACTCAATTAGATTGGAGTTGACTTAGGGGTTGAGAAATAACGTTGATTGGGTTGACCTGCCCCGGTGGATTTTAGAGAGATATATACTTGATATGTTACTTGAGTTTTAAGATCTTATGATTGACCTGGGTAGAGTGAGAGTATGTGATGATCGTTGATTCATTATAGCATAGCCTTATAGTTTGTTCTGGGTTACTTTATGCTTAGCGTGTATACGTGGGGTATTCTTCTCGCGTATATACGTCGTGGACTCTCGTCGCAACTCTGTTTCCACGTAATTTGGGAAGCGGCGCGTGACTGGGTTTTCTTGGTATCAGAGTCAGGTTCAACATGAAAAGAGAATCTAGTTCTTACCAGTAACAAGTTATAATTACACTGTAATATACATATACTATCCATACGATGATATTGACTCCATTTGAAATTGATCGTTCTCTATTTTGGGATCCATTTCTTGAATCTTTTGATATCCCTAATTTCAACTCTTTTTCTAGAGTAATCTGGGTTCTATCTTGATTCCTATCAACTTTTCAATTCTGTTTCCCTGATTTTGCCTCCTGTGTTTGATCACTTCATTTTAAAGCCGGTAGCAGAGATCAAAGCACGCAGCGGAAGCGTGGTGAAGTCTTGATGCAGGGAGAAGCGGTGTGGAAGCTTCATCTTCTTGCTAATTTGATTTCTATCATTCCTCGCTTTATTGAAATTTCGAGGATGAAATTTTTATTAAGGTGGGTAGAATGTAATATCTCTTATTTAATAATACCATATAATTAATTTTAAATATTACCTGATTCTACCTATTATCTTATTAGTATTAATTAACTTGATTTAGTATCATTATTAGTATTATTATTATTATGTATGACTTGTAGACTCTTATTGCTTATATTAATTATTTTAAATTATTATTAATGGGTAGTATTATTATTTTCATTTCAAGCCCAATAAGCTCAGCACATTCTCCTTTTCTTTTTGTTTTCTTTTCTTTTTTATGCTAAGCCCACATGGGTCAAGCCCACTTCCTTATTTTCATTCATTTACTTCTCCTTTTTCTATTTTTCTTTAAGCCCAAAAATTAAGCCCGTGAGCCCACTCTGTATTTTCTATTCTTCCTATTACTCATTTTTTTTAACTAAAGCCCAATAATCTATAACCCATTACCATTGAGATCCTTACCCATTTAACCCAAAACCCAATCCTAACCCTAATCAAAATCCTATCTTATCAAATCTTTTTCATTAATCTTAGCTAATCCTAATTTAAATCCTAGCAAAAATCATATCTAAACTGAATCTCCTTGAGATTTTTAGCAATCTTCAATTCTTATCTAAACTACTAAATTAAGGAATCTAAATCTAACTAGAAATCAAGTTTCTAAAATATCTAACAATCTATATAAAGACCCAAAATCCTCATTTCTCTTCTACCTCAAGAGAAAACCCTAATCCCAACTCTCCCCACTTCCATCTTTCCCTTCTCCTTCCCTTCTCCTCAAGCGGATCATGAAGGAAACAGGGCTTCGAGCACAGAGATTGAGGAGCACAGGATTGAGGAGCAAATAAGGCAACTCAAGTAAGTAGATCTAAGCTGTGAATTTAATTTCAGTCTTTCTTTTTAAAAAAATAATAATAAATTAAATTAGAACCACAAGAATAAATTATTAATTTCAGCAATATGCTACTCAACCTATCTATACCCGTATAGCAAAACTCACCGCAATATATTTATTGATTCTTAAAAACTTTGATCATTGTTTAATACTTCACAAAGCCTTGATTGGAACAAATCAATCCAAGTAAGTAAATTAGTTTTTCTTAATTAATATGATACAAATAATCTAATCAATATCATGTCAATACTAGGGCCATCCATGAATTTTTATACATCAAAACCAATTCAAAATCCAATTAAAATACATATCTAAATTTTATGCACTTTACAAAACTTCTACAATTTGATCTAAAAAGATTTTAAAAAAAAACAAAACAGAAAAATCCCGGACCAGGCCTGGGCCTGGCCTACTTCAGCCTGAGACTAGTCTGGGCCTGGGCAATTACATGTATATAAACAAAAGAATAAGAAAGAAAGAAAGAAAGAATAGAGTATTTGTAAATTGCAATAAAAATAATTAGCTAAAAATGTCAAAAAAAAGAGAAAATAATATAAATAATAATCTACGATTCTTCTACTTTCTATGATAAAAATTTTAGACAAATAGCAACATGAAATTAATTCAAATCAACCACTTTAAACAATTTTCCTTAATGGTAAATTCTGACCCATTAAGCATTCTAATAATTTAAAGCCTATTAAAAATCTAATAAAAATTAAAAATTGGTTAAATTAAACCTAATAAATTCATTAAGCCTAGAGGATCACATTCCCAACCCCAAACTAATTAATCAAGATTAAAATCCATTATAACTCCCAAGTAGAACATTCTTTTAAAAATCTAACAACTTCTATTGAAATAAACCATGTAGATTTATCGGGGCCTTATGATTTCAGTGCTTTAGACTTGGGATCAAGTTCAGGTGAGTGTTTCTTTTCTTGCGTAATTTTTAATTTTGTTGCGAGTGTTCTTTCCCCTTCAATTAAATAAGATGTTACCTTAAGGTTGAGTTATCTTGATGCTTGGATTTATATATGGACGCAGAGTTCAACTTGAGATTTACATGGGATCTTGATTCATATTTAGATGAGATCAATAATAGTTGAATTCTGATCATATGGGAGAATATCTTATCCTGATTTTTGATCTATCATATAATACACATTTTGTACTAACAGTGCCAGTATTTTATTTGGATATATTCACCGATAAATCATCTGAGTAATGATGTTTATTGATATTCAGGTTTGAGTATAGAGACTTTCTAGATTTCATGTAGCTTGAGGATGTCCCACTCCTCAGTTATGATCTTGATTTGGATTGAAACTATTGGTGACGTAACTTAGAGTATAATCAGATTTAAATCGTGGATTTGAATGGTTCATGATGGTATTTATATGAGTGGATATCTGGCTGATATTATCAGCATATCTGGTTATTCTTATTGATGGTAAAATATGTGAAAGTTCAGTCAGACATTGATGATTGATTAAATAGGAGGTTCTTATTAAAGGGACGGGATCTTGGATTTGTCAAATAGACTCAATTAGATTGGAGTTGACTTGGGGGTTGAGAAATAAACGTTGTTTGGGTTGACCTGCCCCGGTGGATTTTAGAGAGATATATACTTGATATGTTACTTGGGTTTTAAGATCTTGTGATTGACCTGGGTAGAGTGAGAGTATGTGATGATCGTTAATTCATTATAGCATAGCCTTATAGTTTGTTCTGGGTTACTTTATGCTTAGCGTGTATACGTAGGGTATTCTCCTCGCGTATATACGTCGTGGACTCTCGTCGCGACTCTGTTTTCACGTAATTTGGGAAGCGGGGCGTGACTGGATTTTCTTGGTATCAGAGCCAGGTTCAACTTAAAAAGAGAATCTAGTTCTTACCAGTAACAAGTTATAATTACACTGTAATATACATATACTATCCATATGATGATATTGACTCCATTTGGAATTGATCGTTCTCTATTTTGGGATCCATTTCTTGAATCTTTTGATATCCCTAATTCCAACTCTTTTTCTAGAGTAATCTAGGTTCTATCTTGATTCCTATCATCTTTTCAATTATGTTTCCCTGATTTTGCCTTCTGAGTTTGATCACTTCATTTTAAAGCCGGTAGCGGAGATCAAAGCACGCAGCGAAAGCGTTGTGAAGTCTTGATGCAGTGAGAAGCGGTGTGGAAGCTTCATCTTCTTCCTAATTTGATTTTTATCATTCCTCGCTTTATTGAAATTTTGAGGATAAAATTTTTATTAAGGTGGGTAGAATGTAATATCTCTTATTTAATAATACCATATAATTAATTTTAAATATTTACCTGATTCTACCTATTATCTTATTAGTATTAATTAACTTGATTTAGTATCATTCTTAGTATTATTATTATTATGTATGACTTGTAGACTCTTATTGCTTATATTTAATTATTTTAAATTATTATTAATGGGTAGTATTATTATTTTCATTTCAAGCCCAATAAGCTCAGCACATTCTCCTTTTTTTTGTTTTCTTTTCTTTTTTATGCTAAGCCCACATGGGCCAAGCCCACTTCCTTATTTTCATTCAATTACTTCTCCTTTTTCTATTTTTCTTTAAGCCCAAAATTAAGCCCGTGAGCCCACTCTGTATTTTCTTATTCTTCCTATTACTCATTTTTTTTAACTAAAGCCCAATAATCTATAACCCATTACCATTGAGATCTTTACCCATTTAACCCAATCCTAACCCTAATCAAAATCCTATCTCATCAAATCTTTTTCATTAATCTTAGCTAATCCTAATTTAAATCCTAGCAAAAATCATGTCTAAACTGAATCTCCTTGAGATTTTTAGCAATCTTCAATACTTATCTAAACTACTAAATTAAGGAATCTAAATCTAACTAGAATTCAAATTTCTAAATTATCTAATAATCTATATACAGACCCAAAATCCTCCTTTCTCTTCTACCTCAAGAGAAAACCCTAATCCCAACTCTCCCGACTTCCATCTTTCCCTTCTCCTCAAGCGGATCATGAAGGAAACAGGGCTTCGAGGCACAGAGATTGAGGAGCACAGGGATTGAGGAGCAAATAAGGAGGAACAACTCAAGTAAGTAGATCTAAGTTGTGAATTTAATTTCAGTCTTTCTTTTAAAAAAATAATAATAAATTAAATTAGAACCACAAGAATAAATTATTAATTTTAGCAATATGCTACTCAACCTATCTATACCCGTATAGCAAAACTCAACGCAATATATTTATTAATTCCTAAAAACTTTGATCATTGTTTTAATACTTCACAAAGCCTTGATTGGAACAAATCAATCCATGTAAGTAAATTAGTTTTTCTTAATTAATATGATACAAATAATCTAATCAATACCATGTCAATACTAGGGCCATCCATGAAATTTTTATACATCAAAACCAATTCAAAATCCAATTAAAATACATATCTAAATTTTATACACTTTACAAAACTTCTACAATTTCATCAAAAAAGATTTAAAAAAAACAAAACAGAAAAATCCCGGACCAGGCCTGGGCCTGGCCTGCTTCAACCTGAGACTGGTCTGGGCCAGGGCTATTACATGTATATAAAAAAAAGAATAAGAAAGAAAGAAAGAAAGAATAGAGTATTTGTAAATTGCAATAAAAATAATTAGCTAAAAATGTCAATAAAAAAAGAGAAAATAATATAAATAATAATCTACAATTCTTCTACTTTCTATGATAAAAATTTTAGACAAATAGCAACATGAAATTAATTCAAATCACCCACTTTAAACCATTTTCCTTAATGGTAAATTCTGACCCATTAAGCATTCTAATAATTTAAAGCCTATTAAAAATCTAATAAAATTAAAAATTGGTTTAAATTAAACCTAATAAATTCATTAAGCCTAGAGGATCACATTCCCAACCCCAAACTAATTAATCATGATTAAAATCCATTATAACTCTCAAGTAGAATATTCTTTTAAAAATCTAACAACTTCTATTGAAATAAACCATGTAGATTTATCGGGGCCTTATGATTTCAGTACTTTAGACTTGGGATCAAGTTTAGGTGAGTGTTTCTTTTCTTGCGTAATTTTTAATTTTGTTGTGAGTGTTCTTTCCCTTCAATTAAATAAGATGTTAACTTAAGGTTGAGTTATCTTGATGCTTGGATTTATACATGGACTTAGAGTTCAACTGAGATTTACATGGGATCTTGATTCATATTTAGATGAGATCAATAATAGTTGAATTCTGATCATATGAGAGAATATCTTATCTTAATTTTTGATCTATCATATAATACAGATTTTGTACTAACAGTGCCAGTATTTTATTTGGATATATTCACCGATAAATCATCTGAGTAATGATGTTTATTGATATTGAGGTTTGAGTATAGAGACTTTCTAGATTTCATGTAGCTTGAGGATGTCCCACTCCTTAGTTATGATCTTGATTTGGATTGGAACTATTAGTGACGTAACTTTGAGTATAATCAGATTTAAATCGTGGATTTGAATGGTTCATGATGGTATTTATATGAGTGGATATCTGGCTGATATTATCAGCATATCTGATTATTCTTATTGATAGTAAAATATGTGAAAGTTCAGTCAGACATTGAAGATTGATTAAATAGGAGGTTCTTATTAAAGGGACGGGATCTTGGATTTGTCAAATAGACTCAATTAGATTGGAGTTGACTTGGGGGTTGAGAAATAAACGTTGATTGCGTTGACCTGACTCGATGGATTTTAGAGAGATATATATACTTGATATGTTACTTGAGTTTTAAGATCTTGTGATTGACCTGGGTAGAGTGAGAGTATGTGATGATCGTTGATTCATTATAGCATAGCCTTATAGCTTGTTCTGATTACTTTAGGCTTAGCGTGTATACGTGTGGTTTTCTCCTCACGTATATACATCGCCGACTCTCGTCGCGACTCCGTTTCCACGTAATTTGTGAAGCGGGGCGTGATAGGGTTTTCTTGGTATCAGAGCCAGGTTCAACATAAAGAGAGAATCTAGTTCTTACCAGTAACTTGAAACAATTTATAATTACACTGCAATATACATATAGTATCCATACGATGATATTGACTCCATTTGGAATTGATCGTTCTCTCTTTTGGGATCCATCTCTTGAATCTTTTGATATCCTTAATTCTAACTCTTTTCTAGAGTAATCTGGGTTCCATTTTGATTCCTATCCTCTTTCCAGTTCTGTTTCCCTGATTTTGCCTCCTGAGTTTGATCACTTCATTTTAAAGCCGGTAGCAGAGATCAGAGCACGCAGCGAAAGCATGGTGAAGTCTTGAAGTAGTGAGAAGCGGTGTGGAAGCTTCATCTTCTTCCTAAGTTGATTTTTATCATTCCTCGCCTTATTGAAATTTCGAGGACGAAATTTTTGTTAAGGTGGGTAGAATGTAATATCCCTTATTTAATAATACCATATAATTAATTTTAAATATTGAACTGATTCTACCTATTATCTTATTATTATTAATTAACTTGATTTAGTAACATTATTAGTATTATTATTATGTATGACTTGTAAACTCTTATTGCTTATATTTAATTATTTTAAATTATTATTAATGGGTAGTATTATTATTTTCATTTCAAGCCCAATAAGTTCAGCACATTCTCCTTTCCTTTTTGTTTTCTTTTCTTTTTATGCTAAGCCCACATGGGCCAAGCCCACTTCCTTATTTTCATTCATTTACTTCTTCTTTTCTATTTTTCTTTAAGCCCAAAAATTATGCCGGTGAGCTACCACTCTGTATTTTCTTATTCTTCCTATTACTCATTTTTTTTAACTAAAGCCCAATAATCTATAACTCATTACCATTGAGATCCTTACCCATTTAACCTAAAACCCAATCCTAACCCTAATCAAAATCCTATCTTATCAAATCTTTTTCATTAATCTTAGCTAATCCTAATTTAAATCCTAGCAAAAATCATATCTAAACTGAATCTCCTTGAGATTTTTAGCAATCTTCAATTCTTATCTAAACTACTAAATTAAGGAATCTAAATCTAATTAGAATTCAAGTTTCTAAAATATCTAATAATCTATATAAAGACCCAAAATCCTCCTTTCTCTTCTACCTCAAGAAAAAACCCTAATCTCAACTCTCCCCACTTCCATCTTCCCTTCTCCTCAAGCGGATCGTGAATGAAACAGGGCTTCGAGGCATAAGGATTGAAGAGCAAATAAGGAGGAACAACTCAAGTAAGTAGATCTAACTTGTGAATTTAATTTCAGTATTTCTTTTTAAAAAAAAATAATAATAAATTAAATTAGAACCACAATAATAAATTATTAATTTAACCAATATGCTACTCAACCTATCTATACCCGTATGGCAAAACTCACGCAATATATTTATTGATTCCTAAAAACTTTGATCATTGTTTTAATACTTCACAAAGCCTTGATTGGAACAAATCAATCCAAGTAAGTAAATTAGTTTTTCTTAATTAATATGATACAAATAATCTAATCAATACCATGTCAGTACTAGGGCCATCCATGAAATGTTTATACATCTAAACCAATTCAAAATCCAATTAAATACATATCTAAATTTTATACACTTTACAAAACTTCTACAATTTCATCTAAAAAGATTTTAAAAAAAAACAAAACAGAAAAATCCCGGACCAGGCCTGGGCTGGCCTGCTCCGGCCTGAGACTGGTCTGGGCCTGGGCTGTTACATGTATATATAAAAAAAGAATAAGAAAGAAAGAAAGAAAGAAAAGAGTATTTGTAAATTGCAAAAAAAATAATTAGCTAAAAATGTCAAAAAAAATAGAGAAAAAAATATAAATAATAATCTACAATTTTTCTACTTTCTATTATAAAAATTTTGGACAAATAGCAACTGAAATTAAATCAAATCACCTACTTTAAACCATTTTCTGTAATACCCCGTTCCCGGAATACGTACTTAGTTGCGTATTCAGTTTTTCGATCGATTTTTCGATTTACTTCCTATATTTGACCGATTTTGGTTTTAAACATCATTTTCCAATATTATATATTTTCTATGATTTTCTGGAATTTTCCGGAATTAAATTGAATATCTTCAAAACCGGTGTCGACCAATGCTTCTGATCGATTCTCGGATTTTAATTTGCAAACAGTTAGGAATTTCTAGAAAGTCCTTTAGGCATTATCTCTTAGAATTACATTTCTTACCTAAATACTTTTTCTGAGGATTTTATGAATTTATGAAATTCCACCGGAGTCGGTAGCTAGCTGATTCCGGGATTTTTAGTTTTAAAACTGTAAAGTATTTCTTAAAACGGATTTCACTATGATTCTTAAAATAATATTCTTGATTTTTGATAATTATTTCGGGTCGTTCCGAGATACTTGATTTCGGGACGATTCCGGTATTTTCCCGAAAGATTTCCGCATCCGCAACCGAATCCCGGGAATCCGCCACTTTCATTATTTTCATTTTCTCTCCCAAGAGAATATCTTCTCTTTTTCATTTTCTTTTCCTTTTTCCTTTTTCTTTCCTTCCTTTTTCTTTCCACCAATTCTCCAACCTTCTCCATTCTTCCATTTTCTTCCACCAAAATATCTTCTCCACCTCATCCAAAAATATCTCCACCTCACCATCTCCATGGCTGGCCATGATTGGCCAAGAGAAACACCTCACCTCCCCACTTTACAAAACCCCCCTCTCTTTTATTTATTTACATCATCTTCACAAATTCCAAATCCTATAAATACCTTCCTTCTTCATTTCACTTCATTTCTCTTCTTTCTCTTCACCAAAGCCTTAACCCTCCACCAACTCCTCCTCCATCTCCACCACAACAACCACCACTACAACTTCTCCAACTCCTTACCTTCATCTTCTTCCTCCTCCATCTCCATGGAAACCACCACAAACTCCAAGACTCCACCAAAGCTTCCACCTTTCCTTTACCTTCTCCAAAAGCCTTCACCAAACCATCATCCCACCACCAAGATTCGAAGACCGGCCACTCCTTTTGGATTGGGGCCGTGTTCTTCTCCGTTGGCAAGACTTAGGGCCGGTACCCTCCTTTTGGATTGGGGCCGAACTTCCCTTAGTCGGGTCGATATGTATTTCACTTCCACCATTTAATGGTTTGGATTTGGAGTTTGGACCATCCCTATCGGTTAAAACGCGGAGTTTATCTCCTGCGTCTAAGCCACCCCTTAACGCGACCTTCGCGTTATTGTATCGATGCAACGCGGAAACCATGACCGCGTCTGTGTCCCTATCATATCAACACGACGCGAAGCTAAGTGCCCGCGTCTGTGTTCTGTCCTTGTTGGCGTGACGCGGAGTTTATCCTCGCGTCCGCATTCTCGTGCCCTGACTTAAACGCAGGCCTCGAGCCTCGCGTTTGTGGCATCTATGCGACGCGAACCCCGCGTCTGCTGTTCCCGCGTTTGCCATTCTTGCGACGCGAACCCCGCGTCTGCTATTCCCGCGTCTGGTACTTTCCGCGACGCGATCCCCGCATCTGTGATTCCCGCATCTGCTAGTCCTGCAACGCGACTCCCGCGTCTGCGAACCCCCGCGTCTCACTTTCAAAACCCGCGTCTCCCTGTGCACTCTCTCCTTCCATAATTATGGCGCGTCCCGAGTTCCATGGATTTCGGACTTTTCGGCTTTCCGGTGATTTAGGCGAGTGTTCTCGCTATCATCTTGGCTTTCCCATTTCATTGATTATGCGAGTGTTCTCGCTCTCGCCTCCATTTGGGATTCCCCGCTTTGTCGGGTCGATATGTATTTTACTTCATGTTTCCATGTATTTAGTATTGGGCTGAGTCCCTGCATCTGTGTATGGCCGAGTGCCAATATCTGGACATGTATTGCTCTGTGACGAATGCTTGTACTAGGGTAGTTTACTTCCTGTACTCATACCATGCCTGTGATGTATTGTACTGCCTTATACCATACTTGGCTTCCGGACCCCTTCAACCTCCGGTCACTCACTATCTCGAAAGAGAGGTGATTGGGACTGGCAGGTCTCTCAGTTCAGCCTCCGGTCACTCACTGTCTCGAAAGAGGCGTGATTGGGATCGTCAGGTTTCTCAGCTCCGCCTGGTTATCATGATCAGCGTTCAGCGCTTTACCACTAGATTCGTCTAGGCGAGTTGCTGCCGGATTTACTGCTCGTACTTTAGTCGAGTCGTCCCGGTAACCTCGCCAGACGCTCCAGTGTTAAATACTGTTTGCTGTCTGTACTTCCAGCTTGCTCAGCTCCGCTTTGTTTGTGCTCAGCTACTATTCTACCCCATGCTATTACTTCATGCCTGACACCTGTCTATACTACTTGTCGTTTTCATATTACTTTTAACACATGTATATCACCTGACAACTGATGTATTATCATCTAACACCTGACATGCTACTACTTGGCAAGACCCCTTGTTATGACATGACTTGCCACCGGATTATTACCAATCTCTTGACATGACTGGTTACCGGTCTAATATCATCATCCTGTCATGCTATCACTTGACACCCAGCATGATATACTTGACCTGTGATTATCACATTTACGGGAACCCTGTCTTGTTATCCTGTACTATGTACAGTGACCTGTTATCCTGTATCATGATCAGTGACCTGTTATCCTGTATTATATACAGTGACCTGAACTCCTGAATTCCTGATCATGTCCTGTTCCTGTTATTCCCGTAAATTGATAATAACCTAATAAATCATAAAAGGAACAACTTGCATCGGGTCGGGGGAAACATGCGGCTATCAATATGTGTTCGTGTTTACAGTGGTATTAGGCATGTTGTGCAACTAAAACTTCCGGTCTGACCTGTGGGCCTCCAGGCAACCGAGGGGAGTGCTGGCTCCCTCCTCCTGAATCATGATAAGGGCATACAATAAGTCCCTCCTGTTAGCCTTGCGGCAGGTTCCGTCACCAAGCAACGGAACAATCCTGGGCCGTGGTCCCGGGTATGTACGGGACCCACTGTAAACATAGTTCGTTGATACCCCCGCTGGTTTCCAATAACAACCTTGCTTTACTCGGATATGGATCTATGTGTGCTGGGACGCTAGTTCACATAGCTAGATATCAGGGTAAGACGAGTAATAATAAAGTGTCTAATAATCGGCTCTTTAAGTTGTAAGTAGAGGTATGTGGAATGGGACGCATACTGAAGCCTGCAGCCTAAACGGCTATGAATCTGTGATATGCCTTACCATATTTGCTTGTCCTGGATTTTACATCGGATTTCCGGTTTTATGAGTACTATTATATTAACTGCTCATGCCCTGCTCTATTCCTTGTATCCACCTGCCTCCTGCTTATTATCTTATCATGTCTTGAGTGCAGTCTGGTTGTATGTGCTTAGATTATGGTGACATAAGATAAGGGTATATATATGAGGGTTTCCTTGTTTGGATTATTCCTTCGACGTACTAGTCTTATGGAGCCGTGATCTGAAACCATACAATCAGATTTGCTCGCCCTCGGCTTTATTTGGTTTTATCGCTATACATGTGCTTACCCGTGCTCGCCACTTGGCTTTTGCTTCACCACTCGCCTGGGGAGTTTCATCTGACTCCCCTGGATTCTTATGTCCAGGTCATGGAGCTTGGAGCATGTCAGAACTTGGAGCGTGTGGATTCTCCCAGTTGCTGATCAGAGTGGCACAGCGGTAGCGTGGATCTTCAGCAGACCGTTCAGAGCTCCATCCTTCCAGGCCCCCTGTGTGCCTCTCGAGTTTTCCTTTTGTAAACTCGTGAGTGCCTTTATACTATTCATTCTTGTATACTTCCTTGTAATCTCGCAATTGCGCATGTCAGTGATGTAATATTCATGTAATATTGGATCACCTCTGGTGATAACTTTGTAATTGTACTCATGTGTTGGAATGTATAATGCACCACTTGCTTCCGTACTCTGATTCTTGCCTGTACTGATGCTTAGCGTATATACGTGAAGGTACTTCTGACTTGCGTATATACGTTGCAGTAATGTCTCCGTATCTGCCAGGATCGGGGCGTTACAGGTTGGTATCAGAGCCTAGGCTCTTACTTCCTCAGTACGTCCAGATGGCAAATTAATGGTAAAGAAATTTGCAACTGGAATGCTTGAGTCTTGGTTATACATTCTAACTACAAGTGCAGAGTTATCTATTTCTTGATCATCTTTCCTTTGGTTCCTAATCTCTTCCATCTGTTCCCTGTTTTGGTTTTATGAAGCCCTTATACCAACATTAAGATATGATAAACTAGAAAGGTAGTGGCTGGTTCTGAATGAAGCTATTATATGATCTCTTCGGCCAACTCTATGAAGCTTGGTATTCTCCAGATCAATCCTGATCTGGCTATCTTTCGGAAGTCAGCAGTCAGAATTCTTAATTATCAGTCTTCTTTATTATGCTCAGAACTATCAGGGTTTTCTTTTATCTTCAGTATTCTGGCTTATTCTCGGAGGGCTATCAAGTATGCAGTACAACTGGAATTCTATTGCAAGTTGTGTCATCAGTCAGTATTATTCGGCATTGTTCGAAGATTTATACAGCCAAAGGTGCGGAGGATGATTATTGTTCAGCCAACTTGAGAGCCCTACCTATAGTGCTTCATATCTTGATTGGTATAAATTCTGCCTTTGTCCCCTTTGTGTTCAATCTACCCCTTATCGAAATTGCGAGGACGCAATTTTTTGTAAGGTGGATGGATTGTAATACCCCGTTCCCGGAATACGTACTTAGTTGCGTATTCAGTTTTTCGATTGTATTTTTCGATTTACTTCCTGTATTTGACCGATTTGGTTTTAAACATCATTTTCCAATATTATATATTTTCTATGATTTTCTGGAATTTTTCGGAATTAAATTGAATATCTTCAAACCGGTGTCGACCAATGCTTCTGATCGATTCTCGGATTTTTAATTTGCAAACAGTTAGGAATTTCTAGAAAGTCCTTTAGGCATTATCTCTTAGAATTACATTTCTTACCTAAATACTTTTTCTGAGGATTTTATGAATTTATGAAAATTCCACCGGAGTCGGTAGCTAGCTGATTCCGGAATTTTTAGTTTTAAAACTGTAAAGTATTTCTTAAAACGGATTTCACTATGATTCTTAAAATAATATTCTTGATTTTTGATAATTATTTCGGGTCGTTCCGAGATACTTGATTTCGGGACGATTCCGGTATTTTCCCGAAAGATTTCCGCATCCGCAACCGAATCCCGGGAATCCGCCACTTTCATTATTTTCATTTTCTCTCCCAGAGAATATCTTCTCTTTTTCATTTTCTTTTCCTTTTTCCTTTTTCTTTCCTTCCTTTTTCTTTCCACCAAATTCTCCAACCTTCTCCATTCTTCCATTTTCTTCCACCAAAATATCTTCTCCACCTCATCCAAAAATATCTCCACCTCACCATCTCCATGGCTGGCCATGATTGGCCAAGAGAAACACCTCACCTCCCCACTTTACAAAAACCCCCCTCTCTTTTATTTATTTACATCATCTTCACAAATTCCAAATCCTATAAATACCTTCCTTCTTCATTTCACTTCATTTCTCTTCTTTCTCTTCACCAAAGCCTTAACCCTCCACCAACTCCTCCTCCATCTCCACCACAACAACCACCACTACAACTTCTCCAACTCCTTACCTTCATCTTCTTCCTCCTCCATCTCCATGGAAACCACCACAAACTCCAAGACTCCACCAAAGCTTCCACCTTTCCTTTACCTTCTCCAAAAGCCTTCACCAAACCATCATCCCACCACCAAGATTCGAAGACCGGCCACTCCTTTTGGATTGGGGCCGTGTTCTTCTCCGTTGGCAAGACTTAGGGCCGGTACCCTCCTTTTGGATTGGGGCCGAACTTCCCTTAGTCGGGTCGATATGTATTTCACTTCCACCATTTAATGGTTTGGATTTGGAGTTTGGACCATCCCTATCGGTTAAAACGCGGAGTTTATCTCCTGCGTCTAAGCCACCCCTTAACGCGACCTTCGCGTTATTGTATCGATGCAACGCGGAAACCATGACCGCGTCTGTGTCCCTATCATATCAACACGACGCGAAGCTAAGTGCCCGCGTCTGTGTTCTGTCCTTGTTGGCGTGACGCGGAGTTTATCCTCGCGTCCGCATTCTCGTGCCCTGACTTAAACGCAGGCCTCGAGCCTCGCGTTTGTGGCATCTATGCGACGCGAACCCCGCGTCTGCTGTTCCCGCGTTTGCCATTCTTGCGACGCGAACCCCGCGTCTGCTATTCCCGCGTCTGGTACTTTCCGCGACGCGATCCCCGCGTCTGTGATTCCCGCATCTGCTAGTCCTGCAACGCGACTCCCGCGTCTGCGAACCCCCGCGTCTCACTTTCAAAACCCGCGTCTCCCTGTGCACTCTCTCCTTCCATAATTATGGCGTGTCCCGAGTTCCATGGATTTCGGACTTTTCGGCTTTCCGGTGATTTAGGCGAGTGTTCTCGCTATCATCTTGGCTTTCCCATTTCATTGATTATGCGAGTGTTCTCGCTCTCGCCTCCATTTGGGATTCCCCGCTTTGTCGGGTCGATATGTATTTTACTTCATGTTTCCATGTATTTAGTATTGGGCTGAGTCCCTGCATCTGTGTATGGCCGAGTGCCAATATCTGGACATGTATTGCTCTGTGACGAATGCTTGTACTAGGGTAGTTTACTTCCTGTACTCATACCATGCCTGTGATGTATTGTACTGCCTTATACCATACTTGGCTTCCGGACCCCTTCAACCTCCGGTCACTCACTATCTCGAAAGAGAGGTGATTGGGACTGGCAGGTCTCTCAGTTCAGCCTCCGGTCACTCACTGTCTCGAAAGAGGCGTGATTGGGATCGTCAGGTTTCTCAGCTCCGCCTGGTTATCATGATCAGCGTTCAGCGCTTTACCACTAGATTCGTCTAGGCGAGTTGCTGCCGGATTTACTGCTCGTACTTTAGTCGAGTCGTCCCGGTAACCTCGCCAGACGCTCCAGTGTTAAATACTGTTTGCTGTCTGTACTTCCAGCTTGCTCAGCTCCGCTTTGTTTGTGCTCAGCTACTATTCTACCCCATGCTATTACTTCATGCCTGACACCTGTCTATACTACTTGTCGTTTTCATATTACTTTTAACACATGTATATCACCTGACAACTGATGTATTATCATCTAACACCTGACATGCTACTACTTGGCAAGACCCCTTGTTATGACATGACTTGCCACCGGATTATTACCAATCTCTTGACATGACTGGTTACCTGTCTAATATCATCATCCTGTCATGCTATCACTTGACACCCAGCATGATATACTTGACCTGTGATTATCACATTTACGGGAACCCTGTCTTGTTATCCTGTACTATGTACAGTGACCTGTTATCCTGTATCATGATCAGTGACCTGTTATCCTGTATTATATACAGTGACCTGAACTCCTGAATTCCTGATCATGTCCTATTCCTGTTATTCCCGTAAATTGATAATTAACCTAATAAATCATAAAAGGAACAACTTGCATCGGGTCGGGGGAAACATGCGGCTATCAATATGTGTTCGTGTTTACAGTGGTATTAGGCATGTTGTGCAACTAAAACTTCCGGTCTGACCTGTGGGCCTCCAGGCAACCGAGGGGAGTGCTGGCTCCCTCCTCCTGAATCATGATAAGGGCATACAATAAGTCCCTCCTGTTAGCCTTGCGGCAGGTTCCGTCACCAAGCAACGGAACAATCCTGGGCCGTGGTCCCGGGTATGTACGGGACCCACTGTAAACATAGTTCGTTGATACCCCCGCTGGTTTCCAATAACAACCTTGCTTTACTCGGATATGGATCTATGTGTGCTGGGACGCTAGTTCACATAGCTAGATATCAGGGTAAGACGAGTAATAATAAAGTGTCTAATAATCGGCTCTTTAAGTTGTAAGTAGAGGTATGTGGAATGGGACGCATACTGAAGCCTGCAGCCTAAACGGCTATGAATCTGTGATATGCCTTACCATATTTGCTTGTCCTGGATTTTACATCGGATTTCCGGTTTTATGAGTACTATTATATTAACTGCTCATGCCCTGCTCTATTCCTTGTATCCACCTGCCTCCTGCTTATTATCTTATCATGTCTTGAGTGCAGTCTGGTTGTATGTGCTTAGATTATGGTGACATAAGATAAGGGCATATATATGAGGGTTTCCTTGTTTGGATTATTCCTTCGACGTACTAGTCTTATGGAGCCGTGATCTGAAACCATACAATCAGATTTGCTCGCCCTCGGCTTTATTTGGTTTTATCGCTATACATGTGCTTACCCGTGCTCGCCACTTGGCTTTTGCTTCACCACTCGCCTGGGGAGTTTCATCTGACTCCCCTGGATTCTTATGTCCAGGTCATGGAGCTTGGAGCATGTCAGAACTTGGAGCGTGTGGATTCTCCCAGTTGCTGATCAGAGTGGCACAGCGGTAGCGTGGATCTTCAGCAGACCGTTCAGAGCTCCATCCTTCCAGGCCCCCTTGTGTGCCTCTCGAGTTTTCCTTTTGTAAACTCGTGAGTGCCTTTATACTATTCATTCTTGTATACTTCCTTGTAATCTCGCAATTGCGCATGTCAGTGATGTAATATTCATGTAATATTGGATCACCTCTGGTGATAACTTTGTAATTGTACTCATGTGTTGGAATGTATAATGCACCACTTGCTTCCGTACTCTGATTCTTGCCTGTACTGATGCTTAGCGTATATACGTGAAGGTACTTCTGACTTGCGTATATACGTTGCAGTAATGTCTCCGTATCCGCCAGGATCGGGGCGTTACATTTTCCTTAATGGTAAATTCTGACCCATTAAGCATTCTAATAGTTTAAAGCCTATTAAAAATCCAATAAAAATTAAAAATTGGTTTAAATTAAACCTACTAAATTCATTAAGCCTAGAGGATCACATTCCCAACCCTAAACTAATTAATGAAGATTAAAACCCATTATAACTCCCAAGTAGAACATTCTTTAAAAATCTAACAACTTCTATTGAAATGAACCATGTAGATTTATCGGGGCTTTATGATTTCAGTGCTTTAGACTTGGGATCAAGTTCAGGTGAGTGTTTCTTTTCTTGCGTAATTTTTAGTTTTGTTATGAGTGTTCTTTCCCCTTCAATTAAATAAGATGTTACCTTAAGGTTGAGTTATCTTGATGCTTAGATTTATATATGGACCTAGAGTTCAACTTGAGATTTACATGGGATCTTGATTCATATTTAGATGAGATCAATAATAGTTGGATTCTGATCATATGGGAGAATATCTTACCTTGATTTTTGTTCTATCATATAATACAGATTTTGTACTAACAGTTGCAAGTATTTTATTTGGATATATTCACTGATAAATCATCTGAGTAATGATGTTTATTGATATCGAGGTTTGAGTATAGAGACTTTCTAGATTTCATGTAGCTTGAGGATGTCCCACTCCTTAGTTATGATCTTGATTTGGATTGGAACTATTGGTAATGTAACTTAGAGTATAATCAGATTTAAATCGTGGATTTGAATGGTTCATGATGGTATTTATATGAGTGGATATCTGGCTGATATTATCAGCATATCTGGTTATTCTTATTGATGGTAAAATATGTGAAAGTTCAGTCAGACATTGATGATTGATTAAATAGGAGGTTCTTATTAAAGGGACGGGATCTTGGATTTGTCAAATAGACTCAATTAGATTGGAGTTGACTTGGGGGTTGAGAAATAAACGTAGATTGAGTTGACTTGACCCGGTGGATTTTAGAGAGATATATATATTTGATATATTACTTGAGTTTAAGATCTTGTGATTGACTTGGGTAGAGTGAGAGTATGTGATGATCGTTGATTGATTATATCATAACATTATAGCTTGTTCTGGATTACTTTAGGCTTAGCGTGTATACGTGGGGTATTCTCCTCGCGTATATACGTCGCCGACTCTCGTCGCGACTCCGTTTCCACGTAATTTGGGAAGCGGGGCGTGACATAATAAAATGGGCTACTTATTATTGTTTGAAAAGATAATGTTATATAGTAATAACGGTTGGCGAGCACGCATTTTGCGCGAGCAAAGCGGTCGAGAGATCAGACAGGCATGCTGAGGGCGAGCATGAGCATCAACAAGTCTGAGGGCTGGGGCACGAGTTTCGATCCCTGAAGCTCGTGAACGCCTACTATGACGCTTCATGACCATGGCCTCAATCACTATATCCTTTAGTGAATTTATCTATACTAAAGTTTGATTGTCTAACCCATATAGGTATCAACTAGAAATTTCGGTGTAACACAACCATGTGTGGTCCAAATTGATGCCATCTTGCACTTGTTAGCAATAATTCTCCTTTGAGAATTTCAGTATATATCATCTACCATGCAATATTTGAAATCCAACTCATTAGATAAATATGTCATGCTCTCTTGTATCCTAATTCTATACTAAACACACAAACTAATAATTTGTCCTTGTATCTTTCCTCTCCTTGAACTTGTGAGAAATTAAATTGGGGTTCTGCAAACTGGTAGGGAAATATTTATATGAATCTTAATGTCTAACAACTTCATTGTCATCACTGCTAGCAACTTGGAATGATTCTTTTTTTTTTTGTTATCCAAACCCCTTTTTAGTTCATTACGTTTTTTTTTTTACGGTCTTATTTGTGATATCATTGAGAAATACATAATGATATTAGAGAGTATCTTTGTCAGTGTCTCTAAGAAATCTTTAATTATAACACTGCAGGTAAGCTAAAAAGTTGGCATAAATAGCATGAGCCTTCAAATTTGTCCTATGATGAATTTGGGAAGGTCATGTGGGAAACTAAAACGATAAACTGAGAAACAAAAAGTCATTAAAGTTGTTGACTGATATATTCAATAACATGTTAAGATTGTGCCATTAGAAATTTTATTCTCCTCTATCTATGAACAACCAATATTGATTATGTTTAAATTGTTAATGGACGAATACAAAAATGTTAAGAGACTCGAGATGCTAATGAACAGAACGAGAAATTTGGGCAACCTACTACTGTAAATACAAGGACAATATTAATATTGGTATACAGGTGTAAATTATCCCAGGAAAGTCTTTAGAAACTATATTGATAAACAGAGGAGTGGATGAAAAATAATGGGGTACTAATGGCTCATTGTTTAAAATGACTTATAGTTTGATATAGCTCATTGTTTGATATAGCAATTGGTACATGAGTGTATTTATATACAATAGTATTAGGCATTGTGTGTTGCATGTGTAAGAAGATGGGATACTGATTATGTAAATGAGAACAAAACCTATATAAATGAGGTGATAGATCACTAATGTTAACCTGTAAGCTATATACATTTTATCTACATATATAGTGAATCATAAGTTTTTCTTTAGAAATAGAATTGATGAGTTAAGAATCAACTGAAATAATTGATTGATACTTCGTATTGTGATGAATTGATTGTTAACTGAGTATGTACACACACACACACATGTCTGTTGCATTCATTTACAGGAAGAAGGGGTCGGGCAGGTAGGAGGGGGAAGACGGGGTTACCGTTATATCATATATTTACATATCGGAGGAAGGGCCGGGCGGGAGCTGGTAGGAGGGGGAAGACGGTGTTATTATGTTATGATATGTTTATATACATGGTTATATCATGGAGGAAGGGGCCCGGGCGAGAGCCGGTAGGAGAAGAAGACGGGGTTACCGTTTTATCATATATTTACATATCGGAGGAAGGAGCCGGGCGGGAACTGGTAGGAGGGGAAGACAATGTTATTGTGTTATGATATATTTATATACATGCTTATATCATGGAGGAAGGGGCCGGACAGGAGACGGTAGGAGGGAAAAGACGGGGTTACCGTTGTGTCACACACACACACACACATATATATATATATATATATATATATATATATATATATATATATATATATATATATATATATATATATATATATATATATATATATATATAAGGAAGGGGCCAAGCGGGAGCTGGTAGGAGGGGGAAGACGGAGAGTCTCACACTTCACTTGAAATCCGTATGTAAATATGAATCATGTATGGTATGTATCCATCAAATATTTTGTGTGAATATAGAAGGGTGATGTGATTGTATCCTTAAATTACGTGAATAGACAAATAACATTCGTAGAAGTGCGATGTGATATTGTATTATCGGGATAGATAACTATATAAGAATTGAAAGTATGTTTGATGTACTTTATGTATGTTATATGAAACACGTGGATGATACGTGCTGCGAGTATATAAGATGAATTCATGCATAAATTAAAAATAACTGAGTGAGTATGCTACTGCAACTCATAAACCATGAAATTTGCGACAGAGAAACTAAATAAAGTTAAGGATAATCAATTACTAGAAAAGTTGGACCTTCTCACAGATTATATAGATAATGGTTCAATTATTCGTTATGATATATATCGCTTTTCCCTTGTTCATTTTATCCATCCATACTTACCGTAGTTGTTGAAGAAAAATATGCTCATTATTTGTGTTTTCTTTCCTTGATACTCTTCTGATTCTCTCTCTCACTGAGTTGTTTAGCTCACCCCCTTCCAGTTTCATGTTTTTCAGGTCACGGCGAGACTGAGGCCCAGCATACCTTGGACACTTGCTAAGAATTCCTTTAAGAATGAAAGTATTGTATAATATTCATTATACATATTTCTTATTGTATATATTCATAATATTATTAGATGTGTATTATATTCAAGTATTCGATTGTTGGATGGATTGGTGTAAAGAGGAATTTACTTGTGATATTCATAATGAGTCAGATAATATGCTAGTATTGCCTTATTTTATGGAGGCCGAGAGGTGTACTCTCGAGCATATGTCATTGTATTTTCATATGGTAGGCGATGTCAAGCCTAAATCTTATTATGACTGTGTGGTTGAACTTGAGTTTGATTTATGTATTTGCATTGAGATAAGCCGTGAAGGCTGATATGGATATACTATGTATTTGGGGTAAGTGACTAAATACAAAGGAGATGCTGTCGAAAATTTTAAGAAATTATAGATGATTATGATAATCTTTTGATTAATAAGGCTGTTTAAGTTAATTGAGGTTATTATTATCTGGGACCGTTACAACAATAATTGGATACTCCTATATTTAATGGATACATGCTACATTTTCTTTTAGATGTATTATAAATTTCCAACATATTTAAGACATATTAAGACATGTCATGGATGCATCAAGACTAAGAAATTAAAAATCAAAATTGTTTAAACTTCAACTTTATTTTTTTTTCTCTTATTACATTGTAGTTCTTTAATACCATAGTGTTTTTATCAATTATGTATAAGAATCAGTTGGTGCAATGAGTTGTTGTACCGAATTTCACCTCGATCTTCTTTCCGATGACGCAATGCTCACAAAATTCCAGCTTGCAGGTTCCGGCACCTTTCAATAGTCCTTGTCTTACAAGAGCTTGCAAAGACTTTTCACCTGTGTGTCCCAGCCTCATATACCATAGCCTGGTTGAGTCTTCATCTGAATCAGTAGAAGTAGCCACTTGCCCTGTAACAGTACTACCCTTCAAGTAGTACAGATTGTTCTGACGAATGGCCTTCAGTATCACCATCGAGCCTTTGGTCATCTTGAGGACTCCATCCTTTATTGATACCACAAGACCCAATGTCTCCAAAGCTCCAACAGAGATAAGATTTCTCTTCAGTTGAGGTACATACCTCACTTCCTTCAGTTCTCGTATCATCCCATCAGACATCTTGATTTGGATTGTTCCTACACCTTCCATGGTACATGGATGATCGTCGCCCATAATAACTGAACATCCCTCTAGCTTCTTTAAGCTAGAAAACTAATCCCTATTTGGGCACACATGGTATGTAGCACAAGTATCCAATATCCACTCATTATCACCTGAGTAGACAATGATAGGAGTAGTGACAGAGAACGAGAATACCGATGAGTCCGAGTCTGATCCACCTGCCTGTGAAGTACTGGCTTGAGTACTGACCACTTTTGCAAGGTTTGCCTCAGTCTTTAACTCCTTCTTCTTCCCTTTGGCCTTTGGACAGTCAACTTTCCAGTGCCCTAATTCTTTGCAGAAGGCACACTGGTTCTTCTTCAGATCTTTAAAACCTGGCCTGGACTTTGATCTCCCTCGATCACCTTTGCCCTTCCTGTATGAACCTCTGCCTCTTACCGCCAATGCCTCTGCTGATGTGCTTCCCTGAGAAGACTGTCTATCTTGCCTCCTCGTCTCATAACTAACAAGAGCAGCCGACACTTCATGATAGTTAAGGGATTTTCTGCCATTGATGAATGTTAAAGTAAAATTCTCATACTCCTCCGCAAGAAGAGAGTTCAAGAGAATTACCGCTTTATCTTCTTCATTGACCTCCACATCCACATTAACTAAATCTGTAAGAAGCTTTGTGTATCAATTTAAGTGTTCATTGATGAAGCATCCTTTCTTCATCCGAAAACCATAAAGCTTACTCTTCAGCTGCAGTCTGGATTCGATGCTTTTGGTCAAATACTTTCTCTCAAGAATCTCCCACAACTGCTTCGCAGATGTTTCGTGCAACACATGGTACATTATGTCTTGTGTCAGACAAGACCTGATTAAGCCACACGCTGATCAGTTCATTTTATCCCAGTCTTCTTCAGTGGTTGAGTTTTTCTTCTTCTCCAATCGTAGAGTGTCTTCGAGATTTGATGCCGTCAGTGCATCCATCACCTCGCATCTCCACATATCAAAATTGTTCGTGCCATTGAATTTCACCACATCAATTCTCAGCGGATGATGATTCAGGGTTTTCTCCATCGATGTACCTTCTCCAGCCATCTCCTTGACTATATCCTCAATGTAATGCGGAAACAAACGGAGTTAGATAAACAAATTTGATAAAGATGAAATCTTTACCTCCTTGCGAAACCCTAGAAGAGTTTCGGAACAAATCTACTCCCCTTGAAATGATTCCTTGAGCACGTCACACGCTGTTTTTAGATCGACACACGATCCCACAAACAGTCCCAAAGCTGATCCGAGATCGACACACGATCTCTGCCAATCAGCACCAGATGCCCTTAGAATCACCAGATGATCCCACGACAAACCTGGGATGCTCTGATACCAATTGTTGTGCGCAGATCAACAATCACTTGAGGAAATCCTTAAGCCACAGATGCAATAGAGAAGAACTACCAGCAGCAAGAATAATAAAACAATGGAAGAAATATTAAACACAAGATTTAACGAGGTTCGGCGAATTGCCTACGTCCTCGGGGCAAGGAAGAGAGATTTCTTTATTGATTTGATAATCAATACAATTGCAAAACCAGCATTACATTAGAAGAGGCCTCTGCCCCTCTATTTATACCCAAGGAACCTAGAAGAGTCGGATTCTGAATTGGACTCGTTTCCAATTCAGAAAAACTTTCCGAATTCAACCCAGATCCGTCTATCGGTCGACCAGCCGGTCGACCGACCCAAGTCCCGGTCGACCATGCCGGTCGACCGTTCCCAACTGAGAGTTAGGCCATGTCAGTCGGTCGATCGGGCGATCGACCGTCTCCTTCTGCGGTCGACCGGGACGGTCGACCGCGATAGCCTGTGCATGTTGGTGCACACTGATCGACCGCCCGGTCGACCGGTATCTGCTGCTGCTGTTTCCTTGGCTGCCTTGTGTCGACTTCCTCTCTCTTCCTATACTTGTTACACTTGGATCTGGCATCCTTCTTCGTCGAGCACTTCTATGGATATTAGATTTTACTGTGCCTCCGAGACATACCGGACCGCCTCCAGAGCACGCACCGTCCTATCTCTTCCTGTAACATTGACTATACCGATACTGATGACCTCATAAGTTGAGCCATTCACCAGTTTGACACTCCCTTTCCTCCTTTGCAACCAAGGAGTTGAACATATCCTTATAGGAACATACATGAACTACACTATTAGAATCAAATATTCAGCCTTTACCTTGAAAAGTGTTGTCTTCAATGTAGGAAACCATTAATATTTTGGTCTGCTCATTGCTACGTCTACCTCCTCTTGTTTTTCTCATTTAAACCTTCTTTCTTTTCTACTTCCTCTTCTTCCCCCCCCCCCAAAAAAAAAATCTTCCTTCCCCTCTTTGTTTCCCCAAATCTTTGTTTTTTTTCCCCTTACTCTTCCTCTTCCTCATCATTTATTATTGAGATATCATGGATGAGGAAAATGATTTTTTAATGTTCTTAGTTTCTGAAAATGGTGATTAAACCATGGTGATCCAACTAAATGAGAGCAACCTTTTGATTCTTTTAAAAATAAAGTAAGTATTCCACCCGATCTTCCTTTTCTCAACCTTAATTTAAAATACACGCTTACATAAGAGGAGAATTTGGTTTTCATCATCACAAGCAACAAAGATTTAGAGTATAGATTTCAATTGTGTCGTGCATATTAGTCGCGAGTCGTCCACGTGTATGCTGTTGTTAGTGCGGATTCTTCCTCTCAACTAGCCACCAAAGAATTTCAAAAGTAAACAATATGTTCTCTGATTGTAAAAATCAAAGAGTTAAGAAATTACCGTGTAGCTTGTCGCTAACGGGTCGTGTCCACGAGGAGGAATGCGATGAAGCTTTTTGGTGTTTTGTTTAGTAACAAAGAATTGTGCTCCTTTTTTAATTGAAAAGAGAATGGAAAGAAGGGAGATGATTAAAAGAGAAATTGCAACTTTGGAGAAGGCTTTGGAAAAGGTGAATTTTGTATAAAGTTTAGAAAGTGATTTGTTGTTTTTTTTAATGAAGAAGAAAATCTGGGCTCACTATCTCACTACTCAACCGTTTATTCTTCTATTGAAATCCTTAGTGCCTCAACTTGATCATAGGTAAAACTTAAGGTTGACTTTAGAAAGTTTGAAGTAAAGCATATAAGATGGTTGGAAAAGTTAACTCTTTTCTTTAAGAAATCGTTTTGAATCGAATGTTAAATCATCAAGCGCGAAGAAGCAAGTATGGAATAAAAACAGTTCAAGAAACGTTCTTAAAAGAAGTAGGAGTTTAAAAATCCAAACCCATCCTCATATGCCTTCAAGAACACTTTCAAGAAGAAAGGCTTTAAGTTAGGCATGCAAATGATTCATTGGGTCTTTTTCATGAAAATCAGAAAAGAAGAAGAATAGGAGATAGGTACAATAGTGAGCCCAGAAAACAGATTTAGCTACTCATGGGAAACAAGGAACAATGCAAGTAATTAAAGTAAAACATACCGTAAAATGAGTAGAAGAAAATGTAGCTCGACTTTTGTATTGATGTCACTTCAATCTTCAAGTTACAAGCACTCAATTCCTCTCTCTCACAAGTATTTGTACTGAACTACAAATTGCAAAATAAAATACAAATTTTACACTATCTAACAAAGAGCCTAAATCCTTAAAGAATAAACAAAAATTCTAATCCTAGTATTCGCTCCTTTTTGCTCTGTTCAAACTGATATTTATAGGGAAAAATCAGAGGGGGAAGATCCTAGGAAGATTGGGGGAGCAAATGCTCCCCCAACAAATTTACCCAAGCCACGAAAACGCGTCTAGCGCCGCATTTTCGCGGCCCTGGTGTGGCCAGTTGGCCACATCCAATTGGGTGGGTCTCCTGGTTTGGTGATTCTCCTGTATCTTCTTCTCGTTTTCTCGTTTCTGCTCCATTATTTGACGAAACAGCCTTTGATTGTTGGCTTCAACCCTTGATTTGGGTGGATTCTTTTCAACCGGTTTTCAACCTCTCTGATATGCCAAGATTTTGCCCTGATTCCTTGATTTCAAATTTATTCTGAATTAAATCAGAATTTGGTGGGCTTTTGGGCTTGTTTCTCTTTCCTTTCTTTTAGCAATTGGGCCTACATTTAACAAAGAAGAAGAAGACTTATTAATAGGATTTATTAGCTAAAAAGTATGGTAAGGTGACAATGTATATGCAAAATATGTGGCTGATCACACCCCACACTTATCTTTTGCTCGCCCTCGAGCAAAACATCAGACTAATTCTAATCAATTATTAGACCACTTTCGCAGGTTACTCGATTGCACTGAGTATGTGCAACAAGCCGTTAAACCTCTAGGTTATCCCTAGAGAACGAGTTTTGTCTCATGAGGGTTTTCAGTGGATTGCACCCACAAAATCCATAAAAAATGTTAGTATTTTCGAAAAGCATTTTTAAAAGAGAAAATATTTGAAGTATATTTGTAAGGCTTTAAGTAATCTATAAGTTATAGAAATATCAAATTTTTCATTCCGAACTCAGTCTCTATTCAAAAACATGTCATCAAACAAAGTAAGGAGTCAAATTGTACTTTTCATCTAGTCTATTAATTTACCCTAAGTCGTATGCACCATCGTGATTGTGAAGTTGACTAAAGGTTCTTTAACATTAACTCCTATGCCTTATTTATATTTATTTTTGGTAGAATTTATTCCTCAATTTTATTAGGATTTCTAATCTGCCCATGTAACGAGCCTTTAATCGTTAACACCCAAACCGGACAGTTTTAGGGCACCGGGTGAGAAAACACCCCTAAGGACTTAAACACTCGAGCAAACAAGGCCACGAAACCATGGTTTTTATTTATAAAATGTACCCCTTTTAGGCGTGAATACTTATGCTTCACGAGGCACAAATACCCAGCTTAATCAGAGGATTTATATATATATTTTTTTCAAACTTATCTAATTATCTTTTGCATAAATACCAAGGTTTTCTTAGGCCAAAGCACCTAGCTAATCAATAATTAGATTTGTTTATTTATTATTTTTTTTTCATACATATATTTTTTTATAAGGCATAAGTGTCTTTGTTTTTAAACCCTAAGTGTGTAAGTGTATTTAGTGTGCATATTTCATCAAGGTAAATATCAAGACTAAATTACTTTCACAAATTTTCTTCCTAACCCTAAAAATCAAACAAGTTATCTGATTTTGACCAAGTATAAGAAATCCTAATTATGATTTTCCTATTCCTTAAAATTGACTTAATTTCTTACAAAAAATATATCAAAATATTGTTCTAACCTTTCAAAAAGTTTTTTTTAATATATATATTTTTTCTTTTTTTTCTTTTTTCTTTTTGTTATATTAGTCATGTTAGAATCCTTCCCCACACTTATCTCATGCATTGTCCTCAACGTATGAAAGAAATGTATAGATGCATGAAATAAAATGGAAAAGAGGAAAGTTACCGATACACTGGGTCAAAAAGACCCATAGCCGTTTCATTTACCGGCACCGATTCCAAGAAAGGTTTAAGACGTTGACCATTTACCTTAAAGTCATTTCCATTCTTGGTGTCACTGATCTCAACTGCACCGTGTGGAAACACGATTTTTATAACGAATGGCCCAGTCCATCTTGATTTTAATTTTCCTGAAAAAGATGAAGCCTAGAATTATAGAGTAAGATTTTTTGTCCAGGGACAAAGGTTTTTCTTATGATGTGTTTATCATGAAAAATCTTAACTCTATCTTTAGTGATCCTAGCATTTTCATAGGCCTCATTTCTGAACTTCCGAAGTTCACCGGCCTTAGTCAAGTCGAAATTCAACTGCTTGATTGCCCATAAGGCCCGGTTCTCTAACTCAACGGACAGGTGACAAGCTTTACCGTAGACTAACCTATAAGGAGACATTCCTAAAATCGTCTTGAAAGCGGTCATGTAGGCTCATAGGGCATCTACAAGTTTGATGGACCAATCTTTCCGGTTTTGGTTCACAGTTTTCTCCAAGATAAGTTTGACTTGTCTATTGGAAACCTCAACCTGCCCACTGGTTTGAGGATGATAAGGTGTGGACAACTTGTGAGTTATGGCATACTTTCGCATAAGATCTTCAAAGGATCTATTGCAAAAGTGAGTGCCATTATCACTGATGATAGCACGAGGGGTTCCGAAGCGTGAAAAAATGTTCTCTTTCAAAAACTTTATGTCAACTTTGTTATCATTAGTTTTACAAGGAATGGCTTCTACCTACTTGGACACATAATCCACAGCAACCAATATGTATTGGTTTCCAAATGAATTAGGAAATGGACCCATAAAGTCGATGCCCCAAACATCAAAAAGTTCTATTTCTAGAATTGGGTTGAGGGGCATCATATTTTGTTTTGAGATCCTTCCTACCATTTGGCATCTATGGCACGTCTTGCAAAATTCATAAGCATCCTTGAACAAAGTGGGCCAATAGAACCCGCTTTGTAGCACTTGTTCAGCAGTCTTGCGGGGACCAAAGTGTCTACCGCATGCAAGTTCGTGACAAAAGGATAGAACACTCTTAACCTCCTCATCGGGAATGCATCTCCTAATAATTTGGTCAGAACAGTACTCAAAAAGATACGGTTCCTCCCAAAAGAAATACTGGACTTGGGATAAGAACCGGTATATATCGTTTTTGGACCAATGAGACGGAGTTTAGTTTGTGACTAAGTAATTCACTATATCAGCAAACCAAGGTTCCCTAGAGATAGCTAAGAGATTTTCATCAGGAAAATCCTCATTTATGGGTAATTCGATGCATGGAGAATTAGGGATTCATGAGAGATAGTCAGCAACGATATTTTCTACGCCATTCTTGTCTCGAATCTCGAGATCGAATTCTTGAAGAAGGAGGATCCAACGAATGAGTCGGGCCTTGGCATCCTTCTTCATCATGAGGTACCTAAGCGCAGAATGATCGGTGAAAATGGTGGTTTTGGACACCCTCATTGGAACGAGAAATTGTATTAAAAATAGTTTAAGAGTTAGAAAGTCTTAGTCTCGTTTCAATGTAACCGCGTAGCAAAGGTTAGACGGGTCGATCCACAGGGAAGGATGCGATGGAAGCGTTTCGACACGTTCTTCTCTTTAATTTGCTTAGAACATAAGAAAAAGAGAGATTGATTAGATTTGATCAAGTTTGAGAAATATAATTCACTAATCATCTACCACAACCCATAGTATTAGTCTCAAATAGTGAATATCATATTGAAAGAATAAACATCCATCCTAGGTTATTAATTGCTATTCAAGCAAAATGAATAATGTTGGAACCCTAACTAGTGTGCACTAATAAAGATTAAACAGTCATTCATCCTAATTTCAAAGCATAGCATAAGAAAATTTTTACTTAAAATTATGCTATCAAAGTTTTTAAGTATGAACTTATGAAGAATCATTTAAAAAGTGTAAACTGAATTAAGAAAACCTAATCATCAATTCATCTTCAAGAAAACCATTTTAATCCTAGGGTTTCTAACAACAATGGATATCAATCAATTCACCTTTTAAAGTAGACTAGGGTTGATCGAGAGATTAGCAAACTATAAATTGAATTTAGTTATTCATTTTTTATGTTATTTTCAAGTTTTAATGTGGAATCAAAAGAATTGCAAGAAAATAAAAGAAGGAAATAAAACAATTAATCTAAGCAAGAAAGCGGAATTAAATTGCAAAGAAGAAAAGAGTAACCTTTTATTGGGTGTTACTGACCAATTTACAAAGCTCCTCGTTCTTCAAAATAATATTCTTCAAATAAAAACGAAAATACAAGAAATTTAAAAGGAAAAGAAAATCTAAAGGAAACCCTAAATTTGAGCCTCTGAGAGCTGCCCTTCCTCTGTTGCTATGCAAGGGTATTTATAGGAGAAAACCAGAGGATAAGAAGCATATGAAGATAGGAGGAGCAAAATATCTCTGAATTTGAATTCTTCTTTTATCTCCAAACTTGTTTTGACTTATCCGTAGATGTTCAATTCTGTCCTGCAACTTGTTATCATGTTTATCGCTGAATATGGCTTATCTGCCGACTGAATTAGAACGTTTGATCAACATAAGAGTTGTAGTCCTTCAAGTCTTCTTTCTGGAGCATCTTGAATAATTGGATTTGAATATCTGTAGCAAAAGTTATGATCTGAATACTAAAATGTGTACAGTCTGAATCCGAATTAAATTCAGATTTTCTCTCCTTTATCTTCATCTTGTGGTGCAAGCAAACTTGTTAAATAGAAGTCCATCTTATCTTTTTCCTCCTCCTTTTAGCAATTAGGAGTTCTATTTTATTCTTCCTCTTCCTCCCTTAGATTTTAAAATCTAAGTTTAGATTAGGTTAGATAAGGTAGAAACTTCTAAATTACTACAATTAATTTTGCATGTGGGTTTGTGGACTTTTTGGGCTTTTGGGCTTTAATTGGGCTTCATTTATTTATTTTTTTAATTACTCAAGGCCTGCACACATTAAACAATAAAACATTAGTAGTAGTGCCTAATAAAAGAATAAATAGGGAAATATGATGGTAAATGTGATAATAAATATGCACTTTTTACTACCTATCAGACCCTAGTAGGTAGGGATGAAATTTCTCTAAGGCAAACACTACTGCCAAGAATTCCTTCTCAGTCGTAGTGTAGTTTAATTAAGCATCGTTGAGAGTCCTACTAGAGTAGTAAATCATATGCTGCTTGTTATCAATGCGTTGTCCTAGGACAGCGCCTATGACAAAATCGGAAGCATCGCACATGATTTCGAACGGCTTAGACCAATCCGGTGCAGATATGATTGGTGCAGAAATAAGCTCTCTCTTAAGCTTCTCCCAAGAATTCATGCATTCAGTATCGAAAGTGAAGGACACATCCTTAGCTAACAGATTAGTCAAGGGCCTAGCAATTTTGCTAAAATCCTTGATAAATCTTTGGTAGAAACCAGCGTGTCCTAAGAAGGATCTAATGTCCTTAACGCATTTGGGCATGGGAAGCTTAGCAATAACCTCAATTTTAGCTCTGTCCACTTCAATTCCTTTCTTGGAGATTTCATGACCCAAGACAATTCCATGTTTTACCATGAAGTGGCATTTCTCCCAATTCAGTGTCAGATTTTTCTCAGCACAACGTTAGAGGACAAGTTCTAAATGGTGGAGACATTGAGTGAATGAATCTCCGTAGATGGAGAAATCATCCATAAAGATCTTTAAGAATCGTTCTACCATATCAGAGAAAAGACTCAACATGTAACGTTGAAACGTTGCTGGGGCATTGCATAAGCCGAAAGGCATTCGACGATAAGCAAATGTCCCAAATGGACATGTGAACATAGTCTTTTCTTGGTCCTCAGGAGCAATAGGGATCTGATTATACCCCGAGTAACCGTCCAAGAAACAGTAATACTCGTGACCCGCCAAACGTTCAAGCATTTGATCAATGAAGGGAAGTGAAAAATGGTCCTTACGAGTTGCAGCATAAGCTTCCTATAGTCAATGCAAACTCGGATCTTCATGGAAAGTTGAGTTTGGACCAACTCTTTGTTCTCGTTTTTCACTACGGTGAAACCGGATTTCTTTGGAACCGCGTAGACAGGACTGACCCATTGGCTATCCAAAATGGGATAAATTATCCCATTGTCTAAGAGTTTTACAATTTCAGCATGAACAGCCTCTTGCATTATAGGGTTTAACCTACGCTGCGGGTCTCTTTTAGGTGTGGCATCTTCATTGAGATAAATACGATGTTGAACGATGGTCGGACTTAATCCCTTTATATCAGTCATAGTCCAACCAATGGCTTCCCTATGTTTTCTTAGAATTGCTTTAAGATCTTCTTCTCCCCATCATTTAAATGGGAGGCAATGATGACAGGAAAGGTCTCTTGTTTGCCTAGATAGATGTACTTAAGATGTGCAGGTAAGGCTTTCAATTCTAAGGAAGAGGAAGGCTGGTTGGAAGGACTAGTCAAATTTGTTGGCTCCATTATTGGTGAAATAGGTTTGAGGCCCAATTCACATCAGAATCTACAACCTGATCAAGATTAAAGTCGTCAGACTCTAACCCGAAGTAACACTTAGTTTCTAGTTCCAATTCTTTCCTATGTTCACTTGTTAAGTTCTCATTAAGTTGACTTCAAATGTTTGGTCCTCAAGATCGCGGGGTTGTTTTCCTAGATTGAAGACATTGACTTCTCTAGTCATGTCCCCAAAGGTTAACCTTATAGACCCATTCCTACAATTGATGATGGCATTGGCAGTAGCAAGGAATGGTCGCCCTAGGATAACAGGAGTTTGAGCCCTATGATTGGAGTTGGACACAGGTTGTGTCTCCAGAACTATAAAATCGACAGGGTAAATAAACTCCCCTACCCGGATCAGGACATCATTAATCTCCCCTTTTGGAATTTTTACTGAACGGTCAGCCAGTTGGATAGTGACTCGAGTTGGACTAAGATCGCCCAACCCGAGTTGTTGATAAACTGAGAATGGAAGCAAGTTGATACTTGCCCCCAAGTCAAGAAGTGCACGACTAATCTCGGCTTGTCCTATTGTGCAGGCAATGGTGGGACTACCTGGATCCTTGTACTTGACAGGGATCGGACCCGATAGTAGCTCACTAATGTTAGTGGTTAAGAAGACCTTTCTTGGTACATTAGTCTTTCTCTTCTTGGTGCACATGTCCTTAAGAAACTTAGCATAGGAAGGGACTTGTTGGATGGCATCAAGAAGTGGCACATTTATCTTCACTTGATTAAATATCTCAATTATCTTGTCCATGTGTGGATTTTGCTTGTTGTTTTTCAGCCTATTAGGAAATGATACTATAGGCTGGTGCACCTGACTGGTTGACTTATCTTTTTCAGATTTGGAAGGATTTGGATTAGATGAGGTGGATGCTTGATTGTGGTTGTGCTGAATGGGATTGGTTGGCGTTGACACTTGATTATCAACTCTCTTTCCTGACCTCAATGTATGAACAACATTACATTGATTTAATGATTGATCCTCAACCAAATGAGCTTGTTGAGAATTCCTAGGATTGGTTATTGGCTGACTAGGCAGGGTACCCTTCTGTCTCTCATTCTGTGGAGTGGCTAGTTGGCTCATTTGAACCTCTAACCTCTGTATAGTTTGCATGAGAGAATCTTGATTTTTCATGTATCTTTCCATGTTTCTCTCAAAGTCAGTCATTCTCCTTTCTAGTTGAGGATTCTGGAAGGAGGATTGTGGAGCTTGGCTGGGAAAGTTTTGTTGATAGTTTGAAAAGTTAGGTGGATGGTTGGGAGAATTATTATGAAAATTGGAAAAGTTGGGTTGATGATTGGAAGAATTATTGGCATGATGGAAGTGGCTAGTATGATTTGATCGTGAAAGGTCATTGTTATTTGGCTCCATGAGAAATTAGGGTGATTTCTCCAGCCAGGATTGTACGTTGGTGCGTAAGGATTATTGTTTGGCCTTGAAAAGGCCGCATTCATCGGTTCATGGTATTGTTGCTGAGCCTGAAACACAGGGCACTCCTCGAACACATGATTCATGGCTTGGCAGTAAGTACAGCCCGGAGTTGGAAATTGGTTTGGGCTGACTTGATTGACTGGACTTGGTTCCTTAGTTTCTAGAGCTTCGAGTCTTCTTGCTAGGTTTGCTAACTTCGCCTCATTAGTTATGGATGATTCGATAGAATGGAGACCTCCTTTTGAAGAGATGGAGTTTGGATTCCTAGAGGTTTCAGTAGTAGGTTCCCATTGGATAGTTTTTTCAGCTAGGTTTTCATACAAATCCCATCCTTCATTTTCATCCTTTTGCAAGAATCCCCTTGGCACATACTTTCTAAGAGGGTTTTGGTAGAATAGTCTAAACCGTCATAAAGAATTTGGCATTGTCGCCATTTCTCTATTCCATGATGAGGACATTGGACAAGGAGGTCTTTAAAGCGTTCAAAGTACTTCCAGAACGGTTCACTCAGTTCTTCCTTGAATTGCATGATGGTCTTCTTATTGAGAGCGATCTTATGAATTGGATAGAATTTCTTCAAGAAGACCTTGATGAAACCATCCCAAGATGTGATCGAACCGGCCGCTAAGCTGTAAAGCCATTTCTTTGCTAAGTCCTTAAGAGCAAAAGGGACAAATCTCAACCTAATAGCATCGTCTACAAGGTGTGAGATTTTTATCATAAGACATACTTCCTCAAATTCTCTTATGAAGAAGTAAGCATCTTCGGACTCTAAGCCATGAAACTTGGGGAGTGTGCTGATGAATTGAGGCTTGAGCTCAAAATTGTATTCATCAACCGATGGAAGTAGAATGCAAGATGGAAGTGAGGTTCGAATGGGATAGAACCTATCCTGCAAGGATGTTGGTTGAGCCATAACCGGATCAGGTCTTGGTCCAAACTTGGGTGGTGATGTATTTCTAGTCAACCTAGATGAGTTAGGGTCTCTTGACCACACTTGCATACACAAACACAATCACAATCACAAACAAGTTTACCAACAGTCAACAAGAGTAATCAACCAAACCTAGTCTAAGGTAACCTTGACCTAGACAACTCCTAACTGATTGATTGTCCACAGGAGATATAATGTAGACTTTGACCACAAGCTAATCAGCCAGGTCAGGGCAAGATTGGTGGGAGGTTATCCGTCAAAGATATTCCTTAATTAAGTAACCACCAACCTTCGGGCTTTCGGCCCTCAATCCCCTTCCTAGACACTGATTTGGTAGGAGTCAAATTCCAACACCTTCCCCTTAGGATAATCTCCTAGTGAGTTCGAGATGTTCCTAAGGCCAACATCTATCAGATTTTACTTAGGCTTAGGTTGTGCGTGCTTGGAGATGGTTTGTGGGCTAAGGAAGGGTAATGACTTCCCCACCTTATCTTGAATTGGGTTTTGCCCTTAGAGTTAATTGTGTAAAGTGTGCAAGATATAGAAAAGTAGCATTCAAAAGCAAATATCACCCAAGAATGTTTCCTAAACTATATGCTATGCATATGTACCTTGTCTCCAGCTCTCTTCAACAGTAATTGTAAAATAAACGTAATTAGACAAATGCCTAGAATGCAAGTCTAAACATTTTTTAAGCAATTAACAATCACTTAAATTACTGTTGAATTAAAACAGGGATGGTGATAGCAGATATAGCAAGAATATAATGTACCAAAACTTAATTTTTTTGCGAGCAATATGTCCTGCAAAAAAGAGTTTTAGTAATCCAATGAAATTTTCAACTTTTGCAAAGCAATTTCTTGAAATTCTGTTTCCTACTTTCGAGAGTAGGGGCACAGAATTTGCAAGTCTTCTCTTGCAAAGCTTGAATGCTAAATCTGAATCTTGAAGTCCCTGAAACAACACACCAAGCTTGTTAAAAAACAAATACACCGTTCCCTCCCCGGCAACGGCGCCAAAAATTGATTATAAAAATCAAAGAGTTAAGAAATTACTGTGTAGCTTGTGGCTAACGGGTCGTGTCCACGAGGAGGAATGCGATGAAAGCTTTTCGGTGTTTTGTTTAGTAACAAAGAATTGTGCTCGTTTTTTAATTGAAAAGAGAATGGAAAGAAGGGAGATGATTAAAAGAGAAATTGCAACTTTGGAGAAGGCTTTAGAAAAGGTGAATTTTGTATAAAGTTTAGAAAGTGATTTGTTGTTTTTTTTTAATGAAGAAGAAAATCTGGGCTCACTATCTCACTACTCAACCGTTTATTCTTCTATTGAAAACCTTAGTGCCTCAACTTGATAATAGGCAAAACTTAAGGTTGACTTTAGAAAGTTTGAAGTAAAGCATATAAGATGGTTGGAAAAGTTAACTCTTTTCTTTAAGAAACCATTTTGAATCGAATGTTAAATCATCAAGCGCGAAGAAGCAAGTATGGAATAAAAACAGTTCAAAAAACGTTCTTAAAAGAAGTAGGAGTTTAAAAATCCAAACCCATTCTCATGTGCCTTCAAGAACACTTTCAAGAAGAAAGGCTTTAATTTAGGCATGCAAAAAATTCATTGGGTCTTTTTCATGAAAATCAGAAAAGAAGAAGAATAGGAGATAGGTACAATAGTGAGCCCAGAAAACTGATTTAGTTACTCATGGAAAACAAGAAACAATGCAAGTAATTAAAGTAAAACATACCGTAAAATGAGTAGAAGAAAATGTATCTCGACTCTTGTATTGATGTCACTTCAATTTTCAAGTTACAAGCACTCAATTCCTCTCTCTCACAAATATTTGTATTAAACTACAAATTGCAAAACAAAATACAACTTTTACACTATCTTACAAAGAGCCTAAATCCTTAAAGAATAAATAAAAATTCTAATCCTAGTCTTCGCTCCTTTTTGCTCTATTGAAACTGGTATTTATAGGAAAAAACTAGAGGGGGAAGATCCTAGGAAGATTGGGGGAGCAAACGCTCCCCCAACAAATTTACCCAAGCCGCAGAAACGCGGCTAGGACCGCGTTTCCGCGGCCCTGGTGTGGCCAGTTGGCCACACCCAATTGAGTGGCTCTCCTGGTTTGGTGATTCTCCTGTATCTTATTCTGGTTTTCTCGTTTCTGCTCCAGGATTTGACGAAATAGCCTTTGATTGTTGGCTTCAACTGCTTGATTTGGGAGGATTCTTTTCAACCGGTTTTTAACCTCTCTGATATGCCAAGATTTTGCCCTGATTCCTTGATTTTGAATTTATTCTGAATTAAATCAGAATTTGGTGGGTTTTTGGGCTTGTTTCTTTTTCCTTTCTTTTAGCAATTGGGCCTACATTTAACAAAGAAGAAGAAGACTTATTAATAGGATTTATTAGCTAAAAAGTATTGTAAGGTGACAATGTATATGCAAAATATGTGACTGATCATTCTCCCTTATCTTCAACTGTCTGCATTTCTCACTAGTCTTAAAACTATCTCCTCTGTAGATGAACATGCCCACTTGTATCACAAGATATACACATTTAAATGAAAGTGGACGTCTTTAGCTCACACTGTCCACCTGCATATAAATATGACTACCTTTACATCAAACTAATTACTTTTATCTCAAATTGACTACATTTATCTCAATGTGACTATCTTTATCTCAATCTGACTTTCTTTATCTCAAACTGACTACCTTTATCTCAACCTGACTATCTTTGTTTATGTAGTGTGATTGGATTCCTTTCTCACTAATCACAGAACCTGGATGTTCGGGCATTCATGTCAACGAGCATTCCCCTGTAACTATCCATTACTTAGAGTTAACCTCCAAACTGAAGAAGAACTAGATAAAGAGTTGATAAGCTAATAATTTATTCCACTAGGAGTGAAATTATTCTAGAATCTCATCTAACTTTAAAACCGTCAATAAAAAAAATTCATGAAAGTATGACATTCATCAATTCATGTGGCTTCTTATTGGCAAGTAGAGACATATTATGACCAAATTCTAGTAAGGTTATTGTTAATATTTGAGGATGTGTTTTCTGTGATGAGCAGTGCAATCTACAATTTTAGTAAGGTTTGTGTTATTATGATCTTTTATCCTTTATCTTTTTTTCTTTGGTTTTGGGATTTAGCCTTTTTTCCCCTTTTCCCCTATTTGGTTTGAGATATTTGGCATTAACAAAATACCCTGTCTATATCTATTTTTAATTTTGATGTTGTGGTTTTGATGGTCTTTTGTACTTTGTTCTTTTAGGGAGAATACTTGGAAATTAAGAAAATACACAGGTTTTGGCAATAAAATTCTGGAAGCTGCTAAAGTTGTGTCCTTCCAGATGTATTTGCTTAATATAGTGGTAGCTGTCTTTTGTGTTGCAAGTTATGCTTTGCTTGGATTGCTTGTTAAAATCTATGTACCAAGTATCATGTGGTCGTGTCGTGTTCGAAACCTGTCCGACACGTGTCAGACACATATCTCGTGTGCATTTTTAAGAATGTGCACTTATCCGCCTGTTTTGTCCATGCCAATGTGGCCATTTCCATGCAATGTAGCCTATAATTATAACTATGGGTTTTGTACTTAGATAGTTGAGATGCATGATGATACTTCTGAATTTGTACCTTCTTTTTTGTAACTTTCCTATCTAATAATAATATTTGTTTTGCTTGGATAGAGGTTTCCTCGCCATCCATTTTTGTGAAAGAGTAGTAAATGAAAAGAAAAGTTGCCCTAGTGTATTATGAAGAAAAATGGGAATCAATGATTAGTGATAGGCATGAAAGAGATGGGATGTGAAACATGTACGTGGGCGGAAGCAATTGATAAAATAACTCAAAGAAACGTTTAACCAACATGAAGACCGTTGGTAGAAAAATACTTAAATCAGTTAATATCAGCTTTATGTTTCTAAACATGTAAGTACTAGATCCTGAAATCACTTAGAGAAGTAATCACAAACACGAGAGAATTTTTTCGAGGTTCAGTAACTTGCTCTATGTCCCCACCTACACTGCAATGAAGTATTACTACTATCTCCACTAGAATTTGACTACAAAAGAACCCGCAAGACTTGGAGCCTCAATTCCAACTTTCAATCCTCTACCAAAGAGGAACTCTCAAAGAAAATGAAGATTACAAAGACATGGTGAACTCCACTAGATCACAAACACTCTCAAATACAACTTCCTATAGTATATAGTGTAGATTTGAGGTTCAAGAAGTGTGTGAGAGAAAAATCAGAGAAAGAATGTTTTTAAGAGCTGAAAACTATCATAAAAGAATGAAGATTTGAAGCTCGAGTGAGAAACTTGAAACTTTGAATTTTTCTTGATTTTTTTCAAATAATTTTCTAGCTATTTCTTGATATGAAACTCTTTACAATGTCCCCTATTTATAGAAAGGGGGGTAATGTCATTAGAGAGTTAATCTGGTCATTAAACACCTGATAAGACCCTGAAAAACTAAAATATATTCGTTTGGGGATAAAACAAAATGGTTTAAATACAGAAATAGTCGTTTAAAAGGCAATATATCATTTCTGCTACTCTGGCGATCGATCGGTAATGGTAGCAGAAGCTAGCCATTGCGCTCGATCGATCAGGCGGTCGACCAGCCAGAAAAGGCATCTGAGCTCAATGCTCAGATTTGCATGGGCGATCGACCGCACGGTCGGCTAACATAGGCCTGCACAGTTGAGCTTCAACCATCAATCGATCGGGCGGTCAACCAGGTCCAGAGTTCAAGTACATGTTCACGTCTGTGTACATGCGATCCACCGATCGGTCGACCTGTTTCAGCCCAAAAATATTAAATGTTTAGTTTTTGAAGATATTTGCATATCTTTTGATATTTTTATAAAAGCATATGTAGAAGTTGAAATATTTTGAGCACATCAACCTATGAAACGTATATATATATATATATATATATATATATATATATATATATATATATATATATATATATATATATATATATATATATATATATATATATATATATATATATATATATATATATATATATATATATATATATATATATATTTTGATTGAAGATATATTGTCTATTAAATCATGAAAATTATAAGACTAGTTTTTGAAAATCTTTTTGAGTGTGTGAAGTTCTTGAGCATCCAATCTATTACTCTAAACTTAAACATTCTACATTCTTACAAGAATTTACACTAAACTTAAACATTCTACATTCTTGAATCAACTTGAATACCTTAATACCTTCTTTTGAGAGAAGATTGAAGCTAAAAACCTAACTCTTGAAACCTGTGAACTTAAAACACTTGAACTTGATTAGTAACACTTAACCACATGAGTTTTAGAATTATCAAAACACAACATGATTGTACCCATTAGATTAGAATCTTAATCTCATAAATCTTAGAAAAAAGATGATGCAAATGGGTTTTACACTTAAATTGGGTGATTTTTTTAAGAGAGGACGAGTCTAAAATTTTGAGGGTTTATGGGTTGAGTAATAGAGAGTGTTTTGAGGTTGACGAAGAATTAAGGTTATAGGGTTTGGTGTACTTACTAATTACATGAGTGTACTAACTAATTATTGTTGTAAATTTGTAATATTTGAAAAGTTAATTTTATATTTTGGAGTTTTCATTTGAGGGTAAATTTGTCCAAGAATATCTTAATTTATTTCTTGGAGCTACTTATCACTTCTTGGGTTTAAATAACTGCAGGTATTTTTTATTTGAGTAATAGTAGAAATCTAGTTCCTAAATCTTCTCCAATGTGATATTTAATCTGATCAGTACATTCTGGGTATGTTCTGTGACGTTTCTGCATAAAGGAAATTTCTGATTTCCAATTCGTGTAGTAATTGGGAGATGAAAAAAGCAGACTTGCTAGAGAATGTAAAGAGCAGCTAAAGGAAAATTTTATTTTTATTTTATTATTTTTATTATTTATTTTCTGCGGGCGCTGTGGTGTAGGGCTTGGAAATTGCTATACAACAAAGCTCAAGATGCTTTTCTCTTCCAATTAGTAGCCAGTTCAAGTGCAAGTTTTCACAGTAAACTAGTTTGTTGCAGTTTAAGAAATTAATAGCTCTGGATGTTTTCTTTCAGCTTGTTGCATGTAAGAAATCTGGATTCTAATCGTCAGTTCAAAAGTAACTGGATGTTTTCTTTCAAATCAAATTATAACCTCTCTTCTAAAAGAAAAACTAAAAGAAAAGCGGGTTCGAGAAAAAAATCTTTAGAATAAATTTTTCTACAAGGTTGCTTAGAGTTACACTAGTCTTAGAAAGTTAGCCCTATAGGCACTGATGAAGTACGGAGAAAATGGGTCTCAGCCCACTGGGTTCGAATCTGCAGGGCCCGCCTTGGATCTAGAGTATTGGAGTAGGGGTGAAGCTTCTCAGGACTCCAAGAGACCTACAAGATAGAGTCATTAGGGGGTCGGGTCTGTAGGAAGAAAGAGGAAGTCAAAGAAGTCGACACGAGGAAGCCAAGGCAAAGAAGAAACAGCAGCAGCAGACACCGGTCGACCGGGCGGTCGACCGATGTGCACCAACATGCACAGGCCATCACGGTCGACCGCCCGATCAACCGCAAGAGGAGACTATCGACCGCCGGTCGACTGACTGACATGACCTAACTCTCGGTTGTGCACGATCGACCGGCACGGTCGACCGGGACTTGGGTCGGTCGACCGGCCGGTCGACCGACAGACAGATCTGGGCTGAATTCAGAAAGTTCTTCTGAATTGGAAATGAGTCCAATTCAGAATCCGATTCTTCTAGGGTTCCTTGGGTATAAATAAAAGCCAAGGCAAAGAAGAAACAGCAGCAGCAGACACCGGTCAATCGGGCGGTCGACCGGTGTGCATCAATATGCACAGGCCATCGCGGTCGACCGCCCGGTCGACCGCAGAAGGAGACGGTCGACTGACATGACCTAACTCTCTGTTGGGCATGGTCGACAGGCACGGTCGACTGACAGACGGATCTGGGCTGAATTTGGAAAGTTGTTCTGAATTGGAAACAAGTCCAATTCAGAATCCGATTCTTCTAGGGTTCCTTGGGTATAAATAGAGGGCAGAGTCCTCTTCTAAAGAAATGCTTGCAATTGTATTGATTATTGAATCAATAAAGAAATCACTCTTCCTTGCCCCGAGGACGCAGGCAATTCGCCGAACCTCGTTAAATCCCGTGTTTGGTATTTCTTCCATTGTTTTATTGTTCTTGCTGTTGGTAGTTCTTCTCTATTGCATCTGTGGCTCAAGGGTTTCCTCAACAGATTGTTGATCTGCGCACAACAATTGGTATCAAAGCATCCCAGGTTCGTCCTGGGATCATCTGGTGAATCTAAGGGCATCAGTTGCTGATTGGCAGAGATCGTGTGTCGATCTCAGATCAGCGTTGGGACTGTTTGTGGGATCGTGTGTCGATCTCAAAACAGCATGTGAAGTGCTCAAGGAATCAATTCGAGGAGTAGAATTATTCAGAAACTCATCTAAGGTTTCGTGAGGAGGTAAAGATCCGATCTTTATCAAATTTGTTTTATCTAACTCCGTTTGTTTCCGCATTGCTTTGAGGATCTAGTCAAGGAGATGGCTGGTGAAGGTATATCGATGGAGAAATCCATGATCCACATTCGCTCAGGATTGATGTGGTGAAATTTAATGGCACGAACAATTTTGGTATGTGGAGATGCGAGGTGATGGATGCGCTGATGGCATCAAATCTCAAAGACACTCTACGATTGGAGAAGAAGAAAAACTCAACCACTGAAGAAGATTGGGATAAAATGAACCGATCAGCGTGTGGCTTAATCAGGTCTTGTCTGACACAAGACATCAAGTACCATGTGTTGCACGAAACATCTGCGAGGCAGTTGTGGGAGATCCTAGAGAGAAAGTATCTGACCAAAAGCATTGAATCCAGACTGCAGCTGAAGAGTTAGCTTTATGGTTTTCAGACGAAGAAAGGATGCTCCATCAATGAACAATTTAATTGCTACACAAAGCTTCTTACAGAATTAGTTAATGTGGATGTGGAGGTCAATAAAGAAGATAAAGCGGTAATTCTCTTGAACTCTCTTCCTGTGGAGGAGTATGAGACTTTTACTTTAACATTCATCAATGGCAGAAAATCCCTTAACTATCATGAAGTATCAGCTGCTCTTGTTAACTATGAGACGAGGAGACAAGATAGACAGTCTTCTCAGGGAAGCACATCAGCAGAGGCATTGACGGTAACAGGCAGAGGTTCATACAGGAAGAGCAAAGGTGATCGAGGGAGATCGAAGTCCAGGCCAGGTTTTAGAGATCTAAAGAAGAACCAGTGTGCCTTCTGCAAAGAATTAGAGCTCTGGAAAGTTGACTGTCCAAAGGCCAAAGGGAAGAAGGAGTTAAAGACTGAGGCAAACCTTGCAAAAGTGGTCAGTACTCAAGCCAGTACCTCACAGGCAGGTGGATCAGAATCGGACTCATCGGTATTCTCGTTCTCTGTCACTACTCCTATCATTGGCTACTCAGGAGATAATGAGTGGATATTAGACACTGGTGCTACATACCATGTGTGCCCGAATAGGGATTGGTTTTCTAACTTTAAGAAGCTGGAGGGATGTTCAGTTGTTATGGGAGACGATCATCCATGTACCATGGAAGGTGTAGAAACAATCCAGATCAAGATGTTCGATGGGATGATACGAGAACTGAAGGAAGTGAGGTATGTACCTCAACTGAAGAGAAATCTTATATCTGTTGGAGCTTTGGAGACATTGGGTCTTATGGTATCAATAAAGGATGGAGTCCTCAAGATGACCAAAGGCTCGATGGTGGTGCTGAAGACCGTTCGCCAGAACAATCTTTACTACTTGAAGGGTAGTACTGTTACAGGGAAAGTGGCTACTTCTACTGATTCAGATGAAGACTCAACCAGGCTATGGCATATGAGGCTGGGACATACAGGTGAAAAGTCTTTGCAAGCTCTTGCAAGACAAGGATTATTGAAAGGTGCCAGAACCTGCAAGCTGGAATTTTGTGAACATTGCGTCATCGGAAAGAAGACCAAGGTGAAATTCGGCACAGCAATTCATTGCACCAAGGAGATTCTAGATTATGTTCACACTGATGTTTGGGGACCTACCAAGACTGCATCAATTGGAGGTAACCACTACTTTGTGACTTTCATTGATGATTACTCTAGGCGATGTTGGATATACACCATGAAGCACAAAGGGGAAGTCCTAGAATTATTTGTGGAGTGGAAGAGGAAGTTGGAGAAAAGTACGGGAAGGAAAATCAAGATCCTCCGTTCAGATAATGGAGGGGAATATAGGTCAGATCCTTTCCTTCAGCTATGTCGTGATGAGGGCATAGAAAGAAAGGCACTTAACAGTAAGGGAAACACCGCAACAGAACGGGGTAGCAGAAAGGATGAACATGACTTTGCTAGAGAAGGTCCGTTATATGTTATCTAATACCAGTTTATCGAAGAATTTTTGGGCTGAGGCTTTGGCATACGCTTGCTATATTGTTAACAGGTTGCCTTCGTCTGCGATTGGAGGGAAAACTCCTATAGAGGTTTGGTCAGGAAAAACTACTCTTGATTATGATTTGCTAAGGGTATTTGGTTATCCAGCCTATTATCATGTTAAAGAAGATAAGCTGGACCCAAGAGCAAAGAAGGGATTGTTCGTCAGATTCAAGAAGGGAATCAAAGGATTCAAGATATGGGATCCTACGGATATGAAATTTATTTTCAGCGGAGATGTCACATTTGATGAGGCTTCAATATTGAAGCCTAAGATCTCTCAGCAGGTGGAGATTGTAAAGACCAAAGAAGTATCGCAGCAGGTGGAGAATGATGCTAATCCACTATCTCTAGAAAGTTCAGTATCTGTGAGGATCGGGTGACACAAGGTAATGATCAAGTAGCTGAGGTAGATACTGATGATGATGAAGATCAAGAACAGATCATGGGTGATGTTCCTGATTCCAGTGCAGTTAGAAGACCAAGGAGAAACACGCGTAAACCAGGTTGGCTCACTACAGATATGGTTGTTGTTTATGCTCTTCCAGTCGTTGAAGAGGCTATCCCGTCTACCTACAGAGAAGCTGAAATCAGTTCAGAGTTGAAGATGTGGAAAGATGCCATGGAAGAAGAGATGAAGTCTCTATACAAAAATGACACTTGAGAAGTCACAAGGTTACCCAAAGGAAAGAAGGCAATTGGCTGTAAGTGGGTGTACGCAAAAAAGCAGGGATCTCTTAAAGAAGATATGGTGCGCTACAAGGCCAGATTGGTAGCAAAAGGCTATGTACAAAGAGAAGGAATTGACTACAACGAGGTATTTTCTCCTGTTGTAAAGCATTCGTCAATCGCATCTTATTGGCTCTAGTAGCACAGTACGAGTTGGACCTTAATCAACTCGATGTAAAGACCACCTTTCTCCATGGCGATCTAGATGAAGAGATCTATATGTCTCAGTTGACAGGGTTCAAAACTGCAGGAAAAGAAGACATGGTGTGTAAGCTGAAGAAATCGATGTATGGGTTAAAACAGTCTCCTAGAAAATGGTATAAGCGTTTCGACAGCTTCATCAGAGGAAAGAGGTACACACGAAGCCATTATGACCCATGTGTGTATTACAACAAGCTACCTACATGAGAGTATATCTATTTACTATTATATGTAGATGATATGCTTATTGCTTCAAAGTCTAAATCTGCAATTGATACACTGAAAAAGGACTTATCTTCTGAGTTTGAGATGAAGGATCTTAGTGAAGCAAAGAAGGTGCTAGGCATTAAAATCGCACGAGACCAAAGGAGTGGCAAGGTGAGCTTGACACAGAAGGGTTATTTGCAAAAGGTACTTCAGAGGTTCAACATCGACAAGGATACGAAATCTGTAAGTACACCACTGCCTCCTCATTTCAAGTTATCTGCCACTATGTCTCCAAAGACTGTTGAAGAACGTGAGTACATGACTCGCGTCCCATATGCTAGCGCAGTTGGTAGTCTGATGTATGCAATGGTATGTACACGACCATATTTGTCACAAGCTGTCTCCATGGTTAGTGGTATATGCATGATCCTGGACAGGGTCATTGGGAGGCAGTGAAGTAGATTCTACGGTACATTAAAGGTACCATAGATGTTGGATTGGTATTCGAGAAGGATTTCACAGGGAAGCAGGACTGTATCGGATATGTTGATTCCGATTATGCCGGTGACCTCGACAAATGCCGGTCCACAACGGGGTATGTATTTACATTATCTCAAGCACCGGTTAGTTGGCGCTCTATTCTACAGTCTACCGTTGCATTGTCTACTACAGAGGCCGAGTACATGACCATGACGGAGGCTATGAAGGAGGCAATTTAGCTTCATGGATTGCTTGATGATTTGGGGATTGATTAGGATCTACTGAAGATCAATTGTGATAGTATGAGTGCTATTTATTTAGCCAAGAACCAGGTGTATCATGCACGGACGAAGCACATCATGTCAGGTTCCACTTTGTTCGGGAGATTCTAGATGATGGTGATATTGAGTTACTGATGATTCACACAACGGAGAATCCCGCCGATATGCTTACCAAGGTGGTGTCAGGAGTAACGTTTACACATTGTAAAGCATTGCTCCATATCCTTCATGTTGACTGAGCTTGTTGAAGCTCCTTTGGATGAACTACGGATGGCTTGATCCCTTAGGCAGGGTACGTAGGCAACCACACTGGTGCAGCCACTTTCGAGTCGACAAATTCTATGTTGAAGTTCGGCTAAGATTTGAGAAATCTTCACTAAGGTGGAGAAGTGTAGGAAGAGAAAGGAAGTCGAGGAAGTCGACACGAGGAAGCCTAGGCAAAGAAGAAACAGCAGCAGCAGACACTGGTCGACCGGGCGGTCGACCGGTGTGCACCAACATGCACAGGCCATCGCGGTCGACCTCCCAGTCGACCGCAGAAGGAGACGGCCGACCGCCCGGTCGACTGACTGATATGACCTAACTCTCGGTTGGGCACGGTCGACCGACACGGTCGACCGGGACTTGGGCGGTCGACCGGCCGGTCGACCGACAGACGGATCTGGGCTGAATTCGAAAAGTTATTCTGAATTGGAAACGAGTCCAATTCAGAATCCGATTCTTCTAGGGTTCCTCGGGTATAAATAGAGGGGCAGAGTCCTCTTCTAAAGAAATGCTTGCAATTGTATTGATTATTGAATCAATAAAGAAATCTCTCTTCCTTGCCCCAAGGACAAAGGCAATTCGCCGAACCTCGTTAAATCTCGTATTTGGTATTTCTTCCATTGTTTTATTGTTCTTGTTGTTGGTAGTTCTTCTCTATTGCATCTGTGGCTCAAGGGTTTCCTCAAGAGATTGTTGATCTGCGCACAACAGGGTCTTAGTTTCGATTAGAACCCCTCTGACGATCAAGTCAGACTCCGAGGTATGAGAAGTAAATACAAGAAGTAAATACTGGTGAAGTAATAAATGATTCAACATACTTGTTTTGTTAGTTGTGACCTCCTTTATATAAGGTATATGAAGGGGCAGAATAGTATAGGTCATACCGAATGTGGTTATTTAAATCCAAAGAAATGATAAGTAGACCCATTGGTTAGTAGACCTAGTAAATTAGAAAATAGACCCCAAAATTATTCTAAAAACTCTTCTATTCTACACACCCAATTTAAGTCTAAAAACCAGTCTGTAAGATTTCTAGGGTTAAACCTGACGTGCACCTTTCATAATTAAAACTATGTTTTTATTCGATGTTTCAGAATATTGAATTTTCTTTTGAAATTTAAGTTTAACACTCTAACCATGCATTGAGATCTTGAAATGTTTATGAATTGTTTTATTCAATTCTTCATAAAACTAATTAATTATATACATATTTGTAATTGTCACACAATTCTAAATGCTTTCTCTCAATTTTCAGAAATAACATACCTCTGTATTATTAAAACTAAAAAATGCATATCTAGAAAGATAGCTATGAAACTGTCTGAAAAATAATCTAAACAAAGTACAAATAAAGTCATATTAAATTACAAATTTATGTTTAATCAATATTGTTTATAAGCTAAAGTTTGTCAAAATTTGATTAACCAAAACTTAAGAAATCTAATTAATATTATACAATTATCAAACAACTTTCAAAACTCCACTATTTTTTTTCATTTTCCAAAAATAACTATTCATTTTTTAGGAACAAAAGGTGAAAAAATGTGCCATAGAACTTAGATCGCAATTACTCAGGTTTCAATTTAGTTAGGATTATGATAAAGGAAGCCCATAAATTAGGATCCGTCTACTAAACAAAACTAAAATGACTTAGTACCTCACTTTAATTGAAATTCTATAAAAAAAACTAATTAGATTAGAATCTTAATCTCCTAAATCTTAGAAAAAGATGATGCAATTGGGTTTTAAACTTAAATTGGGTGATTTTTTTTAAGGAGGACAAATCTAAAATTTTTAGGGTTTATGAGTTGAGTAATAGAGAGAGTTTTGAGGTTGAAAAGGAATTAAGGTTATAGGGTATAGTGTACTTACTAATTACATGGGTGTACTAACAAATTATTGTGGTAAAATTATAATATTTGAGAAGTTAATTCTATATTTTGGATTTTCCAGTTGAGGGTAAAATTATCCAAGAAAATCTTAACTTATTTTTGGGGGTTACTTATCACTTCTTTGGGTTTAAATAAACACACTCGATCATACCTAGTCCTTGTCTAGCTATAGTCAGCCTTTATGGGTGGGGCCAAGCCGATGTTGTGCTGGCTTCGGTTGATGGTCCTAAAGCCCGTCAACCCATGCACTATGCGCAAGCAGCACAACTCAATAGAGAGAAGAAAATACAAACCTCTTTTCACCATGTTTGTCTAATTTCCTTTGGGTCACTCTCTCTCAAGGCTGGCCTAAATATTTATGGATTATCCCGAAATGATTCCACACCCCCACCCACTCAAAAAAAAAAAAAAAACCCATCCACACACATACACACATTTTTCTGTGATTTTTCTGTGATTTCAGACTGTTTAGAATCACTTATTATTAGGTAGATATGGACTTTATTGCTGCTATTAACCGCTCATTGGTTCCAACTCTTTTTTTTTTTAGCTAAGATCTCTTGGTTGTAACTCTACTCTACAAATCTTGTGTCAATACAATGAACTACTTATACATGTATGCAATGCTGCAAATATTGGTTACGACCGCAACAATTTTAGTCCCATTCCGGAGAGAACACAGGAGATAACATGCGCAGGTGAGGTTAAAATGAGGTGATCGGGTTACGAGGCTCCATACTTACCTGGACGGGGTCAATTGGGTGATCAAGGAGGCCCAGCCTAGTCCAGTGGCTCACATTGCACTCTCTGGGGGCGCTGGGCTACGATTTCCCTAAGCGGGAAAGTCGACGTCATAATTTGTGATAAAGGGGATACGCGCTTGCGCGGCCCCTGCCCAAATCTAATATTTTTGAAACTTTTTTTCCAAATATAATATTTTTGAAACTTTTTTTACGTGATTATAATATACAGCTGGATTATGCACAGAAGTTATCACGAACATTACTTATTTCAGTAAACATTGTAAACATATCACAAAAAGCAAATTGGGATATGTTGTAAAACTCCGAGAAATATAACACCAAAATAGAGAATTCTAGAGACAGAGTAGAAGTAGGAATTCTTATTGATTTCTGAAGTGCACATTGAAATGAATCAGGAAGAACCTATTTATAAGAAAACTTTGGGGTACTATGCAGTCACTATGCATGCTTGCGTCATCGCTTGCATCAGCGCATAGTAAAATTATTAATGGTGCATAGTAAAGATTAGCAGTCATTGTTTCATAACACTCGTTGGCTGTCAATTATACATGATGTCTCATTAAAAACATTGCTAGGAAAACCCAGTGGGGCAAAACCATAGCGAAGGGAAAAAGAGTACATCATCTCTGTATACGTGTTCTATGCTTAAAAATCTTACTAGGAAAATCATGTGGGACAAAACCATAGTAAGGGAAAAAGAGTGCAGCCACGTAAGCTCTCTCTCAAGTTGACATGAGTAGTTCTTCTTCATAAGTCTCGCATATGACGCATCCCAATATCATGAATAAGCTTTCTGAGAGTTGTAGTGGGAAGTGCCTTTGTAAAGACATCTGCCACATTATCACTTGATCGGATATACTGAATATTAATTTTCTTATACTTTTCAAACTCTTGGCTGAATGAGAAGAACTTCGGGGGTATATGCTTGGTACGGTCGCTTTTGATGAATCCTTCCTTCATTTGAGCGACGCATGCAGCATTGTCTTCAAACAATACTGTTGATCTCTATTGACTGGTAATCCACAAGTTGCTTGGATGTGTTAAGTTACAGACCTTAGCCATACACATTCTCGACTTGCTTCATGGAGTGCTATGACTTCAGCATGATTAGAAGAAGTGGCAATAAGTGTCTGCTTTTGTGAACGCCAAGAGATCGATGTACCTCCACATGTGAACACATATCATATTTGAGACCTGACTTTATGTGGATCTGACAAGTAACCAGCATCTGCATAACCAGTTATTTCTTGTTTTGATCCTCTGAAATAAAATAAACCGAAATTAGTTGTTCCTCGAAGATAACGAAATACATGTTTAATACCATTCCAATGTCTCCGTGTAGGAGATGAGCTAAATCTTGTTAATAAATTAGTAGCAAATGCTATATCTGATCGGGTACAATTAACCAGATACATAAGAGCTCCAATTGCACTTAGGTGTGGTACTTCAGGACTAAGAACCTCTTCATTATCTTCGCGAGGGCAAAATGGATCCTTTTCCACATTTAATGATCTAACAACCATTGGAGTGCTTAAAGGATTTGCTTTATCCATGTTAAAGCGTTTCACGACCTTTTCAGTATAATTTGATTGATGCAAAAGTATTCCACTTTGAAAGTGCTCAATCTGTAAACTAATACAATATTTGATTTTCTTAAGGTCTTTCATTTCAAATTCATTCTTTAAATACATCATTGCTTCTAGGACTTCTTTATGAGTCCCAATGATATTTAAATCATCAACATATACAGCAATGATAATGAATCCGGATGTTGTTTTCTTTATAAAAACATATGGGCATATAGGATTATTCTCATATCCTTCTTTTAACAAATACTCGCTTAAGCGATTATACCACATGCGTCCTGATTGTTTTAACCCATATAACGATCTTTGTAATTTGATCGAATATAATTCTTTGGGTTTGAACTTAATGCTTCAGGCATTTTAAATCCTTCAGGGATTTTCATATAAATATCGCTACCAAGCGACCCATATAAATAAGCTGTAACAACATCCATAAGACGCATTTCTAAATTTTTAGAAACTGCTAGGCTGATTAAATATCTAAACGTAATTGCAACAATTACTAGAGAATACGTTTCTTCATAATCAATTCCAAGTCTTTGCGAAAAATCTTGAGCAACAAGTCGAGCTTTATACCTCACAATCTCGTTTTTCTCGTTGCGTTTTCGCACAAAGACCCATTTGTATCCTACTGGTCTCACGGCTTCAGGTGTGAGAATAATAGGTCCAAATACTTTACGCTTATTAAGCGAATTCAATTCAGCCTGTATAGCGTCTTTCTATTTTGTCCAATCATGTCTATTTTGACATTCAGTGATGGATCTTGGTTCAGGATCCTCTCTTCCGTTAATAATATCACATGCTACGGAATAGAAAAATATTTCATTTATATTTTCCATCTCATTTCGATTCCATAATCCTCCCGTATTGACATAATCAATAGAGATCTATCTCACGATTTTCTATACCTTCAGGGGTTTTCTATCTCTTGATTTGTCTTATTTTATATTTCTTCTAGAATACATTCTTCTACATTGGGGTCATCATGCTTATCTACTCCTTTTTTTTCAAGGATTTTTATCTTGGAACTGATTAGTCTACCACGCTTCAGGCATGTCTTAGACTCATTAGTGACTTCATTCTCAGATTGTCCTTTTGGGATTTCAATCCGAGCAGGAGCATTCACAGCTGGTATATATGATTTAGTCACTCTTTTCGCATCGGTGAACGCATCTGGTAATTGATTTGCTATTTCTTGCAAATGCATAATCTTTTGCACTTCTGACTCACATTATTTTGTGTGCGGATCAAGATGCAATAAGGATGGTTCACACCATGTAATCTCCTTCTCCAGCTGTTTCTTTTCTCCCACTAATGCTGGAAAAATTGCCTCATTGAAATGGCAATCGGCAAACTGAGCCGTAAAAACATCACCGATTTTTTGCTCAAGATATCTTATAATAGAAGGAGATTCATAGCCGACATATATTCCCAGTCTTCTTTGAGGACCCATCTTTGTACGTTGTGGTGGAGCAATTGGTACATATACCGCACAACCAAACATTCTAAGATGGAAAATATTTAGTTCTTGAACAAATACTAATTGTAGAGGGGAGTACTCATGATATGTACTTGGTCTGATGCGAATTAATGCTACAGCATGTAAAATTGCATGACCCCATATAGAAATAGGAAGTTTAGTTCTCATTATTAATGGTCTAACAATAAGTTGGAGGCGCTTAATCAGTGACTCAGCCAAACCATTTTGTGTATGTACATGGGCAACATGATGTTCAACAACTATTCCAATTGACATACAATAATCATTAAAAACCTGAGATGTAAACTCACCAGCATTGTCAAGTCTAACTTTCTGATTGTATAATCAGGAAATTGTGCTCGTAATCTAATTATCTGAGCAAGAAATCTCGTAAATGCCACATTACGAGTTGATAATAAAGAAACGTGTGCCATCTACTAGAGGCATCTATCAACACCATAAAATATCGAAATGGTCTACACAGTGCGTGTATAGGCCCACATATATCACCTTGGATATGTTCAAGAAATGTAGGTGATTCTGTTTTTATTTTGGCTGGTGATGGTCTCATGATTAATTTTCCTAGAGAACAACATCACATGGAATTTTACTAACTTGAATGATCTTCTGGCCCTTTAATGTATGTCCATGTGAATTCTCAATAATTCTTCGCATCATCATTGAACCAGGATGGCCTAATCGATCATGCCACAGAGTTAATGTCTCTGTATCTTCTTTAACCACCATATGCGACTCTATCACATTTATATATGTGTAATGCAATCCTGAGGAAAGTTTTGATAGTTTTTCTAATATGTACTTCTTGTTGGCCCAAGGGTACAATCACCCGGTTTTAGAGTTTTGATGATTACAAAACATATATAGTTATTTGTACTAATCTTGTTTAAGTGTTTAAGTTTGTTTTAGGGTTCTAAGGATTCAACATGTTTTCTTCCCTAAAGGAAGGTGGTGATTGACTTAAGTTGACTTAATTCGGGATCAAGGATTCAAGCTATTCAACGTTACATATGGAAAAGCACAAAGTGAAGATCTTGTAGTCACCTAGAACCATTGTAAGCAGTAGTATGTTAAAGAGTTAGGATATGATAGTTGTGCTCAAGAAAACACACACACACACAACACACTTTTCAAAATACAAGTTTTTGGTTTTGTTGGTTTTGGTGCATGTTTGATTGATATACATGTTTCAAAATATTTCATATTTTTATATCTAGTGTAAAACATGTATTTCAACTCCTATAGCATGTTACTTAAACTTCAAACCATTTAAATATATTTCAAAAATTATTCAAAGTTCAAAAACATTTTTGAAAAATCTGTTTCAGGCCTTTACGGTCGACCGGCCTGGTCGACCGGATCTATTTCAGGCCAGATCGGTCGACCGGACGGTCGACCAGGCCTTGTGGCCTTGGGCGTGCACGTCTGTGCACGTCTTCCTGTCGACCGGGCCAGTCGACCGACAGACCTTGCGGTCGACCGACCGTCGACTGACTGCAAGACCCAAACTCTCGGGTTTTGTCGGTCGACCAGCCCGGCCGACCATAGCTCAATGTGTCATTTTTATATAGCCAGCAGTCGACTGGACCGGTCGACCGTAGCCAACGGCTCTTTTACCATGTGGCCTGCCGGTCGACCGGCCCGGTCGACCGACAGCCGTCCTGAAGCCCCAATGGCTATTTCTTGGAATCTGTTTTGATTTTCATGATTCCTACAGCCATTTCTATTTTCCTAGTGGCTAAACTCTACCCTAATGACCTAGTATCAATTATGAATGGTGTGTATTTGCTCCCTATATATAGAGGTCATTGTTCTTATGTTTTAAACAAGAAAAATCTCCATTGTTTCAAGTTTTTCAAAAGGAGAAGAAAAGTTTACTTGCATTCATTTTCAAAGTTCTTTCATTTGCAAAAGTTTTCAGTTGGTTTACAAGTTCTTTTTACTTCTTTACAACTGAAATTTTTCTCACTTCACTTCTTGAGCCAAAAATCATACTCCACTCTAAAAGAAGTTGTAAGAGAGAGTTTGTGGTCTTTTGATCACCAAGTGACTTGTATTTCTTTGTGTTGAGATCCCTCTTGTGTAGAGGTTGGATTTGTTGGAGTTGGGTACTCCGGTCTTGTGTAGACCAATTGTAATCCCCTTGGGTGTAAAGGTTCCAGTGTGGAAATTTTCTTTGTGAATTTAGTGGAAATCCTTCATAGTGGTGAAGGCGGGGACGTAGAGCAGTGGCTCGAACCTCGAAATAAATTTCTTGTGTTTGCGTTTGGTTTCCTTTTTGCTCTCTATTGCTATACACTCCTTACTTATGTCATTACTTGTTTGTTCTTCATTATTGCACTCATTTCATTTACTTGCATTTTCAGTCTTTACTCATCTCAACAAGAAAGCAATTGCGCGCCTCAACTCATAATCTAGAGGAATCAAAGAGGAGAAGTTCTAGAGCCCTTCACGGGGAATTCTGCTTCAATTTCTTGTTTGAGTGACCGCTTGCATCATTCATACTTACTTGTTTAAAAAGATCATTAGATTAGCATTAACACCTATTCACCCCCCTCTAGGTGTTTTTCAATTGGTATCAGAGCTTTGGTCTCTAGGTTCTTGGCTTAACATCCTTAGAGAGATCCTATTTGCTAATCACTCTATTCATATTTCATCCTCATACACTTAGTAAAAATGGCTGAAGGTATTAAGACCCCATCCAAGTTTGATGGCCTTAACTTTCCCATATGGAAGGTTAAGATGACCGTGTTTTTGCAATCCTTAGGGAGCCGGTTTGCAAAGGCGGTGACCAAACCATTTAGCGCACCCATTGGTGATGAGGACACTTGGTCCGACATTGCCACGAAAGAGTTTGACGCTAATACTAGGGCACACTATGCCTTGCTTCAAGCTCTTAATGACGATGATATTGCTAGAGTCATTCACTGCAAATCCGCATATGAGATTTGGACTCACCTTCTAGTCACTCATGAGGGAACTTCACAAGTAAAGAGGGCCAAAATTGACCTTCTTCGTTCCCAATATGAAAACTTTTCCATGCAAGAAAATGAAACCATAGATGATATGGTTACAAAATTTACAAAGATTACTAACGGTCTTTCTTCTTTAGGTGACGGCTGTTGACGCTCTAAAAGAGACAAGATTCCTGACTGGCCTGAACAATATCTAACTTGTTGACATTTACAAAAGACAAGTGGTAGACAAGCTGACGACCAGTTTTTACCAATCTCCGAGGGACAAATCAGCGACTTGGACTCTACTGATCCAGTGAAGCAGACAGTAAGCCCAGATTGTCTTTGAAGAGAGACAGTCAGCAGGTCTAAGATGCTAGGTTAGCTCAACACTTAGCATCACATGAGCCCGAGGGGATAGCCTCACCTGAGAGACTAAGTTTGTCCAACTTCGCCTTGAAGCTGTTCAAAGCTCTATCAAAGAGCTAACTTACAGCTTCGCCTGAAGCGCTCAGTTAACTCCGCAGAGAGTTAGCTTCTCTCGAAGTCATACGCAACCGCGCAGAAGGATGGTCGGTAGCTTCGCCACAGATGTTTGTCCAGCTCCGCTGCAAGCTCGACGCGGCAGTTCTTCTGCGGGTCTTTTATGGTCAACTTTGACCAATTAAATCTCCAGATGAGATCAAATCTATTCAAGATCAAATCTAATCAAGATCAAATCTGAGATCAAATTTGTAGTTGTTTACCATAATCTCTTGACTCTCCTAAAACAAGTAAGAAGATCAGGGGAGATCTTTCAGTTATTTAGAAAGAATCAAAACAGATCAGGAGATTGACGCTACCTGCTATTCCTAGCTTCACAGAAGCTGATTCTAGCCTTGCAGTAAGGCTACTTTCTAGATTTAAACAGATTGACTCAATCTGTTTTCAGATTTTTCAAGGGACAATTATGCCCCTGCTCTCCCTATAAATAGCCCACCAAGAGGCATACGAAGAGATGCACAGAGAGAGAGACGCACAACAGGCAAAGAGACGCACAGAGAGACTGCTAAACAGAGATATACTCTCTTGCTTCCAAGAATTCAGAGAACTGCTTCTCTAATCAGTGAAAAGTCACCTAGAGGGGGGGTGAATAGGTGACAATGCTAATCAAAGGGCAAATTAAAAATTAGAGCTACAACAATCACAATCAAGAATCACAAGATGAATGCAAGCAAGTAAGTATGACAATGAATATGATGAGCAAGTAATAAGTGCAAGCAAAGTAGAGTAAGGAATGCAAGAATGTAAACCAATCGCAAACACAAGGATATGTTATCGAGGTTCGAGCACCCAGCTCTACTCCCCGCCTTCCCCAGAAGGATTCTAGCTACTTCCACTATCACAAAGATCTCAAATACAATGGAGTACCCAACTCCTACAATCTCAAGTACAAGTAATTTCCTTGGTAGTCAAAAGACCACAAACTCTCTCTTTCAAATATCTCTTCCCTTACAAGGTCCTTAGAGAATATTGAGTAGGAATGAAGCTCTTGTGTGTAAGGAGAAAAGAGAATTAAATCAGAGAGTATCACAAAAACACTTCAGAAATTTGAGAGAATTCCAGCACAAAAACCAAGAAACAAAGTCTTTTGAAAGCCTTAAACTTTTTGAATTTTCTAGCAATAATTGTTGTAACCAATCTTTCCCCAAACACCCCTATTTATAGGAGAGGGCTAGGGTTTAGGGATAAAACATAATTACTGATGTTTAGGAGGTAATTAGTTCAGAATATATTAATTAAACTAATTTTAAACACAAAAAGACAAAAATAAACAGCTCTTTAAAAACTGCCCGTTACTGTTCAACGGCTAGCTCGGTCGACCGGTGCGGTCGACCGCTAGTTCAAAATTATGACCGTTACAGGCATTCGGTCGACCGACCCGGTCGACCGGAAAAAACCAGAGAGCAAAAACTATAGTCCGGTCGACCGCCCCGGTCGACCGACAGACATGCACACGGATACGTGCATCTGCCAGAACTTCGGTCGACTGGGACGGTCGACCGGTATAACCTGACACAGATTCGGTCGACCGGCCGGTCGACCGGAACTGGTCAAAAATCAGACTTAAAAGAAATTTAAGAAAAGATTAAGATTTTGATAAAAATACTTTTGAACAGGGATTAGTATAAAACATAAATATATATCTGTAGGCAAAATCTTGTATGCAAAATATTTTTGTATAAATTATAGGAAAACATTTTGGATTGAACATGTGCGCAAAAACGTGTGTGATAGAGCTTCAAACCTATCCACTATTCTTTAACAAACTTCTAAACTATAAAACTAAAAATAAAGTATGCATAGCAATCTTCACAATCTTTGAGCCATGCTATCCTTACTAGAGCCTTCTTCTTCTATGATCCTTCCTTGATGTGCAATATGCCTTCATAGCTTTATGAACCTAGAAGTTGTTGCAATAGCAAGCAATGGCCTCCAAAATTGGTACAAACCTGAAACTCATCTTAACAAACTTATTAGTACCAAATAGCTCATATTTGGTTTGTCATCATCAAAACCAAAAAAAAATGGAGAGTGTAACCTCTTGGGCCAACAATCTCCCCTTTTTGATGATGACAAAACAAATAGGCTATAAACAAAAATATAGGGAGGAGAAAACTCCCCCTCAAATTGTGCTATATAATTAAACTCAAAACAACTCAAAACACAAGAATTCATAGAAAACATAAAAACATGTTCTTGATATCAAATGAAACCAAATTGAAATAATACCAATAGAACACAAAATACAAGAGTTCTCAATTTCATAAAACACAAAACTCATAAAACCAAAACATATAAATTCATATGGAACCAAGACCAAATGAACTTATTTTTGTCCATGTAAACTTATTCTCCCCCTTTTGTCATACATCAAAAAGGGTTATGAGAAACATGTCTATTCAATAATACAAACATTAAGTTCTCCACAAATAAACGAAAATCTAGCAAAATCAAGAGATTTAGTGAAAATATCGGCTAGTTGTAAATCCGTGGAAACATAATCAATATCTATATCACCTTTCTCAAAATGATCTCTAAGAAAGTGATATCTAATCTCAATGTGCTTGGTCTTACTATGTTGATTTGCATTTTTGGTCATGTGTATAGTACTAGTATTATCACAAAATATTTTTATATGATCAAAGTGCAAATCAAAATCAAGGAGAGTATGTTTCATCCAAAGGACTTGTGCACAACAAGCCCCCGCGGCAACATACTCCGCCTCGGCGGTTGAGAGAGCTACGGAATTTGTTTCCTAGAGGACCATGAAACAAGACAATTACCAAGAAATTGACATGTCCCACTAGTACTCTTTCTATCTACTCTACAACCCGCATAGTCGGCATCCGAATAACTAGTCATTGAAAAATCTATAGTTTTCGGATACCAAAGACCCATTCCAATAGTGCCCTTAATATAACGAATAATGTGTTTTACCGCAATAAGATGAGACTCTTTAGGACACGATTGAAATCTAGCACAAAGACACACACTAAACATGATATCCGGCCTACTTGCCGTTAAATATAAAAGACTTCCTATCATGCTTCTATATAATTTAATATCAACATTTTTACCTTGTTCGTCCTTATCAAGCTTGGTTGTAGTTGCCATTGGAGTGTTGCAAGCCTTTGATCCTTCAAGCCCAAACTTCTTTACTAGCTCCCTTGCGTACTTGGCTTGGTTAATGAAGTTCCATCTTACAATTGCTTGATTTGGAGTCCAAGAAAGAAATTAAGCTCACCCATGGAAGACATTTCAAATTCTAGTTGTATTACCTTTTCAAATTCCTTGCACAAAAGCTCATTAGTAGATCCAAAAATTATATCATCAACATAAATTTGCACAATTAAAATATCATTATCAACATGCTTAGTGAAAAGAGTTGTGTCTACTTTGCCTTTAACAAAATTATTTGAAATGAGAAAACTAGAAAGCCTTTCATACCAAGCTCTTGGAGCTTGTTTCAATCCATACAAAGCTTTATCAAGTTTAAAAACAAAATCGGGATGAACATGATCAACAAAACCGGGAGGTTGAGAAACATAAACTTCTTCATTTATAAAACCATTCAAAAATGCACTTTTCACATCCATTTGAAAAAGTTTAAAATTTTTAAAACATGCAAAAGCTAGTGTCATCCGTATGGCTTCAAGCCGTACTACGGGTGCAAAAGTCTCCTCAAAGTCAATTCCCTCAACTTGAGTGTAATCTTGGGCCACTAACCTAGCTTTATTCCTAATGACATTTCCGGACTCATCCATCTTGTTTCTAAAGATCCACTTAGTACCAATTATTGGTCTATCGTGGGGCTTAGGAACAAGGTGCCAAACTTGGTTGCGCTCAAATTGATTGAGTTCCTCTTGCATGGCAAGCAACCAATATGGGTCCGTCTCGGCTTCGAGAATGCCTTTGGGTTCAAAATGAGAGATGAAAGCAAAGTTACCACATAGGTCATGGAGTTTGGAGCGAGTTGTTACCCCTTTAGATGCATCACCTAAGATGAGCTCCTTGGGATGATTTGTAGCATATCTCCAAGCTTTAGGAAGCGGTTGAGTGCCTTCCTCTTTATCCTCTTGAACATCACCACCTATAGGTTCTTGCTTTTCTTCTTGAGCGGGTGAGTCCTTCAAGGATAGTCTCTCCATGTCTTCACCTAATGGTTCAATCTCTACAACATTCTCAACAACCACATTAACTTCTTCAAATTTAACATGCATTAACTCTTCAATAGTAAGTGAAGATCTATTAAAAACTCTATATGCTTTGCTAGTAGAAGAATATCCAACAAAGATAGCTTCATAAGCCTTAGCATCAAACTTACCCAAATTATCCTTAGTATTTAAAACAAAACACTTGCATCCAAAAACTTTAAAATATGCAACATTTGGTTTTCTAGAATGATACATTTCAAAAGAAGTTTTTGAAGAATTTTTGCATAAATAAATACGATTCGATATATAGCATGCGGTGTTTACGCCTCGGCCCATAAATATTGAAGGAGGTCATATTCACTTATCATTGTCCTAGCCATCTCTTGAAGTGTTCTATTTTTCCTTTCTACAACTCCATTTTGTTGTGGAGTTCTAGGACAAGACGTTTCATGCTTAATTCCCTTTTCATCATAATAAGTCATGAAGAGTTGGTTAATAAACTCACCACCTCTATCACTTCTTATTCTCAAAATCGGAAAACCCTTCTCTTTTTCAACTCTTTTTCGAAAAATCTTAAAATGAGAAAAAGTTTGATCTTTATTTTGCAAAAAAAAAACCCAAGTAAAACGGGAAAAATCATCAACCAAAACAAATGCAAATCTACTTCCATTTAAACTTTTAGTTTTAGTTGGTCCAAAAGATCCATATGAATTAATTCTAAATGCCTAGTTGACATGATATCCTTGATTGGTTTAAAGGAAGACTTGGTTTGTTTCCCAAGTTGGCACGCACCACAAATGCGGTCTTTCTCAAAATTCAAGCAAGGTATACCCTTCACCAATTCCTTTGAATTAATCCTAGAAATATGGTCAAAAGAAGCATGTCCTAATCTTCTATGCCAAAGCCAAGAATTTTCATCAAAAGCATTCAAGCATTTAGTAGAACAATCTAAATTAAGCATGTCAATGATATAAACATTATTATCACGAAAACCGGTAAGAATACAATCATTAGATTTAACATCAAAAATCTTGCATGAGGAATCATCAAAAATAACTTTAAGTCCACGGTCACAAGTTGACTAATGCTAAGCAAATTATGTTTCAAACCATCAACTAAAACAACATTCTCAATAATAGGAGATGCACCAATTTGAATGTTACCTATACCGATGATAGTTCCTTTGGAGTCATCCCCGAAGGTGACGGTGCCACCTTCCATGTACCTTGATAGGGTTGTGAAATTGTTGATGTCCCATGTCATGTGTCTTGAACAACCACTATCAAGGTACCACCGCTCCCTACGTCTTGGAGCTTTGGTGTGTACCTACATCAAACAATTTAAGACTTGATTTTGGTACCCACATTTTCTTGGGTCCTCTAGGGTTAGTGTCATGAACCCAAACAAGATTATTTGTTCTATTTAGTTGATCATAGCAAAACTTAGCTAAATGTCCATTTTTACCACAATATGTGCATCTATACACTCTACCATATTTAAAAGCATAGTGAGTGTGTGATTTGTGAGCATGAGAAACTTTAGCACGAGTGGTGTGAGCATGAGAATTCTTAGCTTGTGAAGTGTTAGCATGTGAAGTGTGCTTTTTAGAAAATTTTTCTTCAAGTTTCTTAGTATTAAAGGTACAATCTTTTAAAACTTTTTCAAAATCATTCATTTTGGATTTAAAAGAAGAAATTTCTTTTTCATCAATAATTGGAGATTTTGCCTTACAAGAACTTTTGTAGGCACAAAATTCTTTTGCATGGAAATGAAATTAGAAGAAATATCATCTTTTTCTTTAGAAACAATAGCAAGTTGATTCTTAAGAAAAGCAACTTCTTTTTTAATTTTAAGCATTCAAGTTTCTTATTATCATAAGTTTCAGAAAGTTCTACAAAGGCAAGTACTAGAACTTCCTTACTTAGTTCATCATCTTCATCATCAAGGGAATGAGGGGTTACCTTAGGTGTGTTGCCATGAAACACATATTAGCTTGATCCACCTCCTCTTCGGACTCGCTTTCCGAATCCCATGATGCTTTGTATGCTTTCTTTTCCTCCGGCTTCTTTGGCTTGAAGGAGGATGTCATCTTCTTCTTGAACTTCGGACAATCCGCCATGATATGTCCGGGTTTGCGGCAATTATAGCAAATGATCCTCCGTTCCTCTTTGCCTTCGAATTTTCTCCGGAAGTTGAACTTGTTCTTTCGGTACAACCTCTTAACATTTCGCACAAGTAGAGTTAGCTCCTCATCTTCTTCATCGTCTTCTTCATCGTCATCATTGGTGGATGAAGTCTTGAAGGCTATGGATTTCTTCTTTGAAGTAGTGGCTTCTTCTCTTGCCTTCTTCTCCATCTCATGGGTCTTTAGGTTCCCAATGAGACTAATGATGTCCATCTCGTCCTTGTCGTTCAACTCCTTTAAGGTGGTGGCCTTGATCTCCATGAAGAAGGAAGCGCCCGAATCACTTTCCACACCTTTTGATCGTTGGAGATGACATCACCTAATGAAGAAAGACCATTAGTGATTTTAGTGAAACGAGTAATCATGCTATCAATTGATTCTTCATCAAGCATTTTGAATGATTCATATTGGGACCTCAAGAGATCTATCTTAGCTCTCTTGACTTGTGAAGTCCCTTCGTGTGTGACCAATAAATGTTGCCAAATCTCATAGGCGGATTGGCAATGAATTACCCGTGTGAGGTCATCCTCATTCAAGGAGGTTAATAGGAGTTTTGGGCCTTGGAGTTAGCCTCATATAGTTTAAAATCAAGGTCGGTCCAAGTGCTTTCATCACCTTCGGGTGCTACATAGGGTTTAGTCAAGGACTTGGCCACTAAGCTACCAAAGATTGCAAAAATATAGTCATCCTAACCTTCCAAATTGGGAAATTGAGTCCATCAAATTTAGGTGGGGTTTTAATGTTGTCGGCCATGTTTACTAGTGATGAATGAATGAAATGAAAATGTTGATTAGAAAGTTTTAAGGATCTCTCTATGGATGTTAAGCCAAACCTAGAGTCCAAGCTCTGATACCAATGAAAAGTCACCTAGAGGGGGGGTGAATAGGTGACAATGCTAATCAAAGGGCAAATTAAAAATTAGAGCTACAACAATCACAATCAAGAATCACAAGATGAATGCAAGCAAGTAAGTATGACAATGAATATGATGAGCAAGTAATAAGTGCAAGCAAAGTAGAGTAAGGAATGCAAGAATGTAAACCAATCGCAAACACAAGGATATGTTATCGAGGTTCGAGCACCCAGCTCTACTCCCCGCCTTCCCCAGAAGGATTCTAACTACTTCTACTATCACAAAGATCTCAAATACAATGGAGTACCCAACTCCTACAATCTCAAGTACAAGTAATTTCCTTGGTAGTCAAAAGACCACAAACTCTCTCTTTCAAATATCTCTTCCCTTACAAAGGTCCTTAGAGAATATTGAGTAGGAATGAAGCTCTTGTGTGTAAGGAGAAAAGAGAATTAAATCAGAGAGTATCACAAAAACACTTCAGAAATTTGAGAGAATTCCAGCACAAAAATCAAGAAACAAAGTCTTTTGAAAGCCTAAACTTTTTGAATTTTCTAGCAATAATTGTTGTAACCAATCTCTCCCCAAACACCCCATTTATAGGAGAGGGCTAGGGTTTAGGGATAAAACATAATTACTGATGTTTAGGAGGTAATTAGTTCAGAATATATTAATTAAACTAATTTTAAACACAAAAAGACAAAAATAAACAGCTCTTTAAAAACTGCCCGTTACTGTTCAACGGCTAGCTCGGTCGACCGGTGCGGTCGACCGCTAGTTCAAAATTATGACCGTTACAGGCATTCGGTCGACCGACCCGGTCGACCGGAAAAACCAGAGAGCAAAAACTATAGTCCGGTCGACCGCCCCGGTCGACCGACAGACATGCACACGGATACGTGCATCTGCCAGAACTTCGGTCGACTGGGACGGTCGACCGGTATAACCTGACACAGATTCGGTCGACCAGCCGGTCGACCGGAACTGGTCAAAATCAGACTTAAAAGAAATTTAAGAAAAGATTAAGATTTTGATAAAAATACTTTTGAACAGGGATTAGTATAAAACATAAATATATATCTGTAGGCAAAATCTTGTATGCAAAATATTTTGTATAAATTATAGGAAAACATTTTGGATTGAACATGTGCGCAAAAACGTGTGTGATAGAGCTTCAAACCTATCCACTATTCTTTAACAAACTTATAAACTATAAAACTAAAAATAAAGTATGCATAGCAATCTTCACAATCTTTGAGCCATGCTATCCTTGCTAGAGCCTTCTTCTTCTATGATCCTTCCTTGATGTGCAATATGCCTTCATAGCTTTATGAATCTAGAAGTTGTTGCAATAGCAAGCAATGGCCTCCAAAATTGGTACAAACCTGAAACTCATCTTAACAAACTTATTAGTACCAAATAGCTCATATTTGGTTTGTCATCATCAAAACCAAAAACAAATGGAGAGTGTAACCTCTTGGGCCAACAATCAGGGTGCTAATACCCTAAGATCTTCCTCTCTCTCAAGGAATCTCCAGAACCAGGCGAGAAAGAATTCTCAAGTGGAGGCAGTTTGAGAAGTAATAATAAGGTTCTACCAACCTTCTGTTCTCCGATTCCCCGAACCAGGCGAGAAGGAAATCCCATCGATCGCATCGTCAAAGGGACAAATTGGTCGCGCGCTGACCAGACTCCTATCGGCACACTTCTCCAGAATCTCAGAGGAGATCTACTTGTAATCTTTTTAGAATACTTGTAATTTAGCTCCTCGACCCTTTTTTGTAAGTTTTCCCCTTTGCAAAATCAATGGAAAACAAGATGGCGACTCCGCTGGGAACTGAATTCTCCACTGTTGAGAATCAAGTGTCGCAATACGACGAACAGACCTTCGGGTCCACTTCTGAATTCAAGAAAGCCGGTGTGGCCAGAGCCCCTCTGGCTAAATCTTCAAAGCAAGTCTCTGTGGAGACAGATGAGGCTCTCTACGAGCCTACCATGGTCCTCTGGCGCAACAAGGAAGCAGGCTCGCAATGCAAGGGTCAGAATCTTTAGCCTGTCACCTTCGAAAACCTAGTCGTTCACTTCGACTAAGGAAAATTCGAAGAACTCCTCTCTGGGGGTGGTCTAATGCTCCATGCACGAAAGCATAGAAAGGTCTCGATGGCCAAGGTTCAGAGCAGAAACCGGAAGCAGAATTCTTCCAACACCTCCCAGCCTCGCGTGTGGCTAGTCAGGTTCCCTGTGAACCTAAGTCTCCCTTTTCAAAGCAGATGTGGAGGCCAAAGAAGAAGGCTCTATATGAAGCTTCAGGCGTGGCTACGCCACAAGTTCGTCTCTCTCGCAAAGAAAAAGGCAAGATGCCTGCCTGTTTCGTCGAGACTGTCAGCCGCGAAGTCACGACGACGACCATGCCTTCGCCTAATTCAGGAGCAGTAAGTAACTCCTCCCGCCAGCCTCGTTCTTATGAGCGAAACTACTGATACAGTACCTCAGGGTACGCATGATGTTCGCAGCCGCGAAGCTGGAACCAAAGCACCACAGTGTGCTAAACTCGCTCTTTGCAGTGAAGCTAAGGGATTGCCCCTAAGTGCTGATAGCGGTGCTTATGCAGCTTCAGCGCCCAAGGGCATTTCCAAAGCTTTTAGCCGCAAATTTAGAGCCAAGGCACTATTTAGGGCTAATCACCTTTGCAGCAACATAGCGGATAAACACCACAGCGTGCTTCGCTCCCCAGCTCATCAAGCGCTAAGCTCGCCCTTCGCAGCGGAGCTAAGGGATCGTCCCTAAGTGTTGACAGCGGTGCTTATGCAGCTTTAGCACCCAAGGACATTCCCAAGGGTCTTAGCCGTGAAGTTAGGGCTAAAGCACTATTTAGTTCTAATTACCTCCGCGGTGATAAAAAGAACAGGACGTCATCCTATGTGCAATCCAATAGAGCCTCTGCGCTGGATCGTTTAGGCCCAACTGGGTCTGACTTGCGGGAATTCTTGACAAGCAAACGGAAGTCGGAATCTTTCCACACTTCCCCTCCTGTTGTCAACAAGTGGGATGTCAGTTGGTGACAGTCCACTCAGTCCATTGCCGACTAGGATCAATCCCCGCCACTCCTCCAGCCTGACGATCAGTTTTTGATCGACTGTCGGTGCAAGCTCCGGTTAAAACATCGCAAAAGGAGCGTATTGCAAGATCTGCCCTTTGCATCCGTTAACATGATCGGAAGAGGACGAGAGCTGCGTAGAGGCAGACGAGCGTCGCACGACACTCCCTATACTTTCCCAGTTCCGGATTATAGCCCAGGCTTAGCGAAGTCATAGTACAAGAAGAAGGTGTCTTCCGAAACACCAGATCTAGGGTCGCAATACCCTACAGTTATAAACAGCCATCTTCCTCAACTGCAGTAACCTCACCAGAACCAATGAGAGGATTAGTCCAATGGTCTGATGAGGAGGACGAAGACAGTGGGTATGCCTCTTCGGCAACAGTCAGCTCGGTACGAACGGATAGAGTATCAGTGAATATGGCTGATAACGGTAATGATGACCTTCGTCGATGGTTGGAAGCTCAGGAGCAAACTTCTAAGACCCGGCAAGAAGCTTTGGACACATTCAACAGATGCTCGCTCAACTCCTCAATAACCGGAATAACAATGATACCGGGAGTAACCATGATGAGGAAGAACATCTTAGCAAAGAAGAACCAAAGACTGAGAAGTCAAAGGAGAATTCTTCTCTAGACTCCTGTCACGCCCCGCTTCCCAAAATACGTGAAAACGGAGTCGCGACGAGAGTCGTCGACGTATATACGCGAGGAAATACCCCACGTATACACGCTAAGCCTAAGAGTAACCTGAACAAGTTATAAATCTCTACCATAAATCAAAATCACTGCAATAATACATATAAAGCAAATGAAGGATGGAATCTTCATTTCCCAGTGCAAATATGCAAAGGAACTGCTAAAAAGATTTGACATGGAAAATTCTGGTCATAAGAATACTCCCATGAGTACGACGACATTTTTAGACAAAGATGAAAATGGTAAGAATGTTGATCAGAAACTCTATAGAGGTATGATTGGTTCTTTACTATATATTACTTCAAGTAGACCTGATATTATGTTTAGTGTATGCTTATGTGCTAGATATCAGTCAAATCCTAAGGAATCACATCTTAAAGCAGTGAAAAGGATTTTTAGATATCTAAATAACACAATCAATTATGGTTTATTTTATCCAAAATCAAGCACATTTGATTTACTATCATATAGTGATGCTGATTTGCTGGATGTAAATCTGATCGGAAGAGTACTAGTGGTATTTGTCACTTTTGGGACATTCACTAGTATCATGGTTCAGTAAAAAGCAAAATTCTGTATCATTATCAACAACCGAGGCAGAATATATCGCTGCTAGTGTTGCATGTGCTCAAATTATATGGATGAAACAAACCTTACTGATTATGGCATGTCTATCACAAACTCACCTATTATGTGTGATAATACCAGTGCTATTAATTTATCTAAAAAATCCAGTTCATCATTCACGTACTAAGCATATTGATATTAAACATCATTTTCTACGTGATCATGCTTTAAAAGGTGATATTTCTTTAAATTTTATATCAACTGATAATCAAATTGCAGATATTTTCACAAAGCCTCTTAAAGAAGATATTTTTATAAATTTCGAAGAGATTTCGGTATTTGCAATTTTTCTGATTTTTAAATATTTTTTCAGAATTTTTCAAAGGCATTTTTACATAATCAGTCGACTTACTAATACTTATTAGTCGACTTATACAGAACCTAGTCGACTTGACAGTGCCCTAGTCGACTAATTTGCATCAACAGAGACATGGTTTTCTGATTTTTAAAAACTTAGTCGACTATAATAACTTACTAGTCGACTAGTCAATGTATTAGTCGACTAATACCAAACTGCAAGTCGACTAATTCTGTGAAAACCTGTGATCTGTTTTCGGTTTTCCACTTCGAAACCCGACCCGTTTTCTTAAGTTGTGGATCCGATATCACTCTATTTTAATCCTCACCATTGATCTCACTCTAGTATTGATCCTAACCATTGATTCTTCCCTTTCCCTCATAAAAACCTAGATTTCTCCAACCTTTCTCTTCCCAGCCGAAGCCATCAGTCGACTTCAGGAGAAGACCTGCAGCAGTGAACCCTCCTCTATTTCCTTCAAATTCTTGGTAAAATCCTTGCAATCTCTGAAATTTCCTTACATATCTTGTGTTATATTCCTTCAATTTCCGTTCTCAACATGTCTAGGTCAAAGAAAACTAAGTTCACACCCCTCATCTTCATCTTCACAAGTTGATTTTAGGGCTTTTCTAAAAAATCCTGCCCTAGAAGAGGATTTCATTAGACTTTCTGCCTTAGAAATTCTACCCGGTAGATTTGTTAAATATGAGGATTTTTATCATTATGACATTGTCTCATATTTACAAAACTGTGGACTTTTTCATATGTTTTCTACGGATTCTAGGCAAGGCTATTATCCGTTCTTAATTCACTTGTTTTAAACTAATTTAACCTTTGAAGATAATGAGGACGATGTCCATATTTATTCATTGGTTAAAGGTATTAACATTAAATTATCTCTAAAATCCATAGGCTGTATCTTGTCAATTCCTTATCATAGTCTCTTGCTTGATGATATTACTATGGATGATGAGGAAGTCTTATCTAGTATCTTTCTCCCTGGCCAAGGATTACCTATGACGAACAACAAATTGAAACCAATTCCCCGTCTCATAGGTCGTATCCTTGCATACAATATTTGCCCTAAAACTGGAAGCTATAACTACTATTCCCGAGAGTTATCCTCGTGTGTCTATGCTACTATGGCTGGACTTGAGGTCAATTGGGCCAAAATTGTCTTTGATACTATAGTTAAGCCTCATACTTCCTTCCTTCCTTATGGAGCTTTTTTGACACACGTGTTTCGGAAATTTCGCATTGATCTTGATTCCGAAACTAGTGTCATTAATGTATTCGAACCGTTTGATCGTGCTGCTCTTCACCGTATGAAACTTACTGATATTCCTCATCCTCCTCCACAACCACCCTCTTCACCTCCACAAAGTTCCACTCAACCTCCTTCTTCCTCTACCCAACCTCCTTTCACTGAACCACCTCCAAACCAACCACCTCCTTCTTATACTGATGCCTTCTACAATTCACTGTCTGTTGAGATTGCCTCGCTTCATGCCCAACAATAAGTTCTTCAAGACTCTCAGACTCAAGTGCTTGAAAATCAGTCTTTATTGATGACTCGATTTGAGCATATGCAACTTCAGATGGACTCATTTGCCTCCACTCAAATAGAGATTCTGAACCTCCTCAAGACACATTTTCCCCCACCTCCTCCTCCCGGATCCGACCTTTGAAGATTATGGCGTTGGCGTTTCTACATGTTTTTGCTTTTGCAGTTTTTGCATTTATTTTTCTGTTTTAAGACTCTTTTAATGTGTATTTTCGTATGAAAACAATGTATGTTCATGTTTGTTTTCTGCTTTTTGTTAATGACAAAGGGGGAGAACATATGTGTTATGTTTGTGTTATAAATCTGTTATGTGTTCTGTTTCATGTGTATCTGAAAATCTGCTATATGTTCTGTGTCAAAACTAAAAATCTGATATTGACATATGTGTTATGACAAGCAAAATTGACATATGTGTGTTATGCAAATATATGATGGATATTGACATATGGCAATGCAGGGGTAACTTAAGACTTTCTGCAGGGGCAAACAAGAATACTTGATTATATATATATATATATATATATATATATATATATATATATATATATATATATATATATATATATATATATATATATATATATATATATATATATATATATATATCATTTGTTATAACCTATCTACTGCAGGGGGAGTTTTGCTGCAGGGGGAGTTATCATAAACACAAGTTGTCATCATCAAAAAGGGGGAGAATGTTGAAGTCTACCAAGTTGATAGAGATTTTGATGATGGACAAGCACTTATGACTATTCTACCTCTGCTGCAAATTTTGGTATTTTTTGTGTAATTTTAGAATATTGTGAAAAGCCTTGAACACACACACAAATACCTTTATAAGTCGACTTGACCTCCTAGTGTAGTCGACTACCCCTTCTATAGTCGACTTGCAAAAACCCCTAGTCGACTAGATGTTTCTAAAACAAATGACCCAAGTCTTTGTTTGTTCTCTGTCATGAAACTTAGTCGACTTGACCTTCATGTATAGTCGACTAACAGATATCCTAGTCGACTATAACATTTCCCAAGTCGACTAATAACCTATACAAAAATTTCCTTACTCTGTTTCTGTCTGACATGAAAGTTAGTCGACTTCCCAAATATGTATAGTCGACTAACACCTTATCTAGTCGACTAACAGTGCCTATATAGCGACTACATTCAGTTTTCCAGAAACTTAGTATCTGTATCAGCCAACATATAGTCGACTTACCCCTTTTTGTAGTCGACTAATCTTTGGAATTTTTGTTCTTCTAGTCGACTAATCTCCTGTCCAAGTCGACTAATAGCAGTTGATAACTGCTGTGCAGTTGGTGAATTCTGGTGTGTTAACCAACGTTTTAAAATTCAAATTTGGCCTGATAACTACCCTAACTTACTATGGATTTCACCTATAAATAGGGGTATTGTCCTAGGGTCAAATCACCAATTCAAATCCAAAGTTTTCAGCCTAAAACTCTCTCCAAAAATTCTGTTTTCTGAAAACCTGTTCCACTTTCAGTTTCTTCACCAAATTTCAAACTCTATTGTGAAGATTTCTGAAATTCCTCCTATAAGAAACCTTGTCCACAAGTACATTCAATTCAAGGCTTATAGGATCATTGTAATCATTCAAAGAAGATCATTGTACAAGGGCGTCTTCTTGGAGTAGAAGAAAGTTGTACAAGGTGTTTGTTCTCTTGGTGTAAAGAGAAGTTGTGCACATTGGCAAAGGGCGTTTGTCAAGTGGTGTACAAGGTATTGGTTGTGGGTGTACACAAATCAGGAAAGGAAAATCTCAAGCGGTTTGCTTGGGGACTGGATGTAGGTCACAAGGACCGAACCAGGATAACTCTCTTGTCTTTGCGTTTGAATTTTCTAAGTTTATCTTGTGAATTATTTATTTCCTGCAAGTAGTTTGATTTAAATTTTATAAATACTATTCACCCCCCTCTAGTGTTTGTGTTGCTTTGATTATAGATCCTACATTTGGTATCAGAGCAGGTTCAAGGCAACAACCATAAGAGGATGGCAACGGAGTTCCCTTCGTCACAATTCAAAGAAGGACATTCTACACAATGTCCACCGCTATTTGACGGATCCAACTACAATTATTGGAAGTGTAGAATGAAGATCTACTTGCAATCGCTCAACTACGACCTTTGGAACATCGTAGAAGCATCCTACACCAAGCCAACAACCAACTACAACGCTTGGAGTGAAGATCAAAAGAAGAATGCGAACCTTGATGCCAAGGCGATGAATGCTCTATTTTGTGCCTTAACCAAAGAAGAGTTCAATCGTGTGTCAACATCCACTTCTGCACATCAAATATGGCATACTCTTCAGGTAACTCATGAAGGCACAAATAAAGTTAAGGAATCTAAAATATCTGTTCTTGTCCACAGGTTTGAGTTATTCAAAATGAAGGAGAATGAAACCATATCCAAAATGATTACAAGATTCACCGACATTACCAATTCATTAGCATCCCTTGAAAAGGACTACACCCAAGTTGAAAGAGTTCGTAAGATCCTTCGTGCACTCACATCAGAATGGGAGAAGAAGACAACCGCAATTGAAGAGGCGAATGATCTCTCAACTATGACATTAGAAAACCTAATCGGTAATCTAATGGCATATGAAGTGCAGTTAGAAGAAAGAAAGAAGGACGAACAACAACATCAATCCAAGAAGAAAGTACTTGCCTTCCATACAACTTCAGATATGGACAATTCGGATGACGATGAAGAAGAGATGGCGATGCTTTCAAGAAAGTTCAAAAGGTTCTTAAAACAAGGTAAGTTTAAAAAGAATAAAGATACTAACGATAATCCTACTTGTTTTAAGTGTAACAAACCAGGCCACATAAAGAAGGATTGCCATTGATGAAATCAAAAGGACACTTCAAGACTTTCAATAAGTTCAACAAGAAGAAGAAAGCCTTCCAAGCAACATGGGATGACAGCGACTCATCTTCCTCTGACGAAGAAGAAGCAAATGAAACCGCCAATATTTGCTTCATGGCCCAAGAAGATGAGGTATAAGATTATGATGATTTATTAGAAGCCTTTAATGAACTTTTTAATAATTTCAAAAATGAAAAAATTAAAAATAAAGTTTAATAAAGGAAAATGAAAGACTCATCAATGAAAATGCAAGTTTTGTTTCTCAAACATCCTCTTAAGTTCTCAAAAAGAAGATTTTGAAAAAGTTATTGCATCTTTAAAAAGGGATAATGAAATTTTCTTAAAAGAGAATTCTTTACTTAAAAAGGAAACTATTTCTTTTAATTCTAGAATTACTATTTTAGATAAAGACATGACTAGTTTCAAAATTAAGTATAAAGATCTTTTGAAAAATGTAACTAAATTTAATAAAGGAAAAGAGAATTTAAATGTTTTATTATCTTCTCAAAAGATGTCTAACAATCATTTTGGTCTTGGTTTTTCAAAAGATAAGATTTATAAACCTACTCATGTTGGTATTGGATTTTCAAAAACCAATTTTGTAAAATCTACACATCTTCATAATAATAATCCATATAATTCTTTTGTGAAAAGAAATACTATTTCAAAAAGAATTAGATGCAAATATATATGGGTTCCTAAGAATCTAAATAATGTTGATAAAAATGTTTATATTGCATCTTATATACATGATGTGTGTAATTCTAAGAAATATGTTTATACTAACAAGTGGAAACCAAATTCCAATTGGATTTGGGTTCCTAAAGACTAATCTTTTTCGGACCCTATCATGATGGGTACCATACAAATTGTTTTATCTTATAGGTACCTTTTAAAGAAAAATGGATACTTGATAGTGGGTGTTCCAAACACATGACCGGACACATGCAACTACTGTCTTCCGTTCAAATCAAAAAGGGAGGTACAGTGATATTTGGAGACAATAACAAAGGAAAGGTTATTGGTACCGGCATAGTTGGTAATATTTCAAAACCCCTTATTGAAAATGTTCTTTTGGTAAGAGGTTTAAAACACAATCTATTAAGTATTAGTCAATTATGTGATAAGGGTTATAAAATTGTTTTTGAAAAAGATGCTTGTCTTATTTATGATACTAACATGAAAGATATTTTATTTAAAGGTTTTCGTAACAATAACATTTATGAGTTATCAATAACATGCATATCATCTAATGATAATTTATGTTTACTTGCTTCTAATAATGATTATTTTTTATGGCATAAAAGATTTAGTCATTTGAATATGAAAACTATTTCTAAGATTTCTAAATTTGATTTAGTTAAAGGTCTTCCAAAAATAGCTTTTAAAAAGGATTATTTTTGTGATTCTTGTCAATTAGGAAAACAAGTTAAATCATCTTTTAATCTAAAGATTTAGTTTCTACCAATAGACCTTTAGAATTGTTGCATTTGGATTTATTTGGTCCTACTCGTGTTTCTTCTTTAAACAAGAGTAGATATGTTTTTGTTATGTTGATGATTATTCACGTTTTTCATGGGTAATTTTTCTAAAAAATAAAATGATACTTTTGATGAATTTGCAAGTTTTTGTAAAAGAATTCAAAATCAAAAGTCTCTAAACATAGTCACTATTCGAAGTGATCATGGAGGAGAATTTGAAAATGAATCTTTTGCAAATTTCTGTGATAAGTATGGTATTACACATAACTTTGCATTTCCTAGAGCATCTCCTCAAAATGGTGTTGTAGAGAGAAAGAATAGGACTTTGCAAGAATGTGCTAGAACTATGCTTATGGACAGTAATTTACCAAAATATTTTTGGGCTGAGGCTATTGCTACTGCATGTTATGTTTTAAATCGTGTGCTTATTCGACCTATTTTAAACAAAACATCTTATGAATTGTTTTATAACAGGATTCCAAAAGTTTCATACTTTAAGATTTTTGGATGTAAATGCTTTATCTTAAATACAAAAGATGCTTTAGATAAATTTGATGCTAGATCCAATGAAGGTATTTTTGTTGGTTACTCTACTCAAAGTAAAGCATATAGAATATTTAATAAGAAAACATTTACTATTGAAGAATCATTACATGTTAAATTTGATGAATCCTTGACTAAGCCTATTTCTAATACTTCTCCACATGATGATGATCATATCATAGATACTCCTATTGATAATATTGTTATATCTTCTGTTGATACTAACATTTCTAAGGATGATGAGACTCCTACCGAGTTACCGAAAGCATATGTTGAAGTAAGGAATCATCCACGTGATTTGGTTATTGGAGATATAAATCAAGGCGTTCAGACGAGATCCAAGTTGAACTACATGACACAAATTGCCTTCATATCACTCATTGAATCGAAGAATATCAAAGAAGCATGTGCAGATGATTTTGGACAATTGCAATGCAAGAAGAGTTGAACCAATTTGTCAGAAATGATGTTTGGGATCTTGTACAACGTCCTACTGATCATCCAGTCATCGGTACCAGATGGGTCTTTAAGAACAAACTTGATGAATCAGGTGAAGTCATTAAGAACAAAGCAAGGTTAGTAGCACAAGGATACAATCAAGAAGAAGGTATTGATTTTGATGAAACTTATGCACCAGTAGCTAGGCTTGAATCTATTCGTATTTTACTTGCTTTTTCTTGCTATATGAATTTCAAACTTTATCAAATGGATGTTAAAAGTGCCTTTTTAAATGGAATTATTAAGGAAACTGTTTATGTTGAACAACCTCCAGGTTTGAACATGAAAAATTTCCAAACCATGTTTTTAAACTTAAGAAAGCTTTATATGGTTTAAAGCAAGCACCCTGTGCTTGGTATGATAGATTAAAAAGTTTTCTTTTAAATTCTGATTTTAAGATGGGAAGAGCAGATACAACTCTCTTTATTAAACATGTTAATAAAGATATCTTAATCATTCAGATATATGTTGATGATATTTTATTTGGATCTACTAATGATAATCTTTGTCAAGAATTTTCTAAGACCATGCAAAGTGAATTTGAGATGAGCCACATGGGCGAACTTACTTACTTTCTCGGTCTGCAAATAAAGCAAATGAAGGATGGAATCTTCATTTCCCAGTGCAAGTATGCAAAGGAACTGCTAAAAAGATTTGGCATGGAAAATTCTGGTCATAAGAATACTCCCATGAGTATGACGACATTTTTAGACAAAGATGAAAATGGTAAGAATGTTGATCAGAAACTCTATAGAGGTATGATGGTTCTTTACTATATATTACTTCAAGTAAACCTGATATTATGTTCAGTGTATGCTTATGTGCTAGATATCAGTCAAATCCTAAGGAATCACATCTTAAAGCAGTGAAAAGGATTTTTAGATATCTAAATAACACAATCAATTATGGTTTATTTTATTCAAAATCAAGCACATTTGATTTACTATCATATAGTGATGCTGATTTTGCTGGATGTAAATCTGATCGGAAGAGTACTAGTGGTACTTGTCACTTTTTGGGACATTCACTAGTATCATGATTCAGTAAAAAGCAAAATTCTGTATCATTATCAACAACCGAGGCAGAATATATCGCTGCTAGTGTTGCATGTGCTCAGTGTTGCATGTGCTCAAATTATATGGATGAAACAAACCTTACTTGATTATGGCATGTCTATCACAAACTCACCTATTATGTGTGATAATACCAGTGCTATTAATTTATCTAAAAATCCAGTTCATCATTCACGTACTAAGCATATTGATATTAGACATCATTTTCTACGTGATCATGCTTTAAAAGGTGATATTTCTTTAAATTTTATATCAACTGATAATCAAATTGCAGATATTTTCACAAAGCCTCTTAAAGAAGATATTTTTATAAAATTTCGAAGAGATTTGGGTATTTGCAATTTTTCTGATTTTTAAGTATTTTTTCAGAATTTTTCAAAGGCATTTTACATAATCAGTCGACTTACTAATACTTATTAGTCGACTTATACAGAACCTAGTCGACTTGACAGTGCCCCAGTCGACTAATTTGCATCAACAGAGACATGGTTTTCTGATTTTTAAAAACTTAGTCGACTATAATAACTTACTAGTTGACTAGTCAATGTATTAGTCGACTAATACCAAACTGCAAGTCGACTAATTCTGTGAAAACCTGTGATCTGTTTTCGGTTTTTCCACTTCGAAACCCGACCCGTTTTCTTAAGTTGTGGATCCGATATCACTCTATTTTAATCCTCACAATTGATCTCACTCTAGTATTGATCCTAACCATTGATTCTTCCCTTTCCCTCATAAAACCCTAGATTTCTCCAACCTTTCTCTTCCCAGCCGAAGCCATCAGTCGACTTCAGGAGAAGACCTGCAGCAGTGAACCCTCCTCTATTTCCTTCAAATTCTTGGTAAAATCCTTGCAATCTCTGAAATTTCCTTTCATATCTTGTGTTATATTCCTTCAATTTCCGTTCTCAACATGTCTAGGTCAAAGAAAACTAAGTTCACACCCTCATCTTCATCTTCACAAGTTGATTTTAGGGCTTTTCTAAAAAATCCTGCCCTAGAAGAGGATTTCATTAGACTTTCTGCCTTAGAAATTCTACCCGGTAGATTTGTTAAATATGAGGATTTTTATCATTATGACATTGTCTCATATTTACAAAACTGTGGACTTTTCATATGTTTTCTACGGATTCTAGGCAAGGCTATTATCCGTTCTAATTCACTTGTTTTATACTAATTTAACCATTGAAGATAATGAGGACGATGTCCATATTTATTCATTGGTTAAAGGTATTAACATTAAATTATCTCCAAAATCCATAGGCCGTATCTTGTCAATTCCTTATCATGGTCTCTTGCTTGATGATATTACTATGGATGATGAGGAAGTCTTATCTAGTATCTTTCTCCCTGGCCAAGGATTACCTATGACGAACAACAAATTGAAACCAATTCCCCGTCTCATAGGTCGTATCCTTGCATACAATATTTGCCCTAAAACTGGAAGCTATAACTACTATCCCGAGAGTTATCCTCGTGTGTCTATGCTATTATGGCTGGACTCAAGGTCAATTGGGCCAAAATTGTCTTTGATACTATAGTTAAGCCTCATACTTCCTTCCTTCCTTATGGAGCTTTTTTGACACACGTGTTTCGGAAATTTCGCATTGATCTTGATTCCGAAACTAGTGTCATTAAGGTATTCGAACCGTTTGATCGTGCTGCTCTTCACCGTATGAAACTTACTGATATTCTTCATCCTCCTCCACAACCACCCTCTTCACCTCCACAAAGTTCCACTCAACCTCCTTCTTCCTCTACCCAACCTCCTTTCACTGAACCACCTCCAAACCAACCACCTCCTTCTTATACTGATGCCTTCTACAATTCACTGTCTGTTGAGATTGCCTCGCTTCATGCCCAACAACAAGTTCTTCAAGACTCTCAGACTCAAGTGCTTGAAAATCAGTTTATTGATGACTCGATTTGAGCATATGCAACTTCAGATGGACTCATTTGCCTCCACTCAAATAGAGATTCTGAACCTCCTCAAGACACATTTTCCCCCACCTCCTCCTCCCGGATCCGACCTTTGAAGATTATGGCGTTGGCGTTTCTACATGTTTTTGCTTTTGCAGTTTTTGCATTTTATTTTTCTGTTTTAAGACTCTTTAATGTGTATTTCCGTATGAAAACAATGTATGTTCATGTTTGTTTTCTGCTTTTTGTTAATGACAAAGGGGGAGAACATATGTGTTATGTTTGTGTTATAAATCTGTTATGTGTTCTGTTTCATGTGTATCTGAAAATCTGCTATATGTTCTGTGTCAAAACTAAAAATCTGATATTGACATATGTGTTATGACAAGCAAAATTGACATATGTGTGTTATGCAAAATATGATGGATATTGACATATGGCAATGCAGGGGTAACTAAGACTTTCTGCAGGGGCAAACAAGAATACTTTATTATATATATATATATAATATATATATATATATATATATATATATATATATATATATATATATAAATATATATATATATATATATATATATCATTTGTTATAACCTATCTACTGCAGGGGGAGTTTTGCTGCAGGGGGAGTTATCATAAACACAAGTTATCATCATCAAAAAGGGGGAGAATGTTGAAGTCTACCAAGTTGATAGAGATTTTGATGATGGACAAGCACTTATGACTATTCTACCTCAGTTGCAAATTTTGGTATTTTTTGTGTAATTTTAGAATATTGTGAAAAGCCTTGAACACACACACAAATACCTTTATAAGTCGACTTGACCTCCTAGTGTAGTCGACTACCCCTTCTATAGTTGACTTGCAAAAACCCCTAGTCGACTAGATGTTTCTAAAACAAATGACCCAAGTCTTTGTTTGTTCTCTGTCATGAAACTTAGTCGACTTGACCTTCATGTATAGTCAACTAACAGATACCCTAGTCGACTATAACATTTCCCAAGTCGACTAATAACCTATACAAAAATTTCCTTACTCTGTTTCTGTCTGACATGAAAGTTAGTCGACTTCCCAAATATGTATAGTCGACTAACACCTTATCTAGTCGACTAAAGTGCCTATATAGTCGACTACATTCAGTTTTTCAGAAACTTAGTATCTGTATCAGCCAACATATAGTCGACTTACCCCTTTTTGTAGTCGACTAATCTTTGGAATTTTTGTTCTTCTAGTCGACTAATCTCCTGTCCAAGTCGACTAATAGCAGTTGACAACTGCTGTGCAGTTGGTGAATTCTGGTGTGTTAACCAACGTTTCAAAATTCAAATTTGGTCTGATAACTACCTAACTTACTATGGATTTCACCTATAAATAGGGGTATTGTCCTAGGGTCAAATCACCAATTCAAATCCAAAGTTTTCAGCCTAAAACTCTCTCCAAAAATTCTGTTTTCTGAAAACCTGTTCCACTTTCAGTTTCTTCACCAAATTTCAAACTCTATTGTGAAGATTTCTGAAATTCCTCCTATAAGAAACCTTGTCCACAAGCACATTCAAATTCAAGGCTTATAGGATCATTGTAATCATTCAAAGAAGATCATTGTACAAGGGCGTCTTCTTGGAGTAGAAGAAAGTTGTACAAGGTGTTTGTTCTCTTGGTGTAAAGAGGAGTTGTGCACATTGGCAAAGGACGTTTGTCAAGTGGTGTACAAGGTATTGGTTATGGGTGTACACAAATCAGGAAAGGAAAATCTCAAGCGGTTTGCTTGGGGACTGGATGTAGGTCACAAGGACCGAACCAGGATAACTCTCTTGTCTTTGCGTTTGAATTTTCTGAGTTTATCTTGTGAATTATTTATTTCCTGCAAGTAGTTTGATTTAAATTTTTATAAACACTATTCACCCCCCCCCCTCTAGTGTTTGTGTTGCTTTGATTATAGATCCTACAGTTAGGTATCATGTATAAGTAATGAAGTTACTTAAGTGGTATCGTGATGTTTATTCAGAATCGGTAATATAATTTTATGAGGTTTATTCATTTTGTATTTATTCTGTGAACATGAATAATAACTTACGTGCATGAACAGTAATTAAACATGAATACTATTTTAACATAAAATAACATTAATTTGGAACATGTTAAAAGTAACTCACATGAAATGATACCGAAATGATCAATAAATAAACAAGGAACACTCACATGAAATGACGCAGTTTCAGAACTGAATCGTCGTCTGGTCTTCACTGCACGACCGGTACTAATGTACGGTTCATCCCATGGATCAGTCTTCGAATCGCCTATGTATTGGGTCCACAACGAGCACGAATCCGGATCGGGTTCAGGTTTCCTGTAACTGGGTTCGGATCTCACCGAACAGGTCCGAAACACTACAAACTGTGATTAAGTAGCTTACGGTTGGATGATGGGTGGGCTTGTTGTGGCTCGCAGATCTTGCCAATAAAGAGGAAGAACATGGAGAAGAAGGTGGAGAGGCCTCGGGTGTGCCGTGGTGATGCCCGCGGGCTCTGACGAGGAAGAACCGGCCAAAGATTTCGAACATGGGGTTGTCGTGGGAGGATGATGGGGATGGAGATGGTGATGGCTATGTGGAGAAGGATTAGATTAAGTTGATGATTAGAAAGGGATTGGAGGAGAAGATATGATTGGTTGTTGGGATTTAGATTATGAGTTGTTGAGATTAGGATTTGATTTGGGGTAGTTGTTTGGATCATGGGTAAACAGGTTTGGGTTTATGCAAATGAAATAGGAAATGAGTATAGGCTAACGGGTCCAAGAACAAAAGGGTATGGAAAAATCAAGGAGGAAAAATAATGGTATAAACACAATAAATACTTTAAAAAATAAAAAATAAAAATACAGTATCTCAACTTAGGGATATTACATTCCACCTACCTTATAAAAATTTCGTCCTCGAAATTTCAATATAGTAGGGAATGATAAAAAGGATCAAAATCGAGGGGGAAAACAAACAAGCTTCACGTCACTTCTCTGCACATCATAAATCCACCACACTTTCGCTGTGCGCTCTGATCTCTGCTACCAGTTTCAATATGGAGTGACCAATTTTAAGAGAAGGGTTCAAAAATAGAATAGATAAGGAGAATAGGAATCAAGATGGAACCAAGATTATTCTAGAAAAGGATGCCATCAGAGAGATCGAAAGATCAAAGAGATAGATTTAGAAAGGAAAGGCGATTGAGTCTCAAGTGGACTCAATATCATTGTGTGAATCCTATATGTATATTGCAGTGTAATTATAGCTCATTCAAGTTATCGGTAAGAATCAAGTCCGTTTTATGTCGAACCTGGCTCTGATACCAGAAAACCTGTCACGCCCCGCTTCCTAAAATACGTGAAAACGGAGTCGCGACGAGAGTCGGCGACGTATATACGCGAGGAAATACCCCACGTATACACGCTAAGTCTAAGAGTAACCTGAACAAGTTATAAATCTCTACCATAAATCAAAATCACTGCAATAATACATATAAAGTCTAACACAATGATAGCATATGAGTAAGAATGTGACAGGATGCGATATATGAATAGAAGAGTAGGAATACCGATAATCAAAAGGGAGAGATTCCAGCTCCTCAAGGTAAATATGATCCTCTCCAAATACCTAATCAACAATAAATAGCCCTGGATCTGGATATGCAGATCCAGGGAGCCAGAACTCATTTGAATGTATAAGAGAAAAAGGGAAGGACATGCGAATATAGATGTGAGCAAACTAGGAAACACATATGCTGAAATAAAACAGAAGTAACAAATAAAACATGGATAGAAAATAATAAAGCCAATCAATACAAAATCAGATGTCCAATCGGGTGTCAGGTGTACAGTCAGTTCGTTGGTATTATTAGATGTTTACAATCAGTCAGTATATCAAGTTCAGTCTACAATGTCAATGTAAGATTTCAGTTTGTTATTTATTATGTCAGCAAACACCAATTGCCACCTGTAATAGACGCATCCCATACTACGCCTACTACACATGTCAATCAGGGTCCTAAGTTATTGAAATTAATAGAAGAGACATTGTACATGCTTTAGGTGGGTCCCATACATACCCGGGACCACGGCCTCAGTTTCCTGGCGCTGAACCAGGCCGCACCGCTAGGTACTCAGTAACAGTAACAGTAATCTCACTGTATGAACAGTGGAACAATAACAGTACAGATGTGATGTCAGTCATCCCCTAGGAACCCTGCAGTGGAACCCTCAGTCGGTTGCGCAACCTGAATCCTAGGTCCACCCAAAATACAGACGCTGTCTCCTCCATCAATTTCCCCAATCCCGGTGTAAGTTGTTCAATTACTTTATTATTGAATTTAGTAAAAACAATCAATACTCATGTTACCTATAACACTGGGACGATGCGGTGACAATAACGATAACAGTACAGTAACAGTCAGTAATCGTATACACGGTGAACAATATCAATAACAGTGAACGATAACAGTAACCGTGTATACGATGAACAATAGGACTGTACAGGGTCTTACGGTCAAGCAATCTTTCCCCAGTAACTTTCAGTAACATGAATCAATAGGTTTATTAGTTAGGTATCGTGTATAAGTAATGAAGTTACTTAAGTGGTATCGTGATGTTTATTCAGAATCGGTAATATAATTTTATGAGGTTTATTCATTTTGTATTTATTCTGTGAACATGAATAATAACTTACGTGCATGAACAGTAATTAAACATGAATACTATTTTAACATAAAAAACATTAATTTGGAACATGTTAAAAGTAACTCACATGAAATGATACCGAAATGTTCAATAAATAAACAAGGAACACTCACATGAAATGACACGGTTTCGGAACCGAATCGCCGTCTGGTCTTCACTGCATGAACCGGTACTGATGTACGGATCATCCCATGGATCAGTCTTCGAATCGCCTATGTAATGGGTCCACAATGAGCACGAATCCGGATCGGGTTCAGGTCTCCTGTAACTGGGTTCGGATCTCACCGAACGGGTCCGAAACACTATAAACAGTGATTAAGTAGCTCACGGTTGGATGATGCGTGGGCTTGTTGTGGCTCGCGGATCTTGCCAATAAAGAGGAAGAACACGGATAAGAAGGTGGAGTGACCTCGGGTGTGCCGTGGTGATGCCCGCGGGCTCCGACGAGGAAGAACCGGCCAAAGATTTCGAACATGGGGTTGCCGGGGAGGATGATGGGGATGGAGATGGTGACGGCTATGTGGAGAAGGATTAGATTAAGTTGATGATTAGAAAGGGATTGGGAGGAGAAGATATGATTGGTTAGGATAATGACAGGTTGTTGGGATTTAGATTATGAGTTGTTGAGATTAGGATTTGATTTGGGGTAGTTGGTTTGGATCATGGGTAAACGGGTTTGGGTTTATGAAAATGGGTTAGATTAGGAATCAATGAAATAGGAAATGGGTATAGGCTAACGGGTCCAAGAACAAAAGGGTATGGAAAAATCAAGGAGGAAAAATAATGGTACAAACACAATAAATACTTTAAAAAAAATAAAAAATAAAAATACAGTATCTCAACTTAGGGATATTACAACGCCGAAGTTCTTAAAGGCATCCAAGCTCAGATCGCATCCCTAGCTCAGAGGGATGAATTAAAGAAAGTAGGGGCAGTCTGTCCTTACCCGCTGGAATGGGATCCAGTACCATACCCACCAAAGTTCAAACCACCAACGTTACATACGTACGATGGTAAGAGCTCGCCAAACCAGCACATCTACTATTTCCGGTCTCAGACCGGTAATGTTATAGACAATGATGCTATCATGGCCAGACTGTTCATTGGCACCTTAAAGGGGGTAGCATTTGACTGGTTCTGAAGTCTCCCTCCGGGCTCTGTCAATTCTTGGATCGACCTGGAAACCCGATTTCTTTCTTGTTTCTATGAGGACGATACCGAGGTAACCATGGACAAATTCCTCTCTACCGTACAGAAGAAGGGTGAATCTGTCCGTGACTACATTGAGCGATTCAGAAACTTGTCTTTGATGTGCCCAGCAGGGATGCCATTACCCATGCTCTTACAGACGTGCAGGCACAACTTCTTAGACCAAGTAGAAGTTCGCATGGGAGCTGTCAAAGTCCATACCTAGAAAGAACTGGTCGAGCAAGCTGAGATAGCCGAAAAGTCGGCTAAAAAGTTCGAACCATCCACCCCTAAAGGCAAATGGGGGTATGAATAATAAAGGACGTGGCGACATGGCACAGTCTTCTCAAGCCAAAGGGAAAGAGACTATATCCGTCGAATTATCAGGGGATCTTCAGTCGAAGGCCAGAAGGGCGGCTTCAATAATCAGGAGTCTAAGTTTCCTCCGAAGCAGTACTCCTTCAAAGACGATCAGGTGGTCACAATATTCTATTTACTCCACAAAGGAAATAAATTGAAGCTGTCGGATGCTCGGCGTCCTAATGAAATAGGACGCATGAACGATCCCAAATATTGTCTCTTTCACAGGATAATTCATCATCCTACCGACAAGTGCTTCTGTCCTCAAGGACAGAATTCAAGCTTTAATCGACGTCGGAGTCCTGACACTGAAGTCAGAGCAAAAGAAAGTCACTGCAAACATGGTGACCCTCGAGTTCGGCAAACCCCAAAGGTCACAGTTCCTGACAGGACCTTTCCGATTCCTGTACCACGACTGGAAGTCAAACATCTTGCAGCCAAAACTCAAGAGAATAAGGGTCTTGTTCCCTTAACACTGGAGACAGGGAAAATCATGTGAATACACCCAGACCTTGTCAAGACGAACAATGGGTTTCAAAGAAGTCCAAGTCGAAGGGCAAATCTTGCAATGTCATCTCCATCCTGCCAGACGATGACAATCTTACAGCAGCTTCTCTCAGCGATTCTGAAGGAGAAAAGCACGCTTGCATAACGTGAGATGATGTACCTCAGCCAATAGGTACTCAATCCAGAAAATCATACTTAAAATAGTATGAGAAAGCTACTGACGAGATACAACAGCAGACGACGTCAGTACAAGTACCAGCACCCGCTTCAGTTCCAACCAAGGGAAAGGAGAAACCAAAGGAAGTCCGGTTCGACCATGTCCTAAAGAAGCCTTCAGGCCCAGGGCTTGACACGCCCTTTTGTTTTGACATATTGGCCCAGCTGGCTAATATTCCGGCTCGTATTACTATACACGAGCTCCTTCGTCTCTCAAAAGAGACAAAAGAAGAACTCAGAGATGCACTGGCTAATTCAGAATCATTCTTGACGTATATGCCAGAAATCCCTAAAGATGACGCTCAGTCTTCTTGCCCTGAATGCCATCATGTACAATCAAAGGTACCTGCTATTACCTTCACAGCGGAAGATATGCTTCTCAAGGATAACAAGCACGATCGACCTTTGTACTACACCGGATACAACGGTTCGACATGTATTGAAAGGGTACATGTTGACCCGGGGTCTGCACTCAGTATCATCCCCAAGAGGCTCCTCTACTTCCTCGGTATACCACTATATAGGTGATCGGGGCGGAAACCAGCACTCAAAACTGTGTATTTTGTGAAATCAATGAAAAAGCTCGCATGTGCTAATGTACCCTCGATACTTCCGTTATAGCATTGGCTCAACGGGTCGAATCCACAGGGAAGGGAGGCGATAGAAGCATTGACAGTCTCTATTCACGTTGTTTGTTAACAGTTCTTCTTTATTAAAAGAATGAAAAAGAAAGTGAAAAGAAAAGAAAAGGAAATCTAGAATGTGGTAGGTGGAGAAGGCGATCAAAACGTCGAAGAAAACCAAAGAGAAGTGGTTTGGAAAACAAAATAGGAAAGGGGAAGAAGCTTGTGGTAAAGAAAATGAAAACAAAGACAAACAAAGAAGCGGTGAAAACAACAATGAAAAGATAAAAGAATTGCTTTCTAAAACAAGGTAAAAGAAAACTCATGGCTACTAACTACTAATTGATCCACTAACCATGCTAACCTCTTCATGATAGTTACCTCACATTTGATCCTCGGCCATCACTAATCCTTGACTTCAAGAGACGATATAAAGCATGGCACATAAATGGTTCATCACATTCAAAACTTGCATCAAGAGCAAGCTAATACAAATATTAGATCATCAAACCATTAGAAGGAAGCATGAAATAAGAGAGAGTTAGCTTGGTTAGCAAGTTTGCAAGTTAGATGTTAGAACCCATCATCATGAGTCATCAATGGCTCTTGCAAGAACAAGGCCTTATAGAGGCTACCCGATTCATGTGGATTATCAAGTAAGTGGTTAGATGGTTAGTGGTTAGTAGTTAGATTGCCATGAGAAGAAAAGTTAGCAAAGCATCATGTAGAAGATGAAGGAGATTACATTGGAGGAGAAAGGAGGCACCTTTACATAGATTGTCACCATCTATTACATCAATCCCTCTCTATCTCTCTCTCTCTGAATCTCTCAGCCCTACTACAAGATCTAAAAACAAATGAAAATACAAGAGAAATGATATGAAGAGCACCTACCTACACTAACCTAAAGCATAGAAAAAATCAGAACCTACTCCTAAAAACGAAAACTGCCCTCGTTTTGGCTAAATGCAGGGGTATTTATAGGCATAGGAAGCCTCCAGAAGACGATACGGGCCACGCGTCGAAAATCGACGCATGGCTCCACTCCATTGCCGCGGAAACGCGACAATTGCCGCGTTTTCGCGGCAATACCAGGGACTTAGGTCCCTAGTTTTTGTCAGGAAATTCCTCTGGCTTCCAGGGTCTTCTTGGTATATTCCTTTTCTGGTAATTTCGCCCGAATATTCGTCTGACGTGCGCAGGAGTCTAGATTCGACGTATCTTCTAGATAATCCCTTGCTTGGCCTCCAAGTAATGCGGGATTAATTACCATAAAATGGAATTAATTAGGCTCTTATTACTCCTTTGCCCTTAAACTCTGGATTTACCTGCAATAGAGACCAAAACACGGTTTAGACCGATAATTTATTCATAAATCGGTGGGGAAATGCGATATAATAATGCATAATTGTAGACTAATCAATAGGTTGTCCGCAACCACTACAACAATATACGATTTTAATGCCGGGAGTAGTCATTCACTTGGAAAATTTGACTCCGTTGCCGAATCGGGAGCCTGAAGTCAAAACTAACGTGCTATGTCATTGACGCTGACACGTCGTACAACTTGTTACTAGGACGACGTGGATCCACGCCAACTGGATTGTTCCCTCAACTCTGCACCAGTGTTTCGAATATGTTAAAGATGATGCAACAGTACGAACTGTCTTCGCTGAGAAGCAACCATTCAAAGGGATGGAAAATTACTTTACTGACGCTCTCCTATATCAAGAGACCGTGAAACATCGAAAGAATCATTGTTGGACGATGATGATAGTGGCAATGAGGCAGATTCAGAATCTGAAGCAGACATGCCAGCCATTTTGATTGGTGAACTGATTATAGCATGTCTTAATAATCCCCAATGTAACACTCCTTCTGAAGATGAGGGCGAATGGGTAATTAATGATAATATTTCCTTTGATTATCCTGTGAGTGTTGGGTTGTTTGAATCCATTACGGATAGCTCTCTGCATATGCCTTTACATAAACCAGGTGCATCTGGTACACCCATGGAATCTATAGAAGGGGCCGTTTTAGTGATCCCTCCATCCAAAGAAAGTCAGTTGCCAATAATATTCGGTAAAGCCCAACCACGAGGGTCCACAACCACAGATTCAAGTTCAGACTCAGACACCCCACAATTTTTTCATTATGCGCGACCAGCGCACCATATGATGAAGAAAATGGGGTACAACCTGAAGCATGGGAAGGGCTTGAATTTCGGAAGAGGAAGACGTAGTTTGCTGCGTAACTTTGTGCCGAGAGGAAAACCTGCAAATTACTATGATAACACATGCAGTGGGTTGGGATACGTTACACCCACACCACTAGCAACGGTTCAGTCCAAGGATGACAAACCAATCCTATCACACTCTGCCTCTTCTTCCGAATGGGACTCGGACGTCAGTGTGGGAACAGTGTCCAAAGAGCTCACTATTAATATGACTTCAAGCAACCAATTGGAGCCAGCAGAAACTACTGATGAGGAACCATGGGCTCAGCAATTAGGTCTCCAATGGAAAAGCGATTCGAACAGCGTGAACCACCTACGGAAGACAAGGTGATCCAGGTCAACTTGGGTAGTCAAGATCACCCTAAACCCATCTTTATAAGTGAGAGCTTATCACTTATGAAAAAAGAAGATTTAATAATACTCGTAAAGGAGTATATAGACGTCTTTGCATGAAACTATGAAGACATGCCCGGACTTGATCCACAAGTAGCCATGCATTGTCTGAATATCAAACCTGACGCCAAGCCAGTCTAGCAGCAACAACGTCGGTTTCGTCCGAACATTATGGAGGCTATTGAAGTCGAAGTTCATAAGCTCATTGCATGTGGCTTCATACGGGAGGAACAGCATCCAGATTGGGTTGCTAATATCGTTCCCGTCATCAAGAAGAATGAGAAAATATGGATCTGCATCGACTACCGTGATCTCAATACTACTTGTCCTAAAGACGAATTCCCACTGCCCATCACCGATGTCATGATTGACAATACTTGTGGATTCGAAAAAATGTCTTTCATGGACGGCTTTTCAGGGTACAATCAGATTAAGATGTATCCTGACGACGAGAAGCATACTTTGTTCAGAACACCATTGAGGGTATACTGCTACATTGTGATGCCCTTCGGACTAAAGCACGCCGAGCAACCTGTCAGCGGGCAATGAACACAATTTTTCGCGATCATCTCCGAAAAACGGTAGAATGCTATGTCGATGACATTGCTGTCAAAAGCCGCAATAAGAATGACCATCTTCGTGACTTGAGAACAATGTTCGACATAATGCGGGCTCATCAGCTGAAGATGAATCCGACAAAATCCTTCTTAAGAGTTTCGAGTGGCAAGTTCCTTGGATTTATTGTTACATCAAAGGGAATTCATCTTTATTGGCCCAAAGGCCTATCACTCTAGTTTTGATGATGATCAACTCATGTAGTTATAGTACTAATGATCTTGTGTTTAATTAGTCTCAGATTTATGATCAAGATCTTAGTAGGTGTGTAGCTTCAACAAAGGATGTAAAGTCAAGTTTTGGAGCTAACACGGTTTGATTCAAGAGCCTATGCATCAAGACCACATCAAGTACTCAAGAGGAGTCTAGCTCTTTGGATCGAGTTTGGACCAAGTCAAGAAGAGAAGAAGACTTCAAGTGAAGACTTCAAGATCAAGAATTGTGTCTAGGTTTGTTTTTATAAGATTTTTTTTTAGATAAAATGTAAAGGATAGAATAGTTGGTGGATTGCTCAAGTATACCATATACACACACACTCTTGTTTTAGATGAGTTTTCATAAAAGAATTTTCATTTTGGAAAAGACTTTTCATTTTGACAAAATACCGTTTGGTTTTTGGTATTCAAAGTTTACATGTCTTTAACCAAAACCATTTTTAGTGCTTATTGTCAAAAACATAGATATTTCATCATGTTTGTGTAGTGGATTATATCCATACACTCTATGCTTTCAAAATGTTTAAAATATCTTGTTTTTGTGTTTGGAAAAGTTTTGGAAAAAACCAATTTGGAAAATACAGTTTTTGTTTTGAGCCAAAATTTCTAAGTTACAAAAATAGTTCAAATTGTTTGTAACATGTCATGATTTTACTCAAACATGTTTGTTTATCAAAGTATAATATTGAAACTATTTTTGTAGATTTTTCGTAATTTTATGGGATTTTATTTAAGCTAAAAAGTCAAACTTTTAATCCCTTAAGTTTTCTGTTCTGGCTTCTGCCGGTCGACCGGACCGGTCGATCGTGCTTGAAGTCGTCGACCGAGTCGGTCGACCGTGCTTGAAGTCGGTCGACCGACGTGCACAGAACGTGCACGCTAGGTCTGCTGGAGGCGTCGCACGACCGGTCGACCGCCAGAGAGCTCTGCTCTCTGGAAAGCCCCGGTCGACCGGGCCCGTCGACCGGCAGAGAGCTCTGCTCTCTTCCAGGCAGCGGTCGACCGGGCCGGTCGACCGAGGCTCCAACGTCAGAAATTTGACCGTTGGCGGTCGACCGCCGGTCGACCGTCAGCCGCCAGGGCTGAAAAAATGCCCCAACGGCTAGTTTTTCTAGCCCTATAAAAGGAGGGCTTTTGGGGCTGTTTTATCTAAGATTTTTTTAGTGCTTTTGCACCAGTTTTTCTTACATCTATTTAAAAGTTTCTCCACTTGTTTTGAGAGAAAATATTTCCAATCAAAGGGGAGTTTATCAAGAGTGATTTGTAAAGTGATTTCTTGTGTTTTTCCTCCACCATTTCAATCCTTGTTTTCTCACACAACACTTGAGCCATCCATTGCTATCTCTACCTATAGGGATTTGTTTTGAGAGGATTTTAGGTGATCAAAGTGTTGTGATCACCAAAGTTCTACTTTGTACTTTGAGGAGGCAGACTTGCGGTTCGCGGTGTTTCGAGTTCGTGTGTGAACTCTTTGTTTGAGGTGTGGCCTCGGCGAGCTAGTGAGCTTACGGTGTGTTCTTGCGGGAACAAGTGAAGGGACTAGAGAGTCCAAGGAGTTCAAGTGTGAACTCACCTTGTAGGTGTTGCGGCACCGAGTGATCCGGTGGGATCGATTATAGTGAAAATCCTTCATAGTGTTGAAGGCGGGGACGTAGAGCAAGTGTGCTCGAACCTCGAAACAAATATCCCATGTTTGCGATTGCTCTCTCTCTTTCTCTTACTTGTTTATATCTTGCATGCTTTATTGTCTTTATCTTTATATGCTTGATATACATTGTGTGCTTATTGATATATGCTTGGGGATTGTTTGCTAACACTTGTATTCAACCAAGAGAGCCAACGCGACACCTCAACTCTTATTTAGAGGAATCTTGAGGAGTTAGTCCAGAGCCCTTCACGGGGAATCCGGCTACACTCTTGTGTTATACGTGGTGTTTAGTTCAAGAAGTTTTAGTTTGCATCATATAAGTTTTAATTCCGCATTAATTGACCATTAGATTAGCCATCGCCTATTCACCCCCCTCTAGGTGATTTACAATCTTGACCCGAACAAAGTCAAAGCCATTCAGAGCATGCATCCACCGAGGAATCTCAAAGAGCTTAGAGGCTTGCAAGGTAGACTGGTTTATATTAGAAGATTCATCGCAAATCTCTCAGGCCGCGTCAACCGTTCACCCGACTCATGACAAAGGGTGTTTCCTTTGTATGGGATCAAGCTTGTTAGGAAGCTTACGAGGATATCAAGAGATATCCCACAAAACCTCCAGTCTTGGTAGCTCCCACATCAGGAAAACCATTCTTACTTTATGTGAAAGCTATGGACCATTCTCTTGGTGCCCTGCTTGATCAAAAAGACGACAATGGTCACGAACAGACCATTTATTATCTGAGCAGGACTCTGATAGGGGCGGAATCTCGCTATAATCCTATTGAGAAGGAGTGCTTAGCTCTTATCTTTGCCGTTCAGAAGACACGACATTATTTGGTCGGCCAAACCATACATGTCATTTCCAGAGTGAATCCTTTGCGTCTTCTCATGACGAAGCCAGGGTCATTGAATTCAAGATTAGCTAAATGGGCGCTTCTTTTGTCTCAATACGACATGCTCTTTATCCCTCAAAAAGCGATTAAAGGCCAGGCCCTTGCAGAGTTCTTAGCTGCTCATCCGATTCCGGAAAACTCAAAACTTCATGAAGTATTCTAGATGAAGTCTTCGAATCTAATGTAACTTCAGAGGATGAAGTTTGGCAGATGTTCTTCGATGGAGCATCACGAATAGGCCCTAAAGGTAGGATCGTTGCTGGCGTGGGGGTTTTGTTTATCTCTCCACAGAATCACGTCCTTCCTAGAGCATTTTCTCTGACGGAATCATGCTCCAACAATGTAGCGGAATATAATGCTCTACTTATTGGTCTTCAGCTCGCCCACGGAATGGGGGTACGCTACCTTGAAGCTTACGGTGATTCAAAATTGATTATCAATCAGGTTAAAGGCGAATATAAGGTCCGTCACGAGGATTTGGTGCCTTATTATCACACAGTCATCAAAATGGCTAATCTGTTTGATGGCTTCAACATCGGGCACGTATCTCGATCTCAGAATATTAAGGCGGATGCTCTTGCTGCATTAGCAACAACACTAGCCTTGCCAGTCGACACCGAGTATCACCTTACAGTGGCGACTCGACACCTTATCTGCTCTAAATATATGTTAAGAGCCAGAGAGGTCTATAATATCTCGATGGTCTTGAGCCGAGAGATTAGCGATTTCCTTTCATCGACTATGCTCTACATGGTCTGCTGCCAGACAATTCTAAAGAAGCGGCATCTATCAGACGAAGGTCTCTCCATTTTTACTATGATCCAACTCTGAAAGACACTTTACCGTCGTTCGTATGACGGTGTCCTCCTCCGTTGCCTTTCTAATTCAGAGGCACAGGAAGTGCTTAAAGAAGCACACGACGACATATGCGGAGCTCATCAGCCAGATCCAAATCTTAAAGACAGATTGCATAGGCTTGGATATTATTGGCCAACCATGATAGCCGACGCCATCCAGTATGCACGAAGGTGTAAAGCATGCCAAATTCATGCGGACTTCATACACCAGCCTTCGGAGTTGCTCCACCCAACTGTTGCTTCAGGGCCATTTGAAGCATGGGGAATCGATGTCTTAGGGCCAATCAGCCCCTCTTCGACAAAAGGACACCAGTTTATCCTGGCAATAACTGATTACTTTTTAAAGTGGGCAGAAGCCATACCACTGGTTGAAGTCAAAAATTCCAACGTGGTTAATTTCATCAAACACCATGTCATTCATCGATTCGGTGTCCCTAGGCGGATCATCCATGATAACGGCCCCCAGTTCATAAGCCAAGTATTCTATCGATTCTGTGATAAGTACTAAATTCAGAATGTGGCTTCAACTGCCTATAATCCCGCCGCTAATGGCATGGCGGAAGCATTAAATAAGACAATCATTAAGTTACTCAAAAAGTTCGTCTCCTCGAATAAGCGAGATTGGAATGAGAAGCTTAGTGAATGTCTTTGGGCCTACCGAACCACGGTTCGGACCCCGACATGCAATACGCCTTTTCCCCTGGTGTACGGGTGTGAAGCAGTCATACCGTTAGAAATCCAGATGCCGTCATTACGAGTCACTCTGATCACTAAGATCACATCAGAGGACAATGATCGGTTGCGTCTTCAAGAGCTTGAAGCCCTAGATGAGAAGCAGTTTCAAGCTCAACAGCACATTGAGTTGTATCAAGCTCGGATCTCAAAAGCCTTCAATAAGAAGGTCAAATAAAGAGTCTTTCAGAAAGGAGATTTGGTTTTAGCCGTCAGACGACCAATGATCATGATGCACAAAACCAAAGGCAAATTTCAGCCCAAATGGGAGGGAGCGTTTGTAATAGAAACAGTCTATTCAAATAGAGCATATCGCCTTATGACTTCAGATGGTGATTTACTCATGATACCGATCAACGGCAAGTTCTTAAAGAAGTATTATCCTTGATTAAGAATCCTTCTCATGATCAAGTTAACATTAAACCTCTGATCAAGACCTTCAAATCCAAGATATACAGAAGGAGCGCCCCTCTCTTCCTCCAAACGAGATCATGCAACCATAAACCAGTAAGAAGCTGATCATACACTGGTTGTCTCAAAGAAGATTCAAGGTTACACATGCACTAACTGAATAATCCAACACCTCTAACGGTTAAGGATAGAGGAAAATGTTGGCCTTTAAGCCCAACATAAGTCCTCGACAACTTATCATGCTGAGGGGAATAGCATGGCTAGTCCGACTCAAACGGTAGTTGGTAACGGCATATCAAACCCGTTGACAGCTGAGGATTTGCTAAAAATCTTAAGGGACCTGTTCCCATTTGATTCCATGATTAAGGATAGAGGGAAATGTTGGCCTTTAAGTCCAACATAAGTCCTCGACAACTCATCATGCTGAGGGGAATAGCATGGCTAGCCCGACTCAAACGGTAGTTGGTAAAGGCATATCAAACCCGTTGACAGCTGAGGTTTGCTAAAAATCCTAAGGGACCTGTTCTCATTTGATTCTCTCTCCAAAATCACTTACCAATTCTCATCCATAGAATGGTAAGACTACATATAAAGAATGACCGATCCACTCGAATTACTGCTATGTTCAAACACCTCTAACAGTAAATGAATCTCTCGTTCAAGTTAATACTATTTTGACCAAAATCGCTCATACCGCAAATCCATTTCGCTGTTAGTTAACATTAAACCTATGACAGTGATCTCCTCGATTTTCTCAGTGAAAACGAGACATTTCCATGCTATGTTTAACACTACACCTCTGGCATCCATTTCGCTGTTAAGTTAACATTAAACCTATGATAGTGATCTCCTCGATTTTTCAGTGAAAACGAGACCTTTACATGCTATGTTTAACACTACACCTCTGGCATCCATTTCGCTGTTAAGTTAACATTAAACCTATGATAGTGATCTCCTCGATTTTCTCAGTGAAAATGAGACCTTTCCATGCTATGTTTAACACTACACCTCTGGCATCCATTTCGCTGTTAAGTTAACATTAAACCTATGACAGTGATCTCCTCGATTTTCTCAGTGAAAACGAGACCTTTCCATGCTATGTTTAACACTACACCTCTGGCATCCATTTCGTTGTTAAGTTAACATTAAACCTATGACAGTGATCTCCTCGATTTTCTTAGTGAAAACGAGACCTTTCCATGCTATGTTTAACACTACACATCTGGCATCCATTTCGCTGTTAAGTTAACATTAAACCTATGACAGTGATCTCCTCGATTTTCTCAGTGAAAATGAGACCTTTCCATGCTATGTTTAACACTACACCTCTGGCATCCATTTCGCTGTTAAGTTAACATTAAACCTATGACAGTGATCTCCTCGATTTTCTCAGTGAAAACGAGACCTTTCCATGCTATGTTTAATACTACACCTCTGGCATATCTTTTTGTCAAGTTAACATTACACCTCTGACAAATTGCTTTCTGAATTCGTACGAAGTTCTTTTTGTCACGTTAACATTACACCTCTGACATATGATCTTTTATGGGATTCACTTCCTAGCTCCCCAGTAAGTTTTTGAGTCCCACTCAGTCTTTAGTGGACTTTTCTGGTTGTCACGTTAACAATATACCTCTGACAATTCCTTCCAAATCCCATCCAAATTTTGAGCTTGGTGGCTTCTCAATCGGTTATATCATCGCGACCTCTGAACCGGCAGATAGCCAAGTCTCATCTTTCAGTCCGGCAAGGACTATTTCTTTGTCATCATATGGAAAAATTTTGAGCTCGGTGGCTTCTCAATCGGTTATGTCATGGCGACCTCTGAACCAGTAGATAGCCAAGTCTCATCTTTCTGTCCGACAAGGACTATTTCTTTGTCATCATATGACAAAATTTTGAGCTTGGTGGCTTCTCAATCGGTTACGTCATTGCGACCTTTGAATTGGCAGATAGCCAAGTCTCATCCTTCAGTCCAGCAAGGACTATTTCTTTGTCATCATATGACAAAATTTTGAGCTTGGTGGCATCTTAATCGGTAACGTCATTGCGACCTCTGAACCGGCAGATAGCCAGGTCTCATCTTTTAGTCCAGTAAAGACTATTTTCTCAATGTATGACTAACTCTCTCGGCTTATCCCTGCTGATTAGATTAGTTATATCATTATTCCATTTTCTTTTAAGGGCTGCAATACAACTTGAAAGCGAGAATTCAGAAGATAAAACAAGTTGGAAATGCAACGGGGGAGTCAAAATAAAATCACTTTTTATTGATTCCAAAAGAGGGATACATGAATGCACAGATTACAAGGTACAACGGCGCTTCATAGACTTGATCAGTTCTTCAATAGTGGCCAGCCTAGTCTTCCTCTCTTCAGCAGCCCTGATAAGCACCTGCGACCTCAACTCGGCCTCATTAAAGCTCGCTGTCTGGGTCAAGCGAGCTTCAATTTCAACCAAGGTTGCCCTCTGTGCTAGCTCCTGCCGCAAGACTTCGTCATTCTGGGCCTTAAGCTGCTCAAGCCGGGCAGTCTCTTCAAGATGCACTGGTTCAGCCATGGACAAAAGAAGATTAGCCTTCCTGATCATTTCCTTGGCCTTTTCAATTTTATCCTCAGCGTCAAGAAGAGCACTGCTAGAAGCGTCTATGGCATCCCCGAGCTCTACTTTCCTTGTCTCCAAGGATTTCAAATCAGAAGAAATTGCCTTAGCAGCTTCTTGAGCGACGAGATGAGCTTCATGCATCTGAGCAACAAGATGCGCAAGCTGTTCGTTAACTGAAGACTCCAGATCTGAATGGCTAAGATGGCGCCATTCGTCCACATCCCTCTCGAGTCTGTCCACCAGAATCTCCAATGTGGCGGCCTGGTCATCCCCTCCAAAGTCTCGGATGCTGTCAATGCTTCGGAAGAGGACCACCTTTAAAGCAGAGAATGAGGTAGTCGAGCTCTTCAAGACCAAAGCAACGGATCGCTTCAACTCTTATAAAAGTTGTCGACTAACTCAGCCACGAATTCGTTCTCGGCCTCAATTACTCCCGGCAAATGAGCAGCCCCTGAAGACAGAGTTTCCACTGGCTTCACTGGTGTAACTATGGAGGAAATAATAGAAGCACTGGCTGCAGCAATACGAGGGGTCGTCGGTGATCTCGGAGGAGTCCTCATTGAGACCAGTACACCAGCCACAACTGAGGTAGGACTAGTGACTATTTTTGGGAGAGCTGGCTCAACCACCAATGTTGGAGAAGTAGGACTGGTGATCACCTTCAGCTCCGCACTCAGCAAAATAAGCGGCACCGACAAAACCGATGGCATCTCGCTTACTGATATAGTTGGAAGTGAGGTTGGTTCAATGACTACTGCTTTCTCAATCCCCTTTCCTCTGGCAGGTTTAGGCTGATAAGAGGGCAACCCGTGATACAAAGCATCCAACTCGGCAGCATCCGCCGTAGTCGAAGTACTTATTTCACCCCTGGTTTCCTCAGGAAGACGGGTTGGCTCTCTTGAAGTCGATGCACCCAGAAGTGGAACAACTGCAGCAAGACTTTGTTTAAGCAAGGCATAATAAATAGCAGGAGTCAAAAGGTCAAAACACTACCAAAAGATGATGTCGCCTCAATCGTCTTGACGGCTGCATCAGTCCCTATAGGCTCCATTGGAAAATCTTTGGCAGAATCAACACAAACGGCCGGCCCGCCGTCGCTCGTCGAACCCTCGGTGGTCCACCCAAAAGAGCTGGAGGCCATAAGGCTTCCTTTTAAAGTCCCAGCACCTAAAGGACCTACATCAACTGCATCACCTTCAGACTCTTCCGAGACGGCGAAATAGCCAGCTTCATCGCCTTCCCTATAAGTGAACAGGGGATCATAATGCTCCCCCTGTTCTCCGGCAGCCTCAGCTCTCGGGCTTCTCACCGCCTCGGTTCCTGAGTTATGAAGTAAACAGTGAGCTGTATGGAACACATAAGAAGTATATTACAAGAACGGAGCTGATCTTACCCGGGTCCAGAGTAGCTTTAGCAGTAGTCTGCTAAGGAGCCAACAACCTAATGACTAAGGAAGCAGGAGGAGGAGGCATTGCAGATGATTCGCCCTCTGCAATACCGTAGGAGCATAGCGACGAGGTTTCTTCACTACCCTCTTCCTATGAGATCACCTTCCCGCTTTTGCTTGAAGTGGACGTTAGGATCTTCTTCCTCCACTTCTTCCACATCAACATGTTCCATGGGGGTCGTGCCTACCCCACCAGAAGCAGCTGCTGGAGCCTCAACACCTGTATCCACTTCAAAGCGAGGACTTCCTGCATCTGAGGCTTCGCTATCATCAACAACAATGAATTCCCCGAGGCCTGGAACGTGGACCCTCTTACCCTCACTCTTCTCAGTGACCTTCCGCTTCAGCCGCTGAGAGATTAACTTCACACCAAAGGAATTAATAGAAAATCCAGTGGGTGTGGAGTTCGAAGTTCTATACTACTGGCAGAATCCCAGGGTCGTCAGAAGGTTCGGAGTCCTTAGCGGCATGCACAGTCGCGCCTCAGTACAGCCAGCAATGAAGAACCACCAGGCACGAGCCCCATCGATGAGGCTCCCCATAAAGGCCAGACTGCTGTTTGGATTGCCTACATACAGTTGGTCATACCCAAACTGACGGGCAAACCGACTCGGAACATAGGGCTCCAGGTAACAGGTGTCCCCGCTTCTATACAACAAGTGTGATGGCCGGATGCTAACCAGCCATTCGAAGACTCCCCGACTCAATGACGTCTGCCCTTCCCCTACATCCTTGAATTCTTCACCATAGCCTGCATCGCGAATGTAGGGGAAGCATCGAAAAAGGCTATAGACATCATAACGGCACAGCAATTTACGGGCCGCAGCCACATAAGTCTTTGACCACGAACACCCCTCGAATCGACAGAGAAGCGCCATGCAAACACCTTCTAGGGGCTCCTCTCCGGCTTGGATAATGGAGGGGCAGTGAAGGGCGAACCATGCCATCAAATAAGTATATAGCAAACCAATTCTGGGGTTTGGCCCGTCGCAAGGCAAGATAGTCCCCTTTCCCCGCTTCGTTGTTCGTGGCCTACAGAAAGCCTCCGTCAATCCACGAAGGCCTCTTTGAATATAGTACACCATGGCTGGAAGAAGTCCAAGAGAACGACCATGGACTAGACGAACAGCGGGCAATAAGACAGTCGGATGAATGACATCGCCAGACGAGGACGGCACCACACATCTTTTCAACCAGACCGTTAAAAAATCAGCCAGAAGTGCCTTCCGGGACGTCGGTCGACGAGCCTGGTGGTGGAAACTCTGAAGAATATCGCCTTTCTCATAGGGTCCGTCATCTTCTTCCAGAATCAAATCCCCTTGAGAGTGCTCTTGCATCCGGTGAAAGATGTCTTCATCTGCGACTCCTCAATGAGCTGCTTCAGGAGTACCTTCTAAGTCAGGGAACAAATAATTTTCCCAGCTCTTCAAACTGCATGAAGCTCTCTTATGGCTCCCATACATGCTGGAACAAATGTAAAGGTGGCACATCAACTCTCGGTAAGTCTAAACAAGGCGGGCTCCTGCTTCTCCAGAAGTGCTAATTCTGCCTCGCACGGGAAATATTCTTCATATGGGAGAGACCCCAAAGGCAGAGTAGAGACTTCCCACATCTCGTGCAAAGCCATACCCAATTCGCCAACAGGGTGAAGAAGGTCCCTATAACCGGGCAGTACAACTCAAAGATGGCGTAGAAGTTCGCTACGCTCATCTGAATGCCATAACAGGTCGCCCTAACGGCCTCGTAAAGTCCCAGCCTCTCCAGATCCTCCTCAAAATTGGCAAGGACATATAGAGTCAGGTCCTTCCACCATGCCTTGGGAGGATGAATCCACCCCGGGGTCTTGAAGTCAGTGGCTGGAAAATTGTCATGAACCTTAAAGAACTGATTTCCAAAAGTCTGAGCCACCGCTGGATTTTCTCCCACTAGGATATCTGGAAGTACGTTCCAAGGGTGGAGACCCAATATCAGCGAGGAGGACCCGCCCTCGTGTAACCAGGGGATGGAGCTATCAACTTCCCCACGTGAACGGAGTCAGTAGTCCGAGTCACTTGCCACTGCATCTTCCGAGCCCTCGTCACACATTGAAAGAAGGACAAGGGAAAATGCCGCTTGCTAGATGGGAGATAGTACTTCTCACCATCCAATTTGAAAATCCACTGCCCCTCTCCGGCTAGCAGCTGGTGATCTTTGTCTAGCCTGCATCTCCGAACATGAAGCCGGGCTTCCGATAGATTCTTCGGTCAGAATCTTCAAGGGGAGCAATAGTTAAGATGCTCCTCATGGTGCGTTGATCCCCAACATGAATAAGTGCATCCCGAGAAGGAGCGCTTCGCTCGCTGAATAGTGAAGCCTGCCCTTAAAACTGCAGGCTGACGTTGCCATCCAGCCCCCTGGCTGTGCCAAAGAGACTGTTCAGAAGACCAGGAGTATAGTGCACTGCAAAAATAAGGAGAAATTATGATTAGTTCATCCGCTGAAGGAGAGCTAAAACAAGAAAGTAATTTTTGTTAAGGAATAGCTTCGCTCTCCGAGCGAAGCTGGCCTAATAATAGCTTCGCCCTGAAGCTTAGCTTCGCAACTGCAGCTTAACTCCGCACGCCACATGAAGGCAGGATGCAGGAAAATATCTAAGTACTAGCTTCACTCTGAAAGCTTGGCCTCAACGCGAAGGAGCCCTAAGAGCTAACTTCGTCAGAAGGATACTATTTTCTAAAAATTATTTTAAGGGCATTAAGGTCCTTTTCAGTTGCGCTCCAAAGGTTAGCTTCGCATCCTATCATTCAACAGGATGTGAACCGCCTAAGGGATAGCTTCGCCTGGAAGCTTGAAGAAGAGACCCTTCGGTTCTAAGATTCCCAATCAAGAAATTAAGAGAAATTAAGGGACTTGAACTCCCTGAGATCACTAGATCACAATGGATCGTTCTAGATTCATTATGAGATAGCCGAAAGATTGGCTTTAAGAAGAGATGAAAATCTCTGAACAAAAAGGAAAGATCCCTACCCGCGATAGGTCGTTTGATGACCGGAGGAGGAGAAGGACCCTCCGTCGTAGAGGTTGCTACCTCTTTCCTGCTCATCTTTTGGGAGCCATCGGAGAACTGAAGAAGTTCTTGAATTCTCAAATGAAGGAGGAAGAAGAGGAAGAGAGTCGGAGTTCTCTGAAAATTCAAAGAGAAGTGGTGCCTTCTCTTTCAGCCTGATCAGGCTTTTATAGGCAAATGATTGCCTAAAACTTCGCCTCCTCGAAAGGAGCGCAGGCAGTCGTTTTAAATTAATTTGAAACGGCGCCTAAGCGCCTTCTCGAGAAGCGTTACTTCAGCCCCGCTAAGGGCTAACTCCGTCGTGAGTCCAGTGTTGACTTTGCGTGACGCTTGAATAACTTCGCTGAGAAACATGCCTTAGCTCCGCTAAAAGCACATCTCTAACTTCGCGGAAATTCCGTGTTAGCTTCGCCAGAAACTGGCTCCTGACTTATTCGAAAATCTGTCTTCAGCTTCGTCGGAAGTTTGGCTCGGCTAAGAGTTCTCATTTCCTCCTAGGGAATAGACTTGCCTAAGTTGGTCCACTTCAGGTGTTTTCGAATCAAAAAAGGAGGAAAACAAAGCAGATAAGCAGAAAATAAACTTTTATTGATTCAAAAGGGAACATACATTGATACTACTACATCAAGGTTGTTTTTCATGCAACAGAATCATTTGCTCCAATGGCATACAAGTTGTCCTATCTACTTCCAAGGTGATAAGCTAAACCAACTGGACACGAAAGGCCTTCCTCCTGCACAAGGCCATAATCCTTCGCCTAATGGCAGATTTTGCCATCAAGAAGCTGGATCTTCTTTGATGAAAATTGGCAAAGGACCGGTTGCCACCAGAAAGCTGGATCTTCTTTGATGAAAATTGGCAAAAGAAGGATCCGAGACCTTACAGGTGACGTCCGCCTTCCCAAAGTGGATCATCTCGGATAAGTGACTACCAGCCCCTTCTTGGAATGGATCATCTCGGATAAGCAAATGCCAACCTCTTCTTGGAACACGCATCAATTGCTCCAATATGTTCCTCCTGCTTAGGATTAAAGTTTCAACTGAAAAATCAAGAGGCAAGTTTCTGGTCTCTTTCATTAAGATGAAAGACGGGCGAGCATAGTTCACTGTAATACAAACTGAAAACAGATTAGCAGTAAATCAAAGAAAAATGCAAGCATGATACGCTAAGTCAAATTCTTTAGGCGAAGCAATTTATATCCGATCCAGTTGCACTTTAAGGATGGATTTCAGTTAAGCAGAGGATAGCCTCGCTTGCGCAGTGATGATGGGCTAGCTCAGCATAAGCCAAGTCATAGCGCCGCCTAAGGCAGTTATGCTGAAGGAGCGTCAAAAGAGCTAAGTCCTAGCCTCGCCTATATGGCTAAGCCAGACTGATCCAGAAGGACGCAGTCTTGACCCCACCTATATGGCAAGACCGGCTCAACCTTGAAGAGACTAAGTCCCAATTCTTGCCTATGTGGCGAACTTAGCAGGCAGATTTAACAGATCCAAATCAGTCAGATACAAAATGAAGAATAAGGAAAATCGATCCCTGAGGCAGCTGATAAAGCTAAATTAAGGGAGATAAACTCCCTAATGTCATCAGTCCATTGGTAAAGTCTCTGGATGACCGAGACTCACCAGTTCTTGGCCGGTTAATGACCAGAGTGGGCACCCCACTATTTCAGAGATCTGAGTATACTTCTCTGAACAACAGGAGATGTCATGAACAGACTACTTCTCTGCAGAGGATTTCAAGTGTCCTATTTATAGGCCTCATGGCCTGATCGCACCGCCGCTGCTTCAAGCTTGGAAACGCGAGCGAATTTAAGGCATTCAAGTACTGAGCCTTGAGAAAGGGAATAGTCTCCCTCGGAAATGCACGCGGAAGCAATGATCTCCCTCGTTAATGCAAGAGAGGTTATTCTAACCTCGAAAAAGGGTAATCCTTCTCGAAACTAGCCAAAAGGCAGTTGGCCTCGGGAAAGTAACGACATTCCAAGACCAATTTGAAGCGAATCTACTCCAGGAGGCTCGAACGTGAAGCTACCCTAACGCGAAGCTACCCAGAATCGCGAATCTACACAATTCCTCGGTGAACTTATTCCAATCTGAAAGCAGGATTGAAAGCGAAGTTGAACTCAACCACCATGGCGACGTTCGTACTTCACATACCATCAATCAAAGCAATTCAAAGTATTTCGAAGTCTGAACCATTCTATTGCAGACTTTCAAAACTTTGAAGGGGGTCTTGTTGACACTCTAAAAAAGACAAGATTCCTGACTAGCCTGAATAATGTCTAACTTGTTGACATTTATAAAAGACAAGTGGTAGACAAGCTGACGACCAGTTTTTACCCATCTCCGAGGGACAAATCAGCGACTTGGACTCTACTGATCCAGTGAAGCAGACAGTGAGCCCAAATTGTCTTTGAAGAGACCTAAGCAGGTCTAAGATGCTAGGTTAGCTCAACACTTAGCATCACATGAGCCCGAGGGGATAGCCTCACCTGAGAGACTAAGTTTGTCCAACTTCGCCTTGAAGCTGTTCAAAGCTCTATCAGTGAGCTAACTTACAGCTTCGCCTGAAGCGCTCAATTAACTCCGCAGAGAGTTAGCTTCGCTTGAAGTCACATGCAACCGCGCAGAAGGATGGTCGGTAGCTTCACCACAGATGTTTATCCAGCTCCGCTGAAGAGCTTTCTTCTGACTTCGCCAGATGCTCCTTCCAGCTCCGCTGTGAGCTCGACGCGGCAGCTCCGCTGCGGGTCTTTTATGGTCAACTTTGACCAATTAAATCTCCAGATGAGATCAAATCTATTCAAGATCAAATCTAATCAAGATTAAATCTGAGATCAAATTTGATAGTTGTTTACCATAATCTCTTGACTCTCCTAAAACAAGTAAGAAGATCAGGGGAGATCTTTCAATTATTTGAAAAGAATCAAAACAGATCAGGAGATTGACGCTACCTGCTATTCCTAGCTTCGCAGAAGCTGATTCTAGCCTCGCAGCAAGGCTACTTTCCAGATTTAAATAGATTGACTCAATCTGTTTCCAGATTTTTAAGGGACAATTATGCCCCTGCTCTCCCTATAAATAGCCCACCAAGAGGCATACGAAGAGACGCACAGAGAGAGAGACACACAACAGGTAAAGAGACGCACAGAGAGACTGCTAAACAGAGATCCATTCTCTTGCTTCTAAGAATTCAGAGAACTGCTTCTCTAATTAGGGTGCTAATACCTAAGATCTTCCTCCTTCCCCTTGAAAGTCTAGAAACAGATTGACTCAATCTGATTAAATTTGGAAAGTAGCCTTGCCGCGAGGCTAGAATCAGCTTCTGCGAAGCTAGGAATAGCAGGTAGCGTCGATCTCCTGATCTGTTTTGATTCTTTCCAAACAACTGAAAGATCTCCCCTGATCTTCTTACTTGTTTTAGGAGAGTCAAGAGATTATGGTAAACAACTGCCAAATTTGATCTCAGATTTGATCTGGATTAGATTTGGTCTTATCTGGAGATTTAATTGGTCAAAGGTTGACCATAACAGACCCGCAGCGGAGCTGCCGCGTCGAGCTCACAGCGGAGCTGGAAGGAGCATCTGGCGAAGTCAGAAGAAAGCTCTTCAGCGGAGCTGGATAAACATCTGTGGCGAAGCTCCTTCTGCATGGTTGTGTGTGGCTTTGAGTGAAGCTAACTTTCTGCAGAGTTAACTGAGTACTTCAGGCAAAGCTGTAAGTTAGTTCACTGATAGAGCTTTGAACGGCTTCAAGGCGAAGTTGGACAAACTTAGCCTCTCAGGTGAGGCTATCCCCTTGGGCTCATGTGATGCTAAGTGTTAAGCTAACCTAGCATCTTAGACCAACTTAGGTCTCTTCAAAGACAATCTGGGCTCACTGTCTGCTTCATTGGATCAGTAGAGTTCAAGTTGCTGATTTGTCCCTCGGAGATGGGTACAGAACTGGTCGTCAGCTTGTCTATCACTTGTCTTTTGTAAATGTTAACAAGTTTAGACATTGTTCAGGCCAGTCAGGAATCTTGTCTTTTTTAGAGTGTCAACAGTCCTCCAACCAAACTCCCCTTGAAAGTGATGCATCCAAAATAGTCACCGTTTAGCTCAGAACTCATCCACCTCAAGGCACCATCACTCTCACGTCAAGTGAGAGCCCACACCTACATCAAATAAAAAAGGAGTGGATTTTGGTACCCATACTCTTTTGGGTCCATGGGGGTTAGCACTTTTCCTATCCCAAACAAACTTATTTGCTAAATTTACATCATGTACTCTATCATAACAAAACTTAGTAAGGTGGCCCTTATGTCCACAATGTGTACATGTGTACACATGAGCATACAATGTGTTATGTGTATGAACGTGAGGAGCATGTGTAAGCCGTGATTTGTGTGCATGCATAGGAGGAACTTATTTCTTTCGAAACATAGATTCCAAACGTGTGTGGTTCAAAGCACATTGGCTCAAAGTGGAGCCCAAACAATCAACACTCTTCTTTAACATGGATATGTCATTTTCAATTATAGAAGAAGAGGTGGAACATGCAATGGGTAAGCTAGATGATGAAGCTATACTAGCATGGCATACATGTGAGTCAATATCATTTTTCAAAGAAATATTTTTCTTAAAAAATAAATCTAATTCTTTTGAAATAGAAATAATTTTGTTTTTCAAAGATTCATTTTCTTTTAAACAAAATCAAGTTTTGAAGTTAAAGTTTCATTTTTCTTCAAAACATTTTCACAATCATTTTTATTTTTCAAAATCTTGTTTTCATTTAGGGCAAGATCAAGTTGGGATTTAAGTGAGTCACGTTCACTTGAAATCTCATCCATCTCTTGCAAAACAATCTCAAGTCTTGAAATAAATCCTCATTTTCTTATTTAATGCAAAACTTTTCTTTTTCAAAGCTTTATATTTTTCTAACAATTTTTCACATACAATAGAAAGTTCTTCATTTAATGCATCGGCATCAATAATATCATCTCCTGAAGAACTAGCACAATCATCTAGTTGAGATTCCGAATATACCTCAAGGTAGTCATTCCCTTGGATCATGTAGCATCGTTGTTCGGATTCATTCTCACTAGATTCCTTCTGCACGTGATTCTTCGTTGAAGCTTGGAGGAGGTCAAAGTGTTCCACACTGCAAAAGCGGAATCACAATGAGAAACCATAGAAAGATATTCTTTGTTAAGCGTGCTTCTAAGTGCCGTTAAGGCTTGTGCATTGGCCTCTATATGCTTGCTATTATCAAGATAGGATTTCTTAGTAGTGGCAAGGAAAACATGCAAACCTAGGGTTTTTAAATACATACTCATCCTAAATTTTTACATGTCAATGTTGGAAACATCATACATGGGAGGGGTCAAGCAATCCATGAGTGTGTGTAAACAATATAAGTGTGCAAATGCAAATGAAAGATTAGCAAACCAAGATCACACTCCTAGGTGGTTAAACCTAATATCAGGAGCGTAGGCCTGATACCAATTGAAAGTACACCTAGAGGGGGGTGAATAGGTGTACGGCTAATCTAGTGACAAATAATGCGAAATTAAAAAACTAATGCAACACACTTAGTGTAACCAAAGAGTGTAGCCGAATTCCCGGTGAAGGGCTCTAGACTAACTCGTCTAAATTCCTCTAAATAAGAGTTGAGGTGTTATATGAAGCTCTCTTGGTTGAACACAAGTGAGGCACACAAACAAACACAAGCATATAAGATATGAATGATATGATGCAATGCACAATGTAAGAGAGAGAGTTAGAGAAAGTGGATCAAACGCAAACAACGAGATATGTTTCGAGGTTCGAGCACACAGCTCTACGTCCCTGCCTTCACACAAAAGAATTTTCACTAACTCGTTCACACAGGACTTCCCACATAGGGAACCTCCACTAAGGATTTTGAGCAAATACAATTAGGAGTACACAACTCCTCTCTCCAATAAAATATAACCTCCACACTTAGAGGCAAGGCACAAAGCCAAACAACTATCAACCTCACAAATGAGGGATAAGGCACTTAGCCACACAATCATAATCACCTCTACAGTTAGAGAGATACAAACACTACTTCCACAATCACCTCACACTTGAGGGATATCAACACTATCACCTCTCACTAGAGGGATATCACAAAGATGGAAGGTTTACAACCTGGTGATCTCAAAGACCACAAACAACTCTTTTCTCACTAAACAATGATCCTATATATAGGATAGTTAGATAAGCTCAAGTGTGAGAAAACAAAGAGTTTGAAAATCAAAAACTCAAAGAAAATACTTGGGAAAACTTCTAGGATATAATGGAAATGAAGAACAAAAATAAATCCCAAAGACTTCTCTTTTTCTTTGATTTTTCCAACCCTTTAAACAAATAAAGATAAAATCTTTTGGCTCTAAAAACTCTTTTGAAAACTTGTATTAAATACTAGAAAGAATGAGAATTTTTGCTCTTGAAAAACTTATTAAAAACCAACTCAAATATGGGGTATATATATCCTCATATGAAATCTGCCCGTTTGCAGCAGGCAGGGGCATTTTTGCCCTTCCGGTCGACCGGCCGGTCGACCGGCCAACGGTCAAGTTTTTGACCGTTGAGCCTACCGATCGACCGCCCGGTCGACCGGGACTGGATCCAGAGAGAAACGACTCTCTGGCCGGTCGACCACACGGTCGACCGAAGCCGGATACGAAGAGCAGAACTCTCTGTCGTCGACCAGGTCGGTCGACCGGGGCCTTTTCCAGAGAGCAGAGGCTCTCTAGCGGTCGACCGATCCGGTCGACCGGCCCACCAGCCTGGCTGCGTGCACGTCCTGTGCACGTGGTCGACCGGTCCGGTCGACCGACAGTCAGCCAGCCCAGCCATATGAGGGATTTAAAACTTGGTTTTTTATCTTTAATTAAATCCCATAAAAACACATAAATTCTACAAAAATCAGTTCTTATATTATCTTTAAAATACAAATATGTGTGATAAAGATTCAACACATATTTCAAACAATTTGAACTATTTTTGTGTGATAGAAAATTTGCCTTAAACCAAAAACCGTATTTTCCGAAACTTGAATTTTTGAAATGGAAATCTGATTTTTCTAAAACTCATGTAAATACAAAAACATGATATTTAAACAACTTTGAAGCATATTGTATATGGATATAATCCAATATACATATAAAGGTTTATATCTATGTTTTTGACATTAAATCCAAAAATAAGTTTTGTTTAAATACAAAACTCCAAATACATGAATAGCCTATCAAAATAAGTTTTTCTAAATAGAGAAGTATAGATGTATATAGATCAAATCTAATATACATTAAACCATATAAACTTGTTTTGATTCTATCTATTCATGAAAACCAAAAACCAATAAACATGAAACTTGTGTGTGTATTGTGAACTTGAGCATATCACACTATCTAATCTTTACAATGAGATCTAAACATAAATCTTAAACTAAAACAAACCGAAGCCTTCTTGTAGAACTCCGTCTCCAAGTCGACTCGATCCAAACTTGATTCACCGAGCTTGACTCCAACCGAGTGCTAGATGTGAACTTGACGCTCGAGCTCTTGAATCACCATGTAAAAGCTCCAAAACACCTTTGTTGAAGCTAATCACCTACTAATATCTTAGTTAAATATCTGAAACTAAATATCACAAGATTATTAGTAAACTATAACTACATGAGTTAATCATCATCAAAACTAGAGTGAAGGGCCTTTGGGCCAACACGAGTAAGACAATGTATCTCTATGCTCTTCAAAGACATCTACCAAGACAATAGAAGAAATAAAAAAGAGTCTTAATCAAGATTCAGATGAAGAAATTTCACCAGATGCTTAAGACCCGAATCTTGAAGAGAACATTGATGACTACATCCGCCAACTAATGGAGGATACCAGAAAAAAGTAATTAGTGAGAAACTCATTTGTTAAATGTGCCGCCAGGCTAAGAAGAATAAACTGGTTACAGGGCATTAATGGTTTCAAATGTAAATGCAAGAACAGGTTCCACAAACTTACCTATACAATACCTTCTGAAAGCAATAAAAAGCCTCTAGATCTCAATGATGGATGCAATAACGTCACTAATGCCAGCAAGGATCTCAATGAAAAATGCAATGACGACACCCAAAATGCCAGCACAACTTCAAGACAATTTCAGAATAACGAAAGCATTGATGTCATCAGACACCAATCAATCGGGATAAGTGGTAATCTCGTTACAGTAAAAGTAAAACTGATTGAGCCCCGGGAGCTGTCAGTTTTAAGACACATGTCCTACTTTAAGAAGAGTGGTAGACAACCACTAAAGGAAATAATTATTACTCCCTTAGCTGGCATGGATAGCTGGCAGAACTCTCCAGAGGTAGAAACTCTATATAAGAAGCAATATGTCTAAGAAAACGGCATCAGCGAACAATTCTCTTCTCTCTTGTAAATCTTCGCTCAAGTGCTGAGCCCATTCCCTTCTTATTGTAATATACTTCTACCTCTGTAAAATATCTATATGTAAATAAAAGTGTGTGTTGTTCTTGCTGATCCCGCTTTCCTCCTGCCCTATTAAATCTAAGAATAGGAACCTAAGGTGTCTTGGTAAAGTATTTGCAGGTAATAGGCAGATCAAAAATTCAAGGGATCCCTTCAAACAACATAATAAGGGATAATTTCTGCTTCACTTGGGGCTGAGGTGGGTATTATCCATCTTGTTGGATCAAAAGATGTTTAAGTTTGTCAACGTCAGAGTGCTGCTGGTACAATTTCTTTTTTCTCTTTTTTTCTCACAAGCAATGCAACTCTTTACATGAAGAACAGATAAGGAGGTTCCCCAACAAAGTGTATAAAGACAAGTTATGTCCATGGATGTTTACTTAGCCAAACTCAAGATTCAATCACCTATATTATGACAGTGATATATGTATATCTTCCCTGCCTACTACTAGTCACTGGTTCCCATTTTTCTTCATAATAAACTAGGCTACTTATCTTTTCATTTACTGCTCTTTCACAAAAATGGATGGCAGGGAAACCTCTTGCCAAGCAAAACAAATATTATTAGTAGATAGGAAAAGTACAGAAAAAAATGTACAAAGTCAGAAGTATCATGGGGCATCTCAACTATCAAAGTTCAAAACCCACAGTTATAATTGTAGGCTATGTTGCACGGAAATGGCCACTGACATGGACACAACAGACAGATACATGGCAAATTCTAAAAAATACACACGAGACGTGTGTCAAACACACGTGTTGGACATGCTTCGGACACGACACGGCTTCATGATAAGAGTAATCAGGCTACATAGATTATAAGTTAAACAAGCAATCCAAGGCAAGCATAACTTGAAACACAAAACCAGCTACCACCATATTAAGCAAACTGCATATGAAAGGACAACTTTAGCAGTTTCTGAAATTACACCTAGAGGGGGGTGAATAGGTATAAGGCTAATCAATTCAATATTCAATGCAAAATAAAAATGAGATGATGCAAACGATCACTCAAATCAAGATTAGAAGTCGTATACCCCGTGAAGGGTTCTGAACTTCTTCCTCGTGATTCCTCTAGATAAGAGTTTGAGGTGCTCAATGCAATCTTGTTGCAATGAGTATAGATCGACAATGAATGAATAAATATAAAGTAGTTAAGAGAGACAAGAAATCAATCGCAAACAAAGAGATTTGTTTCGAGGTTCGAGCCACCGCTTTACGTCTCCGTCTTCACCACCGTGAAGGATTTCCAATCCACTAGAACTTTTCACCAAAGGAATTACAACCGCTATGGAGTACACAACTCCCCAACACACTCCCCTAATCCAGAGGTAGCGTAGCAACAATACAATAAGCACTGGGTGATCAAAAGACCACAAACTCTCTCTTGAAAACTCTTCTTTACAAAACCCTAGAGAATAATATATAATATTGAAGCTCAAGGATTTGTAAGTGATATAAAACAGAAGAGAGATTTTAAAAACCAAAAACTTTCAGAAAATTTTTGAAAATAATAGCCCAAAACTTAAATAAAAGCTCTTTCTCAAGAAAACTCAAAACTTTTGATCTTTGAATTTGTTGTTGTGAAAACCTCTACCCTAATGACCCCTTTATATAGGATTTAGGAAGCGTAAATATAGAAAACTTTTATCTGAATAAAAGAGAAAGAAATTGACCCTCTAACACAGCTAACCACGTTTTTTTTAATTTAAAAACGTTTTAAAAACATGTTAAAAAACAGCCTCCAGAAAATTAGCCATTACTGCCTGTTGGTCAACTTTGAGAATAGTATTCAGGCTGAAAAACATCCAAATTCAGAAATAGGTATATAGGAATACTTTGTAGATATTTAAGTCTACATTCTACTGTAACTCGAATCAACTTAATATTATTTTGGAGTAGAAAGTTATCAATAAAATACTGACAGGTGTCAAATCAGAAACTGTAAACTATTTTCAGAATAAGAACAGAGTTCAACCAAATATTTGACATTTTAACATTTGAATCCGAAAATGATTATTGAATAAGAAATTTAGATCTGAAAGTTAGCTTTGAAATTCAAGTTAAATCATGTTATTTGAATATAATAATAAAAAATCATGATAAGAAATGTAAAAGGGGGTCAAGCAGATCAGCAGAACTAAAACTGGTTTAAATCCAAAACCCGATATATGTACTTGAAATCCAAAACCGGTTAAACCAAAAACCAAACATATTGAATTTGTGTGTGTGTATTTAAGCTTCAAACGTATATACTATTCTTTAACAAAACAAACTATATGAGTTTACAAGTAGGAGTCTCTGATAGTTGATGTTGAGCAACGTTTGAGCTAGACCCTAATATCCCATGCTTGAGAACTCTTGAGCCATCAAAACCTGTAACAACCTGAAATTCAGTTTTGAACTTCTATTAGTACCAAATATCTTTTATATGGTTTGTTATCATCAAAACACATAACCCGGGGATTGTAACCTTTGGGCAACAATCTCCTCCTTATTGATGATGACAGAACATATAAGCTGTAAAACAAGATATAGGAAGGAGGTAAAAACTCCTCCTCAAATGATGATCTATTATCAAGTATAAAACATGAAACATGAACATATAAAAAATATATATGAGATAAACATGTACAACTCATGAAACCAAAACATAAAACCACAAATACTTCTTCCCTTTTTGTCATACATCAAAAAGCGTTAGGAAACAACCAATAAACAATATATGCATAAACAAAATATAAACATGCATATATGCATACATAAACTCAAATATCTCTTCCCCTTTTTGTCAATTCATCAACAAAGGGGCTAAGAAAAAACAATCAATTGTCATATCATCAAATCTTAAAGACCAAAACTTAAGTTTTTTATACCAATTTAAAATTTTTGATAAACATATTGATACCAATTGAAAAATATTGATACCAGTTAAAAAATTTTGATAAAAATATTGATACCAATTAAAAAATATTGATACCAATTGAAGGTAAAAACCAAATTTTTTGGATAAACACTAAAATCATTTTGCAATAAGGATACCAAATAGAGAATAATACCAATTTAAGATCATTGATACTAATATTGAAAATGTTAGCATATATTAAACCAAAGTATTTTATCATAAATGGTGGGAGTAAGATACCAATTTGAAAATAAAATTGATACAAATTGAAAAACAACCAATACCAATTTTGCATAAAACCGATTCAAAAACAAGAATTTTCTCCCCCTTTATGAAATACTAAAAGAAACAATGCATAAGCTTGTAATAGAACTAATTAAAAATAATTGACATGATGAACTAAATCAAGCTTAGCAAACATAATTTGTGCTTTTTAAAAAAATGTAAAGACATGTGAAACAAGCACAATCAAATCATATATATGTATGTATGGATATACCAATTGAAATATGAGGCATACATCTATAGAAAACACATATGAGTATACAAACATATGAAATATCAATTTTGATACCAATAAAAATATAATGAGGATCAAGTGTGTAACTCATACCTACCACCCTTATCATGCACAAGTTTAAAAGATATTCAAGAAGGGTATATAAGGCATGGTCGCCCATCCAACCGCCCTTTAAAGGTAGGAATTTTCAAAAATAGGATTTGAAAATATGTTATCATAGTTGAAAACTCTACCAATTGAAGAATACGAAACTAGTTTAAAAGATAATTTTGAAAACTAATATGAAATCCTTCAAAATATGAAACCCAATCATACATCCCATGAAGACATGAAAATCACATAATAATTGACACTCAAAGTCTATAAAGCACATATATGCTCATGAAATAAAAATCATGAGTAAACACAAATATAGAGTGCAAAAGAGTCATGTGAAAAACATAGTCATGGAAATAGGCATTGAAGCTCATATGAAATTCCTTTACAAACATGAAACACATAAAAGTTTTAATTTTCATCAAATCAAATCAATCTTCAAGGCATATGTATGTTTTGTATAAACTAGAGTATACATACATATCCAAAATATAAACGAGTCCACAAAAGTATATTGCATGAAGGCAAGTGGCTCATGTGCATGTATATCTATTAGTTTAGACAAAAGTAACATATACACGAAGATAACATATATTTATAAAAACATAAACAAAAATAGGGAATACGAGGAGTCATCAAAATTAGGCTATACAAGTACATTTAATGGTACAAATGAGCAATTTAGCACAAACATATAATAGTCAAATGTAGCCCACTAATTGTACAAGTATAAACACAAGTTTTAATAAAAAAACTACATCTAAATAAGTAATCAAAATCATGAAGTGCAAAACCATAATCATAAACCAAAACATGATCAATCATAATGGGCATTGAAACCAAAAAAATGCTAAAGGTTAATCAATAAGAGCATGTGAATAAAATAAGGAGTTAGAGATTGTTACCAAAATCAATAGGGTAATCTCTTAGTTTCCAAACCATGGTGGTCCTCCCACCAAACAACCTTGAAGGAGATGCATCCAATGTAGGGTTCATTAAGCTTAACCACATCCACCATCAAGGCACCATTACTCTCATGTTAAGCGAGAGCCCACACCTATATCGAATACAATAGGGGTGAATTTTGGTACCCATATCTTATTGCGTCTATGGGGGTTAGCACTTTTCCTAACCCAAACATTATTATTTGCAAAATATACAGAATTTAGTCTATCATAACAAAATCTTGCAAGATGGCCTTTGCGGCCACAATGTGTACATGTGTACACTCTAAAATACATATGAGAATGGGTGTGATCATGCTGTACATGATGTGTATGCCGTGGATAATGTGCATGAATATGAGGTGCATGTTTCTTGTGAAACATGGATTCCAATTTCTTGTGATCCATAGCACATTGGCTCAAAGTGGAGCCCAAACAATCTACACTCTTCTTTAATATACATATATCATTATCAATATTAGAAGAGGAAGTAGAGCATGCAATAGAATTACTAGATGATGAAGATGTAGTAGCATGGCAAACATGAGAATTTAAATCATTTTTCAAAGATTTATTTTCATTTGGAACCAAATCCAATTCTTTTGAAATTAAATCAATTTATTTTTCAAAGAATTGTTCTCTTTTAAAACAAAACCAAGTTTTGAAGATAAAGCCTCATTTTTCTTTAAAACATCATCACAATCATTTTTACTTTTTAAAAATCTTATTTTCATTTAGGGCAAGGGCAAGTTGGGATTTCAATGAGTCCCTTTCATTTGAAATCTCATCCTTTTCTTGCAAAACCAAATGAAATTTTGAAAACAAATTTTCATTTTCTTCTTTTAATTTAGAACTATTCTTTTTCAAAACTTTATACTTCGAAATCAATTTTTCACAACCTATAGCTAGTTCTTTATTTAAAGCATGTGTATTCATACAATCATTACAAGAAGAACTAGTACTATCATCTAGTTGAGTATCTGAACATACCTCAAGGGAGTCATTCCCTTGGACCATGAAGCAACGTTGGTCGAACTCTTCTCCACTAGATTCTGGCTCCTCATTGATTGGTATTTGTAGCTCAGAAGATGTCAATATATTCCACACTGCAAAGGCGAAATCACAATGAGAAACCATATTTAAATATTCTTTGCTAAGAGATTTTCTAAATGCCTTTAGGGCTTGTGCATTAGCCTTTATATACTTGTTATTACCAAGATAAGATTTCTTGGTAGCGGCAAGGTAAACATGCACTCCTAGTGTTTGAAGGTATATACTCATTCTATATATCCAATTATCAATGTTAGAAACATCAAACTTGGGAGGGGCCATGAAATCTAAGTGTATATAAACTATATGTGTGGAAAGGCAAGTTTAGATTAGCTAGCCAAGATCTCACTCCTAGGTGGTTAAACCTAATATCAAGAGCGTGGGCTCTGATACCAATTGAAATTACACCTAGAGGGGGTGAATAGGTATAAGGCTAATCAATTCAATATTCAATGTAAAATAAAAATGAGATGATGCAAACGATCACTCAAAGCAAGATTAGAAGTCGTATACCCCGTGAAGGGTTTTGAACTTCTTCCTCGTGATTCCTCTAGATAAGAGTTTGAGGTGCTCAATGCAATCTTGTTGTAATGAGTATAGATCGACAATGAATGAATATAAAGTAGATAAGAGAGACAAGAAATCAATCGCAAACAAAGAGATTTGTTTCAAGGTTCGAGCCACCGCTCTACGTTCCCGTCTTCACCACCGTGAAGGATTTTCAATCCACTAGAACTTTTCACCAAAGAAATTACAACCACTATGGAGTACACAACTCCCCAACATACTCCTCTACTCCAGAGGTAGAGTAGCAAAAATACAATAAGTACTGGGTGATCAAAAGACCACAAACTCTCTCTTGAAAACTCTTCTTTACAAAACCCTAGAGAATAATATATAAGATTGAAGTTCAAGGATTTGTAAGTGATATAAAACAGAAGAGAGATTTTAAAAACCAAAAACTTTCAATAATAGCCCAAAACTTAAACAAAAGCTCTTTCTCAAGAAAACTCAAAACTTTTGATCTTTGAATTTGTTGTTGTGAAAGCATCTATCCTAATGACCCCTTTATATATGATTTAGGAAGAGTAAACATAGAAAACTTTTACCTGAATAAAAGAGAAAGAAATTGACCCTCTAACACAGCTAACCACGTTTTTTTTAAATTTAAAAATGTTTTAAAAACATGTTAAAAAATAGCCTCCAGAAAATTAGCCATTACTGCATGTTGATCAACTTTGAGAACAGTATTCAGGCTAAAAAACGTCCAAATTCAGAAATAGGTATATAGAAATAATTTGTAGATATTTACATTCTACTGCAACTTGAATCAACTTAAGATCATTTCGGAGTAAAAAGTTATCAATAAAATACTAACAGGTGTCAAATCAATAACTGTAAACTATTTTCAGAACAAGAACATAGTTCAACCAAATATTTGACATCTTTAACATTTGAATCCGAAAATGATTATTGAATAAGAAATTTAGATCTAAAAGTTACCTTTGAAATTCAAGTTAAATCATGTTATTTGAATATAAGAATAAAAAGTTATGATAAGAATGTAAAAGGGTGTCAAGCAGATCAGCAGAACTAAAACTGGTTCAAATCCAAAACCCGATATATGTACTTGAAATCCAAAACCGGTTAAACTGAAAATCAAATGTACCGAATTTGTGTGTGTGTGTATTTGAGCTTCAAACGTATATACTATGCTTTAACAAAACAAACTATATGAGTCTACAAGTAGGAGTCTCTGATAGTTGATGTTGAGAACGTTTGAGCTAGACCCTAATATCCCATGCTTGAGAACTCTTGAGCCATCAGTACCTGTATTAACCTGAAATTTATTCTTGAACTTCTATTAGTACCAAATGTCTTTTATATGGTTTGTTATCATCAAAACACATAACCCGGCGATTGTAACATTTGGGCCAACAGTTTTTTGTTGAGGGGAACGAATTGAGTAAGAAGAAAGAACACAGATCAAATACACATTCAAAGACACCAGAATTTTACGTGGAAAACCAAATCGGGAAAAATCATGGAGACGCACACAAAATCACTATATTATCAGATATATTACAGGAGAAGAAGAGAGAACCTCACAGCCACCCTGTATTTACAACGCATGCACACCTTTCTGCTCTACTTGCAAACCCTAATGACGATGCATCTCCTTTTATAGAGAACACTAAGTTATAAGTTATGAAATCATCAAACTGCCCTTGACACGTGTTCCTAAGTTTCACAGGCTACGGAGCTTTCGGACTGGACCGCTTTACTATTATGCATCTTCGAGACTCTTCTCTACATTGTCGCTTTGGAGTGCTCCTCCGGGTAGATGATTTGAAGTGCTCCTCTGGAGTGATATCAAACTGCTACTCCAAAGCGAGCTCTAAAATTGCCCATGACGTGAAACTTCGAACTCGCCTAACCTCTTTACCAGAGTGCTTCATATTCGCTTCGAGATCTGCAAGGGGGACTTCTCAAAATAATTTAGTCCGGGGTCTCTGCCCAGGGAGGGGGCTTCCCGCCTCTTCCTGAAATCACCTAGGGGTGAATAAGTGACGGCTAAAAATAATGGCAAATAATGTGAAATTAAAAACAACTAATGCTATCTAGCAATATTATGAGCAAATGACAAATGTACGCAATCAAAACAATATAGCACAAGATATAAGAGGAGTAAGTTGAGTTGAGAAATAAAGAGAAGGCAATCACAAACACGAGAATATGTTTCGAGGTTCAAGCTACTGCTCTACTTTCCCGCCTTCACTGCAATGAAGGATTTCCACTATTCTTTGATCCCGCAAGATCACCAACTCTACACGTTCCCGCAAGAACAATCAGACCCGCAAGTCCTCCCGCTTGGTGCCGCAATACCTACAATCACGAACCCCCAAGCTCGTTTGAGGTTGCAGCCTCTCCAACTCTTTGAATACAAGAAGCGATCTCCTCGAGATCACAAATGGCTCACAATACAATCCTATAACCAAGGTAGAGGAATTAAAGCTGTGAGATTGTGAGTGTGAGAAAATCTTTGAAGTATATGGATTGAAAACTCAAAACTAAAAAACTTGTATTTAGAATTATGGCTCAAGAGATTCACACACAAAGAGATTTATTGTGTTTTGTTTCTAAATTCTTGAAAAGGATGTTGATAGTTTAAATCATTTTCAATATAGTATTTTTGATTTATGGTTTTTGAAAAGAATATCTGAAAAGAAATTTCAATATTTACAAAAACAAGTTCAAAACTATTTTCTTTGTGTTGATCAAGGATCACACATATTGGAGCTTCAAATATATATATGAACTTTGTTTTGTAAAAAGATTTCAAAATGTTTTAGTGAAAAATTAAAGAGTATTTCAAAATATTTTCAAGTATAAGTTTTGGCCTATTGCAAGTCGACGTCCAGTCAACCAACATGTAGGGCTAATTGCTCTGTCGGTCGATCGATTTTGCATGAACATGCACAAGTATAGCTTGTGCATATTGATCGACCGCCCAGTCGACCGTGTGTAAGGGCTATGTTCGCTGTTTGTCAACATCGGCAGACCGACCGGTTGACCAATAGAGATGCCAGAGTTCTATGTTAGATTCGATCGACGGCTCGGTCGACCGCTATCCCCAATGGTTAGAAATTTGACCATTGATGGTCGACCGGCCAGTCGACCGATAGGCTTGTTAAAGCCTGATTAACCCCAAAGGGTTATATTATTAAGTCTTTTCTGGATTAACCAATAATGGCTATTTTGGGTTTCTCTCTTCTATTTTGACCCTCTATAAATAGGGGTACTGTAGAAAAATTCTTAGACAATTAATTAAGCATTTTGTTCAAGATTTTTGACAGTTTTAGAAAAGATTTTCAAAAGATATCAACTTTGAGCCAAAATTTCAAATACAAGTTTTCAAGCTTTGTGTCTTCAATCCAAACACTTCAAAGCGTTACTCATATACACAATCTATGAGCTTCAAGTCCCCTAGATTGATTATAGGATTACATTGTGAGCTTTTTGGTGATCTAGGAGAGATCATTTCCCTTCTTGTATTCAAAAGTTGTAGAGGTTGCGGCCTCAAACGAACTTGCAGGTTCGTGATTGTAGATGTTACGGCACCGAATGAGAGGACATGCAGGTCCGATTGTTCTTACGGAAACATGTAGGGTTGGTGATCTTGTGGGGTCAAAGAATAGTGGAAATCCTTCATTGCGGTGAAGGCGGGGACGAAGAGCAGTGGCTCGAACCTCAAAATATATTCTTGCATTTACGATTGCCTTCTATTGATTGTTCTACTCAACTTACTCCTATAATATCTTGCATGCTTATATATTATCTTAATCATCACATGCTAGATATATCTTGTGATTCATTATTTTGATTGTGTTGATTGTTTCTTTGCTCATTGTATTGCAAGATAGAATTAGTTGTTTTAATTCTGTGTTATTTGCCATAGTTTTTAGCCATCACCTATTCAACCCCCCTCTAGGTGATTTCAATTGGTATCAGAGCCAAGTACTTCAAATCCCTTCAAAAAAAAATTCTACAACACTCGGGTTCATCATTTGGAATTATATTGTGGAGGAAATTGCTACTTCTATTGGGGATATTCCTTCAATCCCTCTTTCTTTCAATTTTCATTGTTTTTTACTTCTAATTTTCAGTTTATTTTCATCATTCATCATGTCTTCAAAGAGATCAAGGTACTACAAGCCCGAAAATCCAAGAAAACTGATTCTAGATTCAAATCCTTTTCCGATGGCCCCTTTGTTTCAAAGAATGCTAAATTTAATCATTCCCCCTTTGCAAAAAGTAGAAAATTTCAGGGAGAATAGTGGTGCTTTCTGACTTTGAACATCTCAACCTTCCTCAAATTCTTAGAGCCAATTCGTTAGAATTTCTTGTCACTATTAAAGAGCAAGTTTATCCTGAACTCATCTATTGTTCTATTCTAACCATCCTTTCAAGAAAATATCATCCACTCTTGTGTCAAAAATTTTTACGTTAACATCTCTCTTGAAGGATTCTCTAGAACTCTTCACTTATCTTGCAAGGGTGTAGATATCTTTAATCTTGATTGTGATAATTTTAAGTTTCCCGATGATGAGTCTGCTCTACTGCCTCCTGATTATTTCACTATGATGATAATCTAGGCTTGATGAGGAATAAGGAGGAGAAGTATTATACACTCAGTGCCCAAGTTCTCTCTAAGATTTTATTTTTCAATCTTCTTTCTAAATCGGGTGAGTATAGTCATGCTCGGAGTAGTGCACCACTTCTCATCTACTGCCTTTTGAAAGGCATTAGAGTTAATATCCTGAAACTCCTCATTGACTTCATGTTATCTGAGCACCTCATGATTCCGAGTAGGAACCTCCCATATGGATGATTATTACTCATCTTCTCAGATATTTCAAAATTGATATCTCCGGCGAGACTGCCTATCCTTCTTCTATTGATATTGATCGTACTCTTTTGAAGAGGATGCAGTCCAGAACTCGCGCGTATGCTCAGCCCCCTTCTGTTCAACTTTCACCTCTATTTGCTTCTGGTTCCTCTTCATCTTCTACAGACCCATACTCTTTCTTAATGAACCAGATGACTGCTATGTCCATGAGACAATTAGAGGACAAAGCGAAGATTTTAGGCTAACTAGGAAGAGCTTAGGAACACACTTACTTATTTTTGTTCATCACGTCATTATTATCAATTTTGTGTGGATTATTTCTTTGCTTAGTGTGAGGACATCAGCCCATGCCTACTGGTTACACTCATCCACTTCCTGCCGAGGGTCCTCCCTTCGAGCCCTGGTAGTTCCCTCGAAGCCTGTTGGCGTGTATCATCCGATCATTGATGAGCCCGATGATCCACTCTACACCATCGATGCGAATTTCATTCCTGATAAGTGAGTTATTTCTTGTTTTTCACCTTTTTTATGTTGACAAAAGGGGAGAAGACTTTGGGGAGATTTGAAGATTCTAGGGAGTTGTTTTATGTTTCTTCAGTTTATGTTTAGATGTATTTCAGTACTTTGATTTGTTTTGTAATAACTCGAATATATGGTGACTTTGTAATAACTTTGGGTTGTTGATACTTTGTGAACATCATGTTTAATATGGATTGTAATATTAGTACTATGTGGCTTTGTGACTTTGGTATGGTTTATGATAGAGTTTTACTGATGAAACTTGTGATTTTAATTCATAAAATGTTTAGTACATCGTTATATCTTCATATATATTAGTCACTTGTTCTAGTTTGTTTTGTGTTGATCCATTGGCACTTGAGACTGTTTGTTTTCAATGGTTGGTTTGCCTTTTTATATTTGGTTTCAATTGTGATCATCCATTGCATCTTTATTTGGAGGGATAGAATTTGGATGGTTGGAGGAAACCATTTGTGCATACCTATTTCTATTTCTATATCTTTGTATGCATAAATGTTCTGCATAGAGCTTACATCATAACAATTCTATACATATGCTTTACTTGTTACATTGAGCTTAAATGACCTATTTCATATATGCATGTGTTTAAGAGGGGCTTCACAAGAAGCATCTTCCATGTTTACTTAAAATAACTCTATGAGTTTTGTTATTATCAAAAAAGGAGAGATTATTAGCCCAAAGGCCCTTCACCCTATTTTGATGATGATAATCTAACGAAGTTATTAGTAATAATGATTTTGTTTGTTTATAAGTTAAAGGTTTATAAAAGATTGTTATAGTTATGTTTAGCTTCTCCAAAAGGCTCACAAATTTTGAAGCTAACAACAAAGTGATCCACGAGCTCAAGTATCCATAACACACATAGGACTCAAGGTTAGAGTCAAGCTCAAGAGATCAAGAGAGTTGCAATATTGAAGCAATCGAGAAGAAATTATTTTCTTCATTATACAATGTAAGCTTTAGATTTGTCAAAACCAAGTTTAGATGTTTGGATTGCTCAAGAGATTCACACACACACAAGAGATTTATTGTATTTTGTTTCTAAATTCTCGAAAAGGATGTTGATAGTTTTATCATTTTCAAAATGGTATTTTTGATTTATGGTTTTTGAAAAGAATATCTGAAAAGAAATTTCAATATTTACAAAAACAAGTTCAAAACTATCTTCTTTGTGTTGATCAAGGATCACACATATTTGAGCTTCAAATATATACATGAACTTTACTTTGTAAAGAGATTTCAAAATATTTTAGTGAATTTCAAAACATTTCCAAGTATGAAGTTTGGCTTATTGTCGGTCGACCGTCCGGTCGACCGACATACAGAGATGAATACTCTGTCGATCGATCGAGCGATCGACCGATTTCGTACAGACTTGTCGACCGACATACAGAGATGAATACTCTGTCGATCGGTCGAGCGATCGACCGGTCTTGTACGTACCCGTCAACTGTGTGTAAGGGTTATGTTCTTTATTTGTCAACATCGGTTGGCCAACCGGTCAACTGACTGAGACACCAGAGTTCTCGGTTGAATTCGGTCGATCGCCCGGTCGACCGCTATCCCAACAGTTAGAAATTTGACCGTTGGCGGTCGACCGATAGGCTTGTTAAAGACAGATTAACCCCAAAGGGCTATATTTTTAATCAATCTTTTCTCAGTTAATCAATAAAGGCTATTTTAGGTTTCTCTCTTCTATTTTGACCCTCTATAAATAGGGGTACTGTAAAAAAACCCTAAGACAATTAATTAAGCATTTTGTTCAAGATTTCCAAGAGTTTTTGAAAAGATTTTCAAAAGATATCAACTTTGAGCCAAAATTTCAAATACAAGTTTTCAAGCTTTGTGTTTTCAATCCAAATACTTCAAAGCTTTTCTCATATACACAATTTCTGAGCGTCAAATCCCCTACATTGGTTATAGATTGCATTGTGAGCTTTCTGGTGATTTAGGACAGATCACTTCCCTTCTTGTATTCAAGAATTATAGAGGTTATGGCCTAAAATGAGCTTGCGAGTTCGTGATTGTAGGTGTTGCGGCACTGAGTGAGAGGAATTGCAGGTCCAGTTGTTCTTTCGGTAACATGTAGAGTTGATGATCTTGTGGGATCAAAGAACAATGAAAATCATTCATTGCGGTAAAGGCGGAGATGTAGAGCAGTGCCTCGAATCTCGAAACATATTCTTGCATTTGTGATTGCCTTCTCTCTATTCTCTACTCAACGCACTCCTCTAATATCTTTCATGCTTATATGTTGTCTTAATCATCATATGCATGATATATCTTGTGATTCATTGTTTTGATTGTGTGGATTGTTTTTTTGCTCATTGTATTGCTAGATATAATTAGTTGTTTTAATTCCGCATTATTTATCATAGTTTGTAGCCATCAACTATTCACCCCCTCTAGGTGATTTCATTTTTCATTTCCAATACACCGTGATAGCGAAAACAAGAAACAATTCTCAAACTCTCTTCCCATTTCTCCAATATGAATATTTCCTCTATAAATTTTAAGACAAAAATTCTTTGCTCGAATTTTGTCTTGGTCTGAATTTTCATCTTCCAATTAGTGAAAGGTACGGGTCAATTTTTGGCTCGAATGCACGAGTATTTGCAATGAGTTTTGCAAATTTCGTGAAGAAGTGTTATATCTTCGGAGACCAGCATCCAGTATACCGTAGTCACAGTAACGAGGGACGTAATTGTCTTAAGGAGATATATTTTATGTGTACCTCACTCTATTTTCTGTATATTTGAAATAATGTTCTTAATGCAAGAATTGTTGTTGAATTATCTATCTTGAATAAATAATTATAGTGTTATTATTAATGCAAAGACTGACTAAATACCAGTATGATTGGTGTCTAAGAAAGAGATTTGAGAAATGATTCTTAAATTAAGGAACGTTCTATCGAATGGAAAACCTCCACCTTCACTGACCTGGCCAATTAGACCGGTTGCTCTTGATTGGTTGTTGATAACAACACTCTTCTCTTCTCTAATGTCCACAATGAACTTAAAGGAGGGCTACATATAATTCTGAAAAATATTTTGCAAACCAACCATACAAAAAGAAGAGAAAACCAAAAGAAATGAAAATAGGAAATCTCAATATGATAATTTAACAAATTGAGCAACAACCTAAGATAATTCTCCTTTTCAAACTTCTTTCAGTTAAAACCCTATACATTATTACTTACCCAAACTAGAATTCTAACTTTCAAAGGAAACCAGGTGAGGCCATAGATATTCCTAACTAGTACCAGGCGTCTTGAACTAGCTAGACTATCAAATCTAAATCCCCGAAGCAAGACATTTGTAAATCCTAAATATAGAAGTGGATTCCCCTTAAAGCATTTTAACATGTTGGTGTTCCTATCATGAGTACTTCAATTAATTTTTTGAAGGTTGTTATCAATGTTTAGTATGTTATTGAGTTCAACAAAAAAAAATATAAATAGATAAGTGTTTATTTTCATTGATAAAAATCTTTTATTATGTTATTTTTTTTCCATTGTGTTGCATCGAAAGTCATTTTCCCTTAGAAGTGTTTTTTTCCTTCTCCTTTTTCCTCTCTTAAGAGCCTTTTAAAAGTTGAACTGATAAAAACACTAAGGTATTAAAGATCTTGATGTGAAATGGTAAAATGTGTGAATCAGAAATCAGAGATAGAACAAAACTACTAAATAAAAGAAAAATACTCTACTCAATAAAATAAAAAGTACATACTCCAAATAACTGTAACTTGACACATCCTTGCGCATGTTGATTCTACTGTCTCGAACGTTGCTTAAATGTCCTTATCATTCTCTCCGGGTAGGAGAAAACTCGAGCATGTCAAGTTAGGTGTAAAAGGCTCTCCTCATGCTCTAACACATCTGCATTTACCTACTGTAACTCACCATTCAATAGATAATATTCATTTTCAAACAACCCAAATACCATTAGAATACACCAGATAATTTAATCATCTAAAGTTCTATCAAATTTCACTGTTGTATGAGATGAATATCTGGGAGTGAACTCAATATGGGGACTCTTAAAAAAATGGCTCAGGGAAGGCTTACAACCAGTGTGTTGTTAGGGTTAATATCAAATACTTGAAATCCACTAAATACCCAATTTGAAAATATGACTAATTTCAAAATCTTTAAAAGATACACAACATGAGCATTGTAATTTGAATTCTACAAGATGAAAAATCCAACACTATGACATGCAAATCATTAACAGTTCCGGAAAAACCATTTCGGACTAATCAAAACCATCATAAGTTATCAACATTAAAAGTTTTAAATTCTTTCCCGATGAAGCTCGTAAATTGTAGTTAGCATATTCAAATAAATCACTGATTTTTCATGTATAGATCGTGCACGTGTGTAAAAAAAATTATGATGCAAACTCAGATATGCAGACTCAAAATACTCTATAATGAACAGTAGCAGAGAGAGCTTTGTTTAGTGACTGACATATACTAAAAGCGTCACTTGACTCCCTAGTGGATTGAAAAACTTTAGGCACTTGGTTCAGTGGGTCAACATTACTCACGACCTCCATCAAAAAGGATTATTAGGTGCATTATTGTAAATTTACATAACAGTTTACCTGTTACATTAGTAATGATGTCAAGGGATCTTCTAACATGTAAAGGTTGAGCCTTTTGTCTAACTGTAATGGAAGAAAAGTTGATAAACTGTAAACTGTGAGATTTTTCCATATCGACATTCATTGAGCTGTCAGACATTGGTCGATCATAGATGGTTGCATCCCTGATCCAACCTACATCCTTTGCCACTATATAGCTCTAAAACTTGTTCTCATAAAAATAGTTGTTTATTCGGACAAGACACGATTGCTTGACCTTTAATGACAACTCATCAACTTTTCTTTTAAGTTCGATTTACTTGGTAGGATCCAACCTAAGGTGTGGCAAGTCGGGAAGATTAGCCCCTGGGATTAACTCAATGGCGTGTTGGATATGACGTGTTAGTGGTAGCTTGTCCGGAAGGTCTTTAGAAAAGATAACAACAAATTTCATGATTATAGGGATGACTTCGGGGAGATTCAGAGTATTGTCTTTAGGAGAGACATCAATAAGCTCTGTAATCATAGAAGTGACTTCGGATGAAATCAGAGTACTATCTTTAGAAGAGACATCAGTAAACTACATAATCACTCGGTGACTTTAGGTAGGATTGAAGTACTGAACTCCTCAATATTATCGCCCATGATCTTTTCATCAGAATCAAAGTCTTTTAGTTCTTCCGCCTGCCAAATAGATTCTTCAGAGTCAGACATCGGTTTTGTTACAGGCGGTTTATCAATAACAACTCTGACTGGGCTTGGATAGTTGGCAACAACATGCCCATAGCCTTGGTACTTGTAACACTTGATTATAAGACTAAGCGTGGAGAAGTCCCTTTAAATATTCCTGCCATTAGCATTTGTAGTGGTCGATTCCCGATCTCCTCGAGATCATGACACGCGTCCGTCCAGCCCTTAGGCAATCACACAACACGTGGCCATTTCTAGAATCTCCAGAGAAAATTCTAATCTCATCCAAACTCTGAGCAATTCAAGCGATTATGGGATAGAGATAGAGTTGGTTACAAGTACCCCTATCTCTAGGCCAAATCTTCACTTGAACTCGGGGGTTACTGCTCGTGAATAGATCAATCACATTAGTAGCTGGATGAATGCCACTGGATAAAGACAAATATGTGCTCTACCAATTCAAATCAGGATGTTTGGCTCTAACCACCTCCAAGATAAGCAACTAAGATCGAATAGATGTTCAATTAGGAGAGAACTCTGCAGTCCTATCCAATGACACTCACTTGTATAAATATGAGACCCCCTCCAATAAAGGAGGATGATCAATCAACCTCAGAAACCCTAGCCCACGAGATCATGCAATTGTCATTGTAAACTTCGTTGAATTATAGTGGAACCCTCTCTTTTTCTTCATGGTTTTCTCTTTGGGTTTCCACGTAAATCTGTGTGTTTGCTCTGGTTTGATCTCTTAGATTCATTCATCAGTCTCTATAATTTGGTGCGTGGATAACTCTCTCGGGAATTACCCCTTGCATTTGGTGCTTTCGAGATCTTTCTTGAGTCCATACTCGAAGATCTCTCCCACTTCTAAAACCTAATCCCTCCTCAAAACAGCCTCGCATTGCGAATATGCCTTCACCAAGGAAGAATGTCTCCCAGGCTCTAGTCGTTGCCCCTGCTTCTTCGAAAGGAAAGGGGAAACCTGTTGAAGTCACTGAGCCTGCAAGTCATCACCGCAACATATCGACGTTCACATCACCAATACTGAAGATTCCCAAACTTCTTCCGCCTCATCACAGAGGGTGCTTACGGCTGTGCCCAAATCCCGACACACCAACAAGCAACTTCTCCTGATGTTTTCTAGCCTGCAGAAGTAGCTGGAAGAGCAACAAACAGAAATGGGTTGACTCCGTGAGGCGGGTGCCCTTGAAAAGATGCAACGACTTGGGTCCAGACTAAAGTCCTCAAGTCAATATACTACAAAAATCACAGTCTCTCCGAACTACAGAAGAAAGAGCTCAGACTCCCCCGTCTCTATAGTATGACGGGAAAGCCGCACGAACTACTGACAGCTTGAAGTGCAACAGGTCAGAGACTTGCAATGATGACGAGCGCTCTGAGAACTCAGAGCATCCTCACAGCCTGGAGTTTTCTCGTATTGAGGACATTACGAATCTAGTTTAAAAGCGGCACAATCAAGTGAGCCAACAATCTCCGAAAGGAATGGAGCATAGTGGGCTGAGGCCTTTTGGCCCACTCTGTCAGAGGAAATCACCACGCTCTGATTCTCAAGGAAATTTGTGATGCCCTCCTTTGACTGCTACTCGAGAGCGTCTGACCCCCTTGATCATCTCCGCCAGTTCTAAGACAAAATGACAGTCTACGCTCACAATGACCTTCTCCTCTGTCGGGCATTCCCTCTAGTCTCAAGGGTGCTGCCTACCATTGGTTCAACTCACTCCCAAAGAACTCGCTTTGAGGTTTCGAAGATGTAACTGACGCCTTCTATAATCAGTTCACGTCTGGGAGAGTGTTCCATAGGAACAACAACTAGCTCCTTACGGTTAGGATGAAACCAGGGGAGAGCATGAAGAACTACCTCAACTAATTCTAAAGCCAGATGGCTCTTGTATACAACTGCAATGAAGATATAGCCGCTGTTGCATTCATCAGTGGGTTGTAAGTTATCCACTCATTCTACAAGCATTTGGTGAAGAACGATATCACCAAGATGAGGGACATTCTCGTCCGAGTGCAAAAGTACATGCATATCAAAAAGCCGAGTCGGGGTGCGACCAATCACCTCCTAAACAAGGATCCGAGGATAAGAACCGAAGCAACAGTTCCCCCCTCCCCAGAGGAAAACCCAAACCACTACTTCACCATTGTCCTTAAACCATCCTGACACATGTACGGGTCGAACAAGAACGACGTTGCAGAGACCAACCCTATTCCATTTAGGATTCCCATTGACCATGTGTTTAACACTATTAAAGACCAGCTTTGGGTCAGGTGCCCGAGTAGACCGCTCTGGCAGAACCTGAAGAGACCCAGATCAAGGGAGTATTGCGCCTTCCATGACGGATGGGCCATCTCACCGTTGAATGTCGGTCTCTCCGACGTCACCTCCAAGATCTGGTTAATCAAGGATTTCTCAGAGAGTTTATCCTCAACCCTGGATAACCCTGAGAGATTAAAGTGCAAAGGAAACTCCCACCATAAGACGGTCAAGCAGGCAGCGCTCTCATCCAGTACAAGGAGGTGAATGCCATTTTCGGCACCTCCCCGATAGAAGGCACCACAGCGCAGAGAAGGGCCATTTATGTAAATGAAGCCCGGAGGGACAACTTGTAATATCCCTAGTTAATAATACTATATTTTTATTTTTTTAAATATTTATTAATCTTGCTATACTTTTTACTTTATTTATTATTATCAATTAACTTGATTTATGACTTATTGTTATTATTAAATACACAAATTATTTTGGAGTATTAAATGGTAATTTGGCTTTATATTTACTATTATTATATATTAACATTTTTAATTACTAATTACTATTTATTAATTGTTATTATTGTTGGTCACCTAGAGGGGGTAAAAAGGTGACGTGCTAATCAAATGCCAAATAAATGCGGTATTAAAACTATTATGCAAACTAAACTATCTTGCTAACACACAATGTGTTGGCCCAAGGTTACAATCACCCATGATTAGTGTATTTTGATGATTACAAAACATATTAGTTATTTGTACTAATAACATTTGTTGTTTAAGTGTGTTTTCAGATTTCTATTCATACTAGAAGTCTTCTCTCACAAATACAAGGTTTTTGGACTCAAGTCAACTCCAATTGGGCTCAAGATGCAAAATTGAAGATCAAGTGAAGATAGCCCATCTTGAAGCATAGCCTTGAAGTCTTTTAGAAGTGTGTAAGTTTAGAATGTTAAAGTTTGAATATAGGAAATTTGGCTCTAGGATTTGCACTCACACTTGTTTCGTATATTTCCTATGTTTTGAAAATGGTTATTTCTAAGTTTTATGCCTTAGTTTATATATACATGTACCAAAAGCTTTAATCTTGAAAATCTTGCTTAAAACATTTGTATAAACTATTTTCTGCATAATACTTAGCTATATGTATTTTAAAATATTTTTCAAAAATTTTTCTAACTCAAAACAGCCCAGTTTTTCTGTGTCAGGCAACTTCGGTCGACCGGCCCGGTCGACCGGCGATGTGTATGGACATGCACTGTTTGTGCATGTCTGTCGGTCGACCGGACCGGTCGACCGACGGAGAGCAAATTGCTCTCGGGATGTTTTGGTCGACCGGAAGAAGGAAACTGTGTTTCCTCTTTTTGGTCGGTCGACCGGGCCGGTCGACCGAGAGCCAACGGCTCTTTGCTGCTGGGCTGGCGGTCGACCGGACCGGTCGACCGCCAGGCCTGCAACAAGCCTAACGGCTCTTTCCTCTTTGGGCAGTTCTGAAAAATCTGTTTCTTTTTCAGCTTTAACAGATTTTTGGAGATTTGTTGGGGAGCTTTTTCAGAGAAAATAAGACAAAAAGAAATTGTTTTTAACCTATTTTTAAGCCTATAAATAGAGGAGAAGTCTCTCTTGCATATCACTTAGAAAAATCCTCAAGTTTGTGTTCTTTTCAAAAGAGAAAAGAAAAGAGTTTAAGGCTTTCATTTCAATTCTTTTTGAGCTAGTTTTTCAGTTGTGTTTGATTGCTAATATTACTCTACAACTGAAGTTTTTCTCACCACACTTCATAGAGCCAAAAATCCTATACTCATTCTATAGTGAAGTTGTAATTGAAGTGAGAGTGTTTGTAAAAGAGTTTGAGAAAAGTGTAGTGATCTTGTTGTGATCACTTGGTTCTTGTAATCCTTTCCTTGTGGAGCAACCTCTTCGGTAGAGGTCCTTTGTACTTGGTGGAGCTCGGTGCTCGGTCTTCGGTAGACCAAATTGTAAAGGCATCCTCGGTGGATAGTGGAAACCCTTCACGGAGGTGAAGGCGGGGACTAGAGCAAGTGTGCTCGAACCTCGAAACAAATCATCTTGTTTGCGATTGCCTTTGCGTTATTCTTGCTTACAATTTCTCTTGCTTTATATTGTCTTGAATTATTTGCTTGAGAACTAACCCTTTACTTGTGCAATCTTGTCTTGCTCACTTTACTTGCTATATTGCTTGTGTGTATTTCATCATAGCATTTCATCCTTTACTTGTTCGATCATATCTCATACAACACGGTTGCATTGCGCACCTCTAACCCATATCTAGGGGAATTGGGAGGAAGGAGTTCAGAACATCGCAAGGGGTATTCGGCTCTTAGTCGTGTTTTGAGAGATCGTTGCATCACTCATTTAATTAAAGTTTAAAAAGATCATTAGATTAGCATTCACACCTATTCACCCCCCTCTAGGTGTTTTTCAATTGGTATCAGAGCTTGGACTCTAGGATTTGGTCTAACAACCTTAGAGAAGATCCTAATTTGCTAATCATTTCATTCATTTTCATATAGTAAAGATGGCCGATGGAATTAAGACCCCTCCTAAATTTGATGGACTTAACTTTCCCATATGGAAAGTTAAGATGACCGTGTTTTTGCAATCTCTAGGTAGCCGAGTTGCAAAGGCCGTGACTAAGTCCTTTAGTGTACCCCCGGTGACGAATCCACTTGGTTCGAAATAGAGACCAAGGAATTCGATGCCAATGCCAAAGCTCACTATGCACTTCTTCAAGCCCTAAATGATGATGACATAGCTAGGGTTATACATTGCAAATCCGCATATGAGATTTGGTCACACTTGATAGTCACTCATGAGGGAACCTCACAAGTAAAGAAGGCTAAGATTGACCTTCTTCGGTCCCAATATGAAACATTTAGCATGCAAGACAATGAAACCATAGATGATATGGTTATAAGATTTACCAAGATTACTAATGGACTCTCTTCTTTAGGTGAAGATATCAACAATGATCAAAGAGTAAGGAAGATCATCCGGGCTCTTCCTCCTTCATGGGAAGTTAAAGCAACAACCTTGAAGGAACTCAACGACAATGAAGAGATGGAGCTCATAGGTCTCATTGGGAACCTCAAAACCCATGAGATGGAAAGGAAAGCAAGGGAGGATATGGCTCCTTCCAAAAAGAAGACTATCGCCTTCAAGAGTCAAGCTACACACTCCGATGAAGATGATGAAGAAGAAGATGATGAGGAGCTCTCACTCCTTGTTAAGAATGTCCGGAGGATGTACAACAAGGCGAAGTACCAAGGTAGAAGAAGATGGCAAGGAGGCAAAGAAGAAAGGAAGATTGTGTGCTTCAATTGCCAAAGACCGGGACACATTGTGGCGGAGTGTCCGGACAAAGCTAAGCCCTCCACTTCTAAGAAGCCTTACAAGAAGAAGGCTATGAAGGCAACTTGGGATTCGGAGACCGAATCCGAGGAAGAAATAGACACCGCCAACATGTGCTTCATGGCTAATGAAGGCACAAGCAAGGTAACCTCTTCCCCTTCTCATGATAATGAACTTTCTATGGATGTGTTAGAAGAAGCTTTTGTTGAGTTGTCACAAAACTATGATTTCTTAAAGAAAAAGTATCTTAAAATGAAAAAGGATAATGAATCTTTAAGTCTTCAAGTTTTTACTCTTACAAAGGAAAAAGATGATTTGATTTCCACTTTGGCCACTACCAAAAATGATTTTGAAAAATATAAGATTTCTTGCAAAGGTAAGGCCCACTAATTGATTCAAATGAAGTTTCTATGCTTAAGGAAAGATTAGATTCTTTAAGTGTTGTTTTGAAAGATTGTGAGTTTAACAAGAAGAAAATTGAGGCTATGTTTCCTAAGAAACAAGCCCCAAAGAAAAATGCTCATGCTCATGTTCATGCTACACAACCTAAACAACATGGCAAAACCCCAAAACATGCTCACACTACACATACACATCATGCATTCATGTATGGTAGAGTGTTCTCATGTTCACATTGTGGACGGAAAGGGCACTTAGCCAATTTTTGCTATGATAGATTAAATATATCACGTCATAATGTTTGGGTTCGAGGCACTAACTTTCAAGGACCCAAGAAAGTTTGGGTACCAAAATCAACTATTATGTTAAATGATGTAGGTACTTTCCAAATCCCAACGACGTAGAGGATTGTGGTATCTTGATAGCGCTTGCTCAAGGCACATGACTTGGGACATCAACAACTTTGCAACCCTATCAAGATATCATGAAGGTGGCACCGTCACCTTCGGAGATGACGCCAAGGGTAAAATCATCGGTATTGGTAATGTAAAACTTGGCACCTCTCCTTTAATTGAAAATGTAGTTTTAGTTGATGGCCTCAAGCATAATCTCTTGAGTGTTAGTCAACTTTGTGATAAAGGTTTTGATATTGTTTTTGATAATGTTGCTTGTAAAGTAATTGATAGAATTTCTAATGTTTGTGTATTTTCCGGTTTTCGTGAAAGTAATGTTTATATGATTGATATGTTAAATATGTCTTGTAATATTACTTGTTTGAAAGCCCTCGATGATGACTCTTGGTTGTGGCATAGGAGATTAGGGCATATTTCTTTTGATCACATTTCTAGGTTAAACACAAAGGAAATGGTGAAAGGTATTCCTTGCTTGAATTTTGAAAAGGACCGAGTTTGTGACGCATGTCAATTTGGGAAACAAACTAAGTCTTCTTTCAAGTCAATTAAGGATATCATGACATCACGTCCTTTGGAGTTAATCCATATGGATCTATTTGGCCCTACACAAACCAAAAGTCTAAGTGGGAATAGATTTGCTTATGTTTTGGTTGATGATTTTTCAAGGTTTACTTGGGTTTTCTTTCTTGAACATAAAAGCCAAGCATTTTCTTATTTTCAAACTTTTAAGAAAAGAGTAGAAAAAGAAAAGGATTCTTTGATTTTGAGAATAAGAAGTGATAGAGGAGGTGAATTCATTAACCAACCCTTTACCACTTTTTGTGATGAACATGGAATAAAGCATGAACTTTCTTGTCCTAGAACTCCACAACAAAATGGAGTAGTTGAACGGAAAAATAGAACATTACAAGAGATGGCTAGGACAATGCTTAGTGAATACGGTCTACCACATTATTTGTGGGCCGAGGCCGTTAATACATCATGCTACATATCGAATCGTGTTTTCTTATGTAAAAATACTACTAAAACTTCTTTTGAAATATACTTTTCTAGAAAACCAAATGTTTCTTATTTCAAAGTTTTTGGATGCAAATGTTTTGTTTTAAATACAAAAGATAATTTGGGAAAATTTGATCCTAAATCTTATGAGGCTATTTTTGTAGGTTACTCAAATACTAGTAAGGCTTATAGAGTTTTCATTAGATCATCATTGACTATTGAAGAGTCTATTCATGTTAAGTTTGAGGAATCTAACAAGTTTGTTAAGAATGTTGTAGAAATAGATGCATTGGATGAAGGCATGGAGAAAGTGACCTTGGAGGATGCTTCTACTATGGGAGACAACCAAAGGATGATGAAGGAAGCAAAGCTAAAGTGGAAGAGGCACAAGAGAATGAAAATCAAACACATGAGGTGGAGCCTACTCAACCACTACCAAAGGATTGGAGATACAATCCGCATCATCCCAAGGACCTCGTCATAGGTGAAGTATCAAAAGGGGTAACCACTCGCTCTAGACTTCATGACTATTGTGGTAACTATGCATTCATTTCTCATATTGAACCCAAAAATGTCCTCGAAGCCGAGGCCGATTCATATTGGTTGCTAGCCATGCAAGAGGAGCTCAATCAATTTGAGCGCAACCAAGTTTGGCACCTTGTTCCTAGGCCCCACGATAGACCAACAATTGGTACTAAGTGGATCTTTAAGAATAAGTTAGATGAATCGGGTAATGTAGTTAGAAACAAGGCTAGGTTAGTTGCCCAAGGTTACACTCAAATCGAAGGGATCGATTTTGAAGAAACCTTTGCACCCGTAGCACGGCTTGAAGCCATACGGATGACACTAGCATTTGCCTCATATAAAGATTTCAAATTATTTCAAATGGATGTTAAAAGTGCTTTTCTAAATGGATTTATTGAAGAGGAGGTGTATGTTGAACAACCCCCGGGTTTGTTGATCCTACACATCCGGATTTTGTTTTTAAATTAGATAAAGCTCTTTATGGTTTAAAACAAGCCCCTAGGGCTTGGTATGAAAGACTTTCTTCATTTTTGACTTCCAATGGTTTTAAGAAAGGTAAAATTGACACAACTTTGTTTACAAAACATGTAGAAAAGGATATTCTTATTGTACAAATTTATGTGGATGATATTATTTTTGGTTCTACTAATGAATCTCTTTGCCAAGCTTTTGAATCATGCATGAAGGATGAATTCGAAATGTCTATGATGGGGGAACTCAACTATTTCCTTGGACTCCAAATCAAGCAAAAGAAGGATGGGATCTTCATCAATCAAGCCAAGTACACAAAGGAACTAATCAAAAGGTTTGGGCTTGAAGGATCGAAAGTAAGCAAAACTCCCATGGCAACAACTACAAAGCTTGACAAGGATGAACAAGGTAAAAGTGTAGACATTAAACTTTATAGAAGCATGATTGGTAGTTTGCTTTATTTGACGGCTAGTAGGCCGGATATTATGTTTTCCGTTTGTCTTTGTGCACGTTTTCAATCTTGTCCTAAAGAGTCTCACATAATTGCGGTTAAACGCATAATTAGATACCTTAAGGGCACTATTGAAATGGGTTTGTGGTATCCTAAAACCGGATTATTTGAAATGAAGAGTTTTTCGGATGCCGACTATGCGGGTTGTAGGGTAGATAGGAAGAGCACAAGTGGAACATGTCAATTCTTAGGTAATTGTCTTGTATCTTGGTCTTCCAAAAAGCAAAATTCGGTAGCCCTATCAACTGCCGAGGCGGAGTATGTTGCAGCCGGAGCTTGTTGTGCACAAGTTCTTTGGATGAAACATACTCTCCTTGACTATGATTTACACTTTGATCATGTTAAAATATTTTGTGATAATACTAGTACTATTCACATGACAAAGAATGCAAATCAACATAGTAAAACCAAACACATTGACATTAGGTATCACTTTCTTAGAGATCATTATGAGAAAGGTGATATTGATATTGATTATGTTTCTACCGATTTTCAACTTGCCGATATTTTTACTAAACCTTTAGACTATGCTAGATTTTCATTTATTTGTGGTGAGTTGAATGTTTGCATTATAGATTCTTAAAAAAAAAATTTTTTCAATTCGTATTTTAACCCTTTTTGATGTATGACAAAAAGGGGGAGAATAAGTTTAGTTTGATATTTAGTTTTGAATATTATTTGAGTTTTATTTTATGATGAAAAGAAAGTTTGTTTCTTTAAGTTTTTGAAAAAACTTTTGTACATTGAATGCTTTATGTTTTGTGCTTTCAATAGTCCAAATTTTTATACATAGCATTATTTGAGGGGGAGTTTTCCAAACTCCTCTTCCATGTTTATTTAAATAACCTATATGTTTTGTCATCATCAAAAAGGGGGAGATTGTTGGCCCAAGGTTACAATCACCCATGATTAGTGTATTTTGATGATTACAAAACATATTAGTTATTTGTACTAATAACATTTATTGTTTAAGTGTGTTTTCAGATTTCTATTCATACTAGAAGTCTTCTCTCACAAATACAAGGTTTTTGGACTCAAGTCAACTCCAATTGGGCTCAAGATGCAAAATTGAAGATCAAGTGAAGATAGCCCATCTTGAAGCATAGCCTTGAAGTCTTTTAGAAGTGTGTAAGTTTAGAATGTTAAAGTTTGAATATAGGAAATTTGGCTCTAGGATTTGCACTCACACTTGTTTCGTATATTTCCTATGTTTTGAAAATGGTTATTTCTAAGTTTTATGCCTTAGTTTATATATACATGTACCAAAAGCTTTAATCTTGAAAATCTTGCTTAAAACATGTGTATAAACTATTTTCTGCATAATACTTAGCTATATGTATTTTAAAATATTTTTCAAAAATTTTTCTAACTCAAAACAGCCCAGTTTTTCTGTGTCAGGCAACTTCGGTCGACCGGCCCGGTCGACCGGCGATGTGTCTGGACATGCACTGTTTGTGCATGTCTGTCGGTCGACCGGACCGGTCGACCGATGGAGAGCAAATTGCTCTCGGGATGTTTCGGTCGACCGGACCGGTCGACCGGAAGAAGGAAACTGTGTTTCCTCTTTTTGGTCGGTCGACCGGGCCGGTCGACCGAGAGCCAACGGCTCTTTGCTGCTGGGCTGGCGGTCGACCGGACCGGTCGACCGCCAGGCCTGCAACAAGCCTACGGCTCTTTCCTCTTTGGGCAGTTCTGAAAAATCTGTTTCTTTTTCAGCTTTAACAGATTTTTGGAGATTTGTTGGGGAGCTTTTTCAGAGAAAATAAGACAAAAAGAAATTGTTTTTAACCTATTTTTAAGCCTATAAATAGAGGAGAAGTCTCTCTTGCATATCACTTAGAAAAATCCTCAAGTTTGTGTTCTTTTCAAAAGAGAAAAGAAAAGAGTTTAAGGCTTTCATTTCAATTCTTTTTGAGCTAGTTTTTCAGTTGTGTTTGATTGCTAATATTACTCTACAACTGAAGTTTTTCTCACCACACTTCATAGAGCCAAAAATCCTATACTCATTCTATAGTGAAGTTGTAATTGAAGTGAGAGTGTTTGTAAAAGAGTTTGAGAAAAGTGTAGTGATCTTGTTGTGATCACTTGGTTCTTGTAATCCTTTCCTTGTGGAGCAACCTCTTCGGTAGAGGTCCTTTGTACTTGGTGGAGCTCGGTGCTCGGTCTTCGGTAGACCAAATTGTAAAGGCATCCTCGGTGGATAGTGGAAACCCTTCACGGAGGTGAAGGCGGGACTAGAGCAAGTGTGCTCGAACCTCGAAACAAATCATCTTGTTTGCGATTGCCTTTGCGTTATTCTTGCTTACAATTTCTCTTGCTTTATATTGTCTTGAATTATTTGCTTGAGAACTAACCCTTTACTTGTGCAATCTTGTCTTGCTCACTTTACTTGCTATATTGCTTGTGTGTATTTCATCATAGCATTTCATCCTTTACTTGTTCGATCATATCTCATACAACACGGTTGCATTGCGCACCTCTAACCCATATCTAGGGGAATTGGGAGGAAGGAGTTCAGAACCTCGCAAGGGGTATTCGGCTCTTAGTCGTGTTTTGAGAGATCGTTGCATCACTCATTTAATTAAAGTTTAAAAAGATCATTAGATTAGCATTCACACCTATTCACCCCCCCTCTAGGTGTTTTTCACAATGTATAACCAAGAGTAAAGCCGAATTTCCGGTAAAGGACTCTGGACTTTCTCCTCAAGATTCCTCTATATTAAGAGTTGAGGTGCTACTATATCTCTCTTGATTTAATACAAGTGTTTGCATACAAATACAATATCAAGCATGTACTAGATAAGCAATGAATGAGAACATGCAAGATATTAAACAATCTTAAGCATATATCAATTAAGCACAAGAAAATAGCAAGCATATAAAGATGTAAGTAATAAAAGCAAGCAAGATATTAAACACAAGTGAGTGAGAGAGAGATGAGAAATCGCAAACATGGAGAATTGTTTCGAGGTTTGAGCCAATTGTTCTACGTTCCCCGCCTTCACCAATATGAAGGATTTCCACTATAAACAATCCCGCAAGATCACTCGGTGTTGCAACACCCACAATGAGCTCCCTCAAGAACTCTTGGACCTGCAAGTCTCTCACTTATTCACGCAAGAACAACACACAACGAGAACCCGCAAGCTCGCCGAGGTCGCAACCTCTACACTCCTCCAAATACAAAATGGAACACTTGGTGATCTCTTCTCTTGATCACCAACAAACACTCTCACAATAAGGATCCTATAGGATAGATATGGCTATGAAAAGCTCAAGCTTGTGTGAGAAAAACAAGATAGATTTGAAAGTGGAAACACAAGAAATCCTTTTGAAAAGACAAGAGATACACTGTCGATAAATTCTCTTTTGATATGAAAATGAAGCTCTAAAAACTTGTTAAAAAACTTCTGTGAAAGATAGAAAAATTGCTCTAGAAAACACTTCTCAAAATCTTGACAAAAACTGGCCCAAAAGTACCATTTAAATAGGGCTTCAAAAAAAATTAGCTGTTGGGCTCAGTTTTTTGCCAAATGACCTGTCGGTCGACAGGCCGGTCGACCGGCCAACAGTCCGCCTGGTCGACCGCCCCCAAACCACTTGCCCTGTCGGTCGACTGCCCGGTGGACCGACCAAACCGAGAGTGGGTTTGATCCAGTCGGTCGACCGCTCGATCGACCGGCCCTAAATGCAAGAGCTTGTGCATTATTCTGTGTACATCGGTTGACCAGTCGGTCGACCGAGCCATGCTTCGATCGACCGAACCATGCTTCGATTGATTGGTCGGTCGACCGCCAGCAGCCCAAATCAGGGTTTTTCCAGTTTAAATCTTGGACTTGTAAAACCCTAAAAATTCTAATAAAATCCATAAAATCCACAAAAATTAGTTCTTATCAATACTTTGAAATACAAATATGTGTGATAAAAAATCGACACATACTACAAACAATTTGAACTATTTTTTAGGCATAAAATTTGAAGCTTAAACCAAAAACGGTATTTTTCAAAAACCAAGCTTTAAAATGAAAAACGGATTTTTCCAAACTTGTACAAATACAAAACAAAATATTTAAACACATTTGAAGCATAGTGTGTATGGATAGAATCCAATACACAAAGTAAGTGAAATATACTTGTTTTTGACAATAAGCTCAAAATAAGTTTTCATAAATACAAAACTTGAAACCATGAACTAGAAACATCAAAATAAGTTTTTAGACAATTTGAAGCAATAATGTATATGGATGAAATCTAATACACCTATAAACTATGTAAACTTGTTTTGATGAAATCTATTCATGAAACCGAAATATGTGTTCTTTGAAAACTAAAACCAAACTATATTTTTCAAGAACTAAAACTTAAACATGAAAGTTATGAAATATTTTGTGTGTGTGTATATGAGCTTGAGCAATCCACAACGAATCTATCCTTTACATTTTATCCTAAAACAAAAATTTTAAACTTACAAGTTAGGACTCAAGTCTTCTTGAAAATCTTCTCTTGAAAATCTTCTTCTCCATCTTGACTTGATCCAAACTTGATCCATGAGCTATAGTCCTCTTGAGTACTTGATGCAATCTTGAAGCGTGAGCTTTTAAATCAACACATGCTAGCTTCAAAACTTGACTTCGAATCTTTATTGAAGCTAAACACCGACTAAGATCATCATAAATATCTGAAACTTAATAAACGCAAGATCATTAGTACTGTAACTACATGAGTTAATCATCATCAAAACTAGAGTGATAGGCTTTTGGGCCAACAATCTCGCCCTTTTTTATGTTGATAAAACTCATAGAGTTATATATACATGGATTAAAAACAAGCTTCATAGAAGCTCCCCCTTAACTCATGCATAACAAATAAACAAATAGATATTCAATAAAAGTGCATAAATAAAGTATTAAACAAACAAAATATATATGCATAAACAAAAATAAATATGCATATATAACTCTTTCATTCTTCTCCCTCTTTTTGTCAACTCATCAACAAAAGGGTGAAGAAAAAATAAACAAGATAAATATATATGTGATATAAATTTATGGAGAGGAGAGATGTTAAGTTAACTTCTCCTGCATACATGCATTACATGGAGAAGGGATGACTAAACCCTAATCCATATAAGCATAATATACAATGCATAGACGGAGATGTTAAGCTCCTCCACACACGTGTAGCATATAAAGAAAAGAGGTCAAGCTATTTTTTATATAAAATACACTGAATATGAATTTATATATAGAGGAGATGTTAAGCTCCCCTTGCATATAAGCAATACATATCAAGACAAATTTTGAAAACCAATTAAAATATATTTTGATACCAATTAAAATAATTAAAACAAAATAATAAATTTTGATACCTCTTGTAATCAACAAAAATAAATTTTGTTAAACTAATAAACATAAATATTAAGATATCAATTATAGATGTTGATATCACTTGAAATCAACAAACAAATTTTGATAAATCAATGAAATAATTTTAAGTCAAAGAATTTTTCTTTCCTCCTTTTTGAAATGATGCATAAGCTTGTAAAAAATATCAATTAATATTAAGAACATGAATCAAGCTTAGCATGAATCAATTTGTGCTATAAAACATATATGTGTAAATAATATTGATCTTAGCACAAGAAAACATATATATGTAAATATAATCAATTTAAATACCAATTTGTAGCATGATGCATACATATGTAGAGAACATGAATATACAAAAATGATAGAGCACAGTAATCGTATGTATAACTCATAACTACCACCCTATCATGCACATGTTTATGAGATATTCAATAAGGTACACAAGGCATGATCACCCAACCATCCTCCCTTTGAGGGTAGAAGTTTTAAAAATAAGGTTTTAAAAATATTTATAGATTGAAAATACTATCAAGTGAAGAATAAATAACTAGTTTAAAATAGTTTTTGAAAACTAGTTAAGATCCTTCAAATATGAAACAAAACATATGTATATCCCATGAAAACATGCTAATTACACAAAAATTGACACTCAAGATCAAAAGTACAAACATAAGCTCATGAAAATAAATTCATGAGTAAATAAAAAGTGAGTGCACAATAATCATGTGAGTAACACATTCATGAAGATAAACCAATAAGGCTTAAAAATCAAAAACAAACATGAAATTTTTCTCAAAAATATGATATATCATATATGTTGGCCCAATGGCCTTCCACTCTAGTTTTGATGATGATCAACACTCATGTAGTTATGTTTACTAATATTCTTGTGTTTCTAAGTTTCAGATTATTAACAGGATATTAGGTTGGTGATTAGTTTCAACAAGATGATTAGAAGCTATTCATGATGATTCCGGTGCCAAAGCTTAAAGATCATACCTTTGCACTTGGAGAATCACGGAGTTTGGACCGAGTCTACTTGAAGATGAAGATCGTCAAGAAGACTTAGGTATCTAGTTTAGAGTTTGTGTTTTAGATCCATATTTGTAAAGCTTAGTTTAGTTGATATGCTCAAGTGCACAAAACACACACGTTTCATGATTTGGTTTTGGTTTTCATGAATAATAGATCAAAACAAGTTTACCTTATACCTATGTATATTAGATATGTTCTAGATATACATACATGCTTTAAACTTGCTAGACAAACTTATTTTGACTATCCTATTCATGTTTTGGAAAATTCTAGTTTGATAAAATACAAGTTTTGTTTTTGATAAAATTGGCAAGACACAAAAATGAATTGATATGATTGATATATGTCTTGAAATTTTTATCACAAGTTTGGTTATCAAAGTAAAATGATAAAACAAGTTTTAGAAAAACATATTTTTAGAAAAACAGTTTTTATTGTGATTAAAACTATTTTTTAGATTTACTGTGAATTTATGGGATTTTTATTGAGTGAAAAGACCTATTTTCAAATCCCGTATCTGTGCAGAACTGAGGACTGGCCGACAGGCCAAGTCGGTCGACCGACCGGTCGACCGCACCATAGGCCGATCGACCGACGTGCACAAGTCTGTGCACGTTTTGGAGTCTCTGGGACGGTCGACCGGGCCGGTCGACCGAGATGAGAGTTCTGCTCTCAGGATGTTTCGGTCGACCGGGCCGGTCGACCGCTATTGCCCAACGGTCACATTTTTGACCGTTGGCGGTCGACCGGACCGGTGGACCGGCAGTCTGTCAGACTGCCAGCTCAGCCTAACGGCTAGTTTTGTATAGGGCTATATAACCCCATCTCTTTGGGGATTTTGGCCAAGTTTTCTAAGAGAAAAATTTTCAGTTTTCTGAAGTGTTTAAAAGAGTTTTAAAAAGAATTTTGGGCTTTAAACTTCTCATCTCTATTTGTTTGGGTTTTTGGAAAATCAAAGAAAGCTAGGGTTTTGGGAGATTGTATTGATTTGCTTTTTCTATCTTCTACAAGAGATTTCCCAAGTAGTTTTTTTTGTTGCTTGTTTCCAAAAACACTTTGATTCCACACTTGAGCTATCTTCTATCCTAAACTATTAGGATCTTTGTTTTTGTGGAAAAAGAAAGAAAAAGAGAGTTTGTGGTTTTTGAACCACTTGTTGTAAACCTCCTTTATTTGTTGTATCCCTCTTCGGTAGAGGTGATCGAGTGGTATTGGTTTGCTCCCTCTTCGGTAGAGTGGAGTTTGGTTGTGAGCCTCTTCGGTAGAGGTGTGTGGATTGGTTGTTGTATTGGCTACGGGCCTAACCCCTCGGTTGTGAGGAGGTTGTTGTTGAGAGAGGAGTTTGGTACTCCTAGAGTTGTAAGAAATCCTCTTCGGTAGAGGTTCCCTCAGTGGGAGTTGAGATAGTGGAAATCCTACACGGTGGTGTAGGCGGGGATGTAGAGCAAGGTGCTCGAACCTCGAAACAAATCTTGGTGTTTGCGATTGCTCCCATTGTCTCTCTAACTCTCTCTCATTTACTTTGTGCAAAGCATCATACTTCATCTCATATCATACTTGCTTGTGTTGAGCATATTTCTTATTGCCTTGCATTAGTTCATATTGCTATATCCTTGATTGCTTGGCTTGATTGTGTGTGCACATTGCTTGAATTGCTTGTGTGTTTGTGCATCACCTATACTCATCCAACAAGAGCTTCACATAGCGCCTCAACCCATATCTAGGGGAATCAAGAGGAGTTAGTCCAGAGTCTCGCAAGGGGAATTCGGCTACACTTGTTGGATTGTATTAAGTGTGTTGCAAGATTTGCATTAGCTTCCGCATTTAGCGCACTTAGTTTGCATTTAGTTTATTAGATTAGCACTTACACCTATTCACCCCCCCTCTAGGTGTTTTACAATATAATCATGCAAAATTATCAAAACTAAGACATACAATGTACAACCAAACAACAAATGAGTACACATATAAATATAGCATGTAACTCAAAAATTGTATATGTATAACACAAGTTTTAACAAGATTTACATATGAACATATGATACAAACATATAAATCAATATATGCTTTAACTAAAGCATATAAAAACATGAATCAACAAAAAATAGGCATATAAATCCATTTAAAAACATGAATAAAATTTTTCAAAAATACATGCATAGCTAACAACCAATAAACTCAACATTAAGCACAAAACAATATATGATAGAGTCTAGGTTACATCACTAGAATATAGACATTTAAAAATATTTATAAAAGTGGATAATGAAATGGTTACCAACATGATGTAGCCAATTCATTTCTCCAAAATAAGGTGGTCCTCCTACCAAACTCCTTGATAGCGATGCATCAAATGTTGTGTTCATTTGAGCTCAAACGCATCCACCGCCAAGGCATCAATCCTCTCACATTTCGTGAGAGCCCACACCTACATCAAAAACAAGAAGTGGGAATTTTGGTACCCATATTTTCTTTTTGGATTCATAAGGTTTAGTAGCAATAGGAACCCAAATATTTTTATTTGCAAAATTTGAAGAATATAATCTATCAAAACAAAATTTTGTAAGATGGCCTTTGCCATAATTTATACATGTGTACACTTTAGCATATATGTGAGTGTAATCAGTATGAGCATGGTGTGTATGAGATGTATGCCATGGGATATATGCATGAATATGTGAATTTGTTTCTTACGAAACATAGATTCCAATCTATTATATTTAAATGCACATTGGCTCAAAGTGGATCCCAAAAAATCAATTTTATTTTTTAAAACATGAATCTCCTTTTTGTCAATAGAAGATGATGGAATAGTTGCATGAGAATCATGGCAAGAATGAGAATCAAAATTTTTTTTTTTGGAAATAGAAATCTTTTCTTTTCCATTCAAAACAATTTTTTTTTAAAAGCTCATTTTCATTAGAGATAAAAAAAAACTTGGTTTTCAAAAATTCATTTTCTTTTGAAACAATACTCAATTTTAAAGAATCATTTTTATTTAACAAAAAAAAGTATTATTTTCTTTCTTCAATTTTTCATTTTCAACTTTTAACAAATCATATTTTTTAAGAAGCATCTTGCAAAGCAATGCAAGATCATCATAAGGCATCTCTTCATCATTGTCAAGCTCAGAATCGGAGTTTACCTCAAGGGGTCATCCCCATGAACCATATAGCATGTGTTGGAAGTAGTATTTCCTTCATCCGAGTCACTCTCCTTGTCATGTGGTATTCATTCATCGAGAGTGATAAGAGTGTTCCAAACTACAAAAGCTGAATCAAGATTAGAAACTCTAGATAATATTCATCATTTAGGATTGACTTTAGAGCAAGGATGACTTTTGCATTAGCCTCAAGATATCTGCCATTTATAAATATGAATTTTTAATTGTGGCAAGATATACATGAATGCCTAGAACTTTTAGATACATAGACATCTTAACTTTTCGAGTTTGAAAGTTAAGAATATCAAACATAGGAGGTGCGATGAAATCCATGTGTGTGTACGCAAATATTGTGATTAGTAAAAATAAAGATCTTTAACTCTAGGTTGTTAGACCCAACTCAAGAGCACCAAGCTCTGATACCACTTGTAGGTCACCTAGAGGGGATGAATAGGTGACGTGCTAATCAAATGCCAAATAAATGCGGAATTAAAAACTATTATGCAAAATAAACTATCTTGCTAACACACAAGGTATAACTAAAGAGTGAAGTCAAATTTCTAGTGGAGGGCTCTGGACTTTCTCCTCAAGATTCCTCTAGATTAAGAGTAAAGGTGCTACTATAATTCTCTTGGTTGAATACAAGTGAGAGCATACAAATACAATATCAAGCATGTACTAGATAAGCAATGAATGAGAGCATGCAAGATATTAAACAATCCCAAGCATATATCAATTAAGCACAAGTAAATATCAAGCATATAAAGATGTAAGCAATAAAAGCAAGCAAGATATTAAATACAAGTGAGTGAGAGATGAAAATACACCTAGAGGGGGTGAATAGGTGTACTAGTTAATCTAATGCCAAATGATGCGGAATTAAAAATTAATTGCAACACACTATGTGTAACCAGTAACCGATTTCCCGGTGAAGGGCTCTGGACTATCTCTTCTAGATTCTTCTAAATAAGAGTTGAGGTGTTATATGAAGCTCTCTTGGTTCAACACAAGTATGGGCACACAATCAATATAAAATATGTATATGATATGAACAATATAAAGCAATGCAAGATATAAGAGAGATAGAGTTTAGAGATAGTGGATTAAACGCAAACACCGGGATATGTTTCGAGGTTCGAGCCACTGCTCTACGTCCCCGCCTTCACACAGAAGGATTTCCACTATGTCCATACAGGACCTCCTACAATGGGAACCTCCACTGAGGAATTTACAATTACAAAGTTAGGAGTACAGAACTCCTCTCTCCAACACAACCATCTCTACACAAGAGGTAAGGCACAAAGCCAAAACTCAATCACCTCTACACAAGAGGGATGGGCACTAAGCCAAACAACAATCACATCTACACAAGAGGGATAAGGCTCAAAGCCAAACAACAACCACAATCACCTCTACACAAGAGGGATAACCACAAACCCAAAGCAAAGAAAGGATTACAATCTTGATGATCTCAAAGACCACAAATAACTCTTGGTGATCAAAATAGACCACAAACACTTTTTCCCACAAAAACAAGATCCTATAAATAGGATAGATATGATAGCTCAAGTGTGATAAAAATAAGGTGTTTGAAAAACAAAATCACAAAGAAAAATACTTGGAAAATATGCTAGATAGAGATAAGAATAAAGATCCAAAAACCAATTTTCCAAAGACTCTATTTTTCTTTGATTTTTTCAACCCTTGAAAACAAAATAAAAATGAATCTTTTTGGCCCAAAAACTCTTCAAAAACTTGCTGCTAAAACTCTTGAATAGATGGGAAAATAGCTCTCTAAAAACTTTTTTAAAAACAGCCCAAGAGAAGCCATATTTATAGCCTCTCAAAAGATAGTCGTTGGCAGCAGAAAAGGTCCAAATGACCTTCCGGTCGACCGGCCCAACGGTCATATTCTGACCGCCCGGTCGACCGACAGTACCCGAGAGTGGGGTACTTTCAGTCGGTCGACCGCGCAATCGGCCGGCCTACTTGGCTGGCCATGTGTATGTCTTCGTGCACATCAGTCGACCAGTCCGGTCGACCGACCACTGGTCCTGTCGACCGTCCGGTCGACCGCCAGCTGACCTGGCTGGGATTATAGGATAGAAAACTTGGTCTTTTTAATTCTAATAAAATCCCATAAAATCACATTAATTCCACAAAAATCAGTTCTTATAAATATTTGAAGAACAAATATGTGTGACAAAAATTCAACACATATACAAACTATTTGAACCATTTTTGTGATATAGAAATTAGGCTTTAACACAAAAACCGTATTTTTCAAAAACCAAACTTTGAAATGGAAATCTGATTTTTCTCAAACTTGTATAAATACAAAAACAAGATATTTAAACACATTTGAAGCATATTGTGTATGGATAGAATCCAATACATATGTAAATAATATATCTATGTTTTTGACATGAAATCCAAAAATAGGTTTTGTTAATTACCAAAACTCTAAACACATGAATAGGATCATCAAAATAAGTTTTTCTAAATATGTGAAGCATATATGTAATGGCCCAAAGGCCCATCACTCTAGTTTTGATAATGATTAACTCATGTAGTTATAATACTAATGATCTTGTGTTTATTTAGTCTCACATATTTGATCAAGATCTTAGTAGGTGTTTAGCTTCAACAAAGGATTTAAAGTCAAGTTTTAGAGCTAGCACGTGTTGATTCAAGAGCTTGTGCATGAAGATCACATCAAGTACTCAAGATGAGTCTAGCTCATTGGATCAAGATTTGGACCAAGTCAAGAAGAAGAAGATTGTCAAGAGAAGATTTTCAAGAAGACTTGTGTCGGTTTTTGTAAGTGTCAAGATTTTGTTTTTAGATAAAATGTAAAGGATAGATTAGTTGGTGCATTGCTCAAGTTCATATACACTCACACACAAGATTTATATGCGTTTTCATAAAAGAGTGTTTGTTTTAGAAAATACCGTTTTGATTTTTGAGATTCAAAATATACATGTGTTTTCTCAAAACTTATTCTAGAACTTATTGTCAAAAACATAGATATTTCATTATATATGTGTAGTGAATCATATCCATACAAACTAAGCTTCACAAGTGTTTAAAATATCTTGTTTTTGTATTTGGATAAGTTTTGAAAAAATCATTTTTCAATTTGGAGATAGTTTTTAAAAATATAGATTTTTGTTTAAGCCAAAATTTTCTTATCACAAAAATAGTTCAAAATGTTTGTAATATATTTTGATTTTTAATCAAACATGTTTGTATTTCAAAGTATATTAATGAACTTATTTTTGTAGAATTTATGAGAATTTATGGGATTTTATTGAAGGTAAAAAGACCATGTTTTAATCCCTAAAAATTTGTGACCTAGCCTTCTGCTGGTCAACCGGACGGTCGACCGATGTGCACAGACGTGCACAAACCACTTTGGTTGGTAGGCCGGTCGACCGACTCGGTCGACTGCCAAAGAGCTCTGCTCTTTGGATCTGGCCCCGATCGACCGGGCGGTCGAACGGCAGAGAGCTTCTGCTCTCTGTATCCAGGCTTCGATCGACCGGGCGGTCGACCGGTGGTATAACGGTCAGAAATCCGACTGTTGGCGGTCGACCGGCCGGTCGACCGACAGCAGGATTTCCTGCTGAGTTGGACCCCAACGGCTATATTTTTTAGGCCTATAAATTGGGGCTGTTTTGGGCTGTTTTCAATAAGATTTGAAGTGGGTTTTCAAGATAGTTTTTCTACACTTCTAAGTATTTATCTCCACTTGTTTTAGAGCCAAATACTTTCATATCAAAAGGAGAGTTTTTCAAGAGTGTTTTGTAAAAGAGATTTCTTGAGTTTTTCACCATCAAATCAATCCTAGTTTTCTCACACACTCTTGAGCTATCCATTGCTATATCAATCCTCTAGGGATCTTTGTTATGAGAGTGTTTTTAGGTGATCAAAGTGTTGAGATCACCAAAGTGTTCTATATTGTATTTGAGGAGGCGAACTTGCGGGTTCGTGTTGTTTCGAGTTCTTGTGGGAGTTCGGTGTAGAGGTGCGACCTCAGCAAGCTAGTGTGCTTGCATGTGTAGTTCTTGCGGGAATAAAAGAGGGACTAGTGAGTCCAAGAGTTCTAGTGTGAACTCCTTGTAGGTGTTGCGGCATCGAGTGATCCGGTGGGATCGATTCTAGTGGAAATCCTTCATAGTGTTGAAGGCGGGGATGTAGAGCAAGGGTGCTCAGTCTCGAAACAAATCTCCCCTGTTTGCGATTGCTCTCTCTATCTCTCACTTGTGTTTATATCTTGCATGCTCTTATTATTCATATTCATTACTTGCTTGATATACTTGCGCTTAAATTGATATATGCTTGGGATTGTTTGCTCACACTTGTATTCAACCAAGAGAGCCATAGCGGCACCTCAACTCTTATCTAGAGGAATCTTGTGTTATACTTGGTGTGTATAGCTTAAGAATTTTTAGTTTGCATAAATAGTTTTTAATTTCGCATTAATTCATCATTAGATTAGCTAGTCACCTATTCACCCCCCCCCCCCTCTAGGTGATTTCAATATGTATATAGATGAAATCTAATATACATTAAACCATGTAAACTTGTTTTGATTCTATCTATTCATGAAAACCATATATATGTATATTCGAAATCTAAAACCGGCTAAATCGAAAACCAAACATATTGAACTTGTGTGTGTGTGTGAACTTGAGCATATCAACACTAGTCTATCTTTACACAAGATCTAAACACAACTAAACTAAACACAAACCGAAGTCTTCTTGTAGAACTCCTTCTCCAAGTCGACTCGATCCAAACACGATCCAAAGAGTTTGACTCCAACCGAGTGCTAGATGCGATTTTGACGTGCAAGCTCTTAAATCATCATGTGTTAGCTCTAAAACTCCTTTGTTGAAGCTAAGCTCGTACTAAGATCTTGATGGTATATCTGAAACTATATAAACACAAGATCATTAGTACTATCACTACATGAGTTAATCATCATTAAAACTAGAAGGATGGGCCTTTGGGCCAACGATCTCCCCCTTTTTGATGATGACAAAACTCATAGAATTATATATGCATGGATTAAAGATAAGCTTCATAAAAGCTCCCCCTTAACTCATGCATAGCAATAAATAAATATATATTCAATGAAGTGCATAAACTAAACACAAAACACAAATGCATAAAGAAGATATAAATATGCATATATAAACTCTCTAAATTCTTCGCTCCCTTTCTGTCAATTCATCAACAAAGGGGCGAAAGAAAACAACCAATAAAGATGTATATGCGATATACATTCATGAAGAGGAGAGACATAAAGTTAACCCCCCTGCATACATGCATTACATGAAGAAGAAATGACTAGACCCTTACCACATAAAGCATAATATACAATGTATAAGCGGAGATGTTAATCTCGTCCTACACATGTGTACCATGTAAAGAAGAGAGGTCAAGCTCCCCAATATGAGATACACTCAACATGAATCTATATATAGAGAAAATGTTAAGCTCCCCTTGCATATAGACAACACATATCATCAAATCTTAAAATAAAATTTTGATAATACTTAAAACAAAACTTTTAAACTTTCTTGAATCAACAAAACAAGTTTTGATACCAATAGTAAATTTTGATACCAATTGAAAGTAAAAAACAAATTTTGGATAAATACTAAATTCATTTTGCAATAAAGATACCAAATTGAGAATAATATCAATTTAAGATTATTGATACCAATATTGAAAATATTAGCATATACCAAAATAAAGTATTTTTCATCATAAAGAATGGGAGTAAGATACCAATTGAAAATAAAGCCGATTGAAAGATAAAACACGAATTTTTCTCCCCCTTTATGAAATACTAATAAAAATAATGCATAAGCTTGTATAAGATACCAATTGAAAAATAATTGATATTATGGACTAAATCAAGCTTAGCAAGAAATAGTTTGTGCTTCTTTTAAAAAAATGTAAAGACATTGTAAAACAAGCACAATCAAATCATATATATGTATGTAAGAAAATATCAATTGAAATTTGAAGCATACATATATAAGAAAATACATATGAGTATACAAAAATAAATTTCATGAAGATCATGTGTATAACTCATACCTATCACCCTATTCATGCACATGTTTAAATAGATGTTCAATAAGAGTATACAAGGCATGGTCGTCCATCCAACCGCCCTTGGAAGGTAGGGGTTTCAAAAATATGATTTGAAAATATTTTAACATATTTTAAAATCACTACCAATTGAAGAATAAAGATTAGTATAAAATAATTTTAAAAACTAGTACTAAATCCTTCAAGTAAGGAATAAAATATAAATGTATCCATGAAAACATGAAAATCACACGATCATCAACACTCAATTATCAATAAAGCACGTATAAGCTCATGAAATAAAAATCATGAGTAAACACCAAACATAAAGTGTAAAAAGTCATGTAATCAATAAAATCATGAAAATAAAGCTTTGAAGCTTATATGAAATTTCTTTCATTAAAAATAAGAAATCATCAAAACTAAATATGTCTCATGGTATATGTATGTTTTGTTGAAACTAAAAGCATACATACATATCCCAAACATAAATGAGTCCATATAAGAATTTTGCATGAAAAGCAAGTGATTGTAGGATAGACATGTATATCTATTAGTTTTAGACAGAATTAACATATACATGAAGCTAAACACATTTATATGGAAACCATTACAAAAGAAGGGAATACAAGTTAAAATGTAAGAATCATCAAAAATAGGTTATACAAGTACATCTAATGGGTACAAATGAGTAATAGAGACAAACATATAATAATCAAATGTGGCTCACTAGTTGTATAAGTATAAACACTAGTTTTAATTAAAATTACATCTAAACAAGTAATCAAAAACATGAAGCACAAATTATAAACAAACATGATCATTAGGATAAATACACATGCTTTAGAGTTAGGATATACACAATAGCTAAACTATAATGAGAACACAAAAACAATAATCCATATAAACATGGGTGTATCTCAAATACCATTTATGTATATCTCAAGTCTAATTGACATTGCATTTAAACATAATGAACATGAAAAATTAAAACATACTAACAGTCAATCAATGAGAGCATGTAAACAAAATAAGGAGTTAGAGATAGTTATCAAAACCAATAGAGCTAATCTCTAAGTCTCCAAACCATGGTGGTCCTCCCACCAAACTTTTCTTGAAGGTGATGCATCCAATGTTGTGTCCATCAAGCTCAAACGCATCCACCATCAAGGCACTATTACTCTCACATCAAGCGAGAGTCCACACCTACATCAAATGGAATAGGGGTGGATTTTAGTACCCATACCTTACTGGGTCCAAGAGGGTTAGCACCTTTCCTAACCCATACAAACTTATTTGCAAAATTTGAAGTATTTATTCTATCATAACAAAATTTACAAGGTGGCCCTTACGTCCACAATGTGTACAAGTGTACACATGAGCATACATAAGTCATGAGTGTGAGCATGAGAAGTATGTGTATGCCGTGATTTGTGTGCATGTATATGTGGTGCATGTTTCTTGCGAAACATGGATTCCAATTTCTAGTGATCCATAGCACATTAGCTCAAAGTGGAGCCCAAACAATTTACACTTTTCTTCAACATGCAAATATCATTATTAATACTTGAAGAATAAGTGGAGTATGCAATAAAAACATTAGATGATGAAGGTATAGTAGCATGGCAAACATGAGAATCTAAATCATTTTTCAAAGAAGTATTTTTCTTTGAAACTAAATTCAATTCTTTTGAAATTAAAACAATTTTATTTTTCAAAGAATCATTCTCTTTTAAAACAATTTCAAGTTTTGAAGATAAAACCTCATTTTTCTTCAAAACATCATCACAATCATTTTTATTCTTTAAAATTTTGTTTTTATTAAAGGCAAGGTCAAGTTGGGATTTCAATGAGTCCCTTTCATTTAAAATCTCATCCCTCTCTTGCAAAACCATATAAAGTTTTGAAAACAAATTTTTATTTTTTTTTCAATTCAAAATTTTCTTTTTCAAAAGTTTATACTTTTCTAGCAAGTTTTCACAAAATAGGGAAAGTTCTTCATTTAAAGCATCAGCATCCATATTATCATCACCTAAAGAACTAGCACTATCATCTAATTGAGTATCCGAATGTACCTCAAGGGAGTCATTCCCTTGGACCATGTAGCAAGCTTCGTCAGACTCATCTCCACTAGATTCTTTCTCCACATATTTTGTCGTTTGTAGCCGGGAGAAGTCAATGTGTTCCACACTGCAAAAGCGGAATCACAATGAGAAACAATAGAAAGATAATCTTTGCTGAGTGTGTGCCTAAGTGCCACTAAGGCTTGTGCATTGGCCTCTATATGCTTGTCATTATTAAGATAAGATTTCTTAGTAGTGACAAGGTAAACATGCAATCCTAGAGATTTAAGGTATGCACTCATCATAAACTTCCACAAATTAATGTTGGTAACATCATACATGGGAGGGGTCATGAAATCTATGAGTGTATAAACAATATGTATGCAAATGCAAATCTAGATTAGCTATCTAAGATCTCACTCCTAGGTGGTTAAACCTAATATCAGAAGCATAGGCTCTGATACCAATTGAAAATACACCTAGAGGGGGATGAATAGGTGTACTAGCTAATCTAATGCCAAATGATGCGGTATTAAAAACTAATTGCAACACACTATGTGTAACCAAAGAGTGTAGCCGAATTCCCGGTGAAGGGCTCTAGATTATCTCCTCTAGATTCCTCTAAATAATAGTTGAGGTGCTATATGAAGCTCTCTTGGTTCAACACAAGTATGGGCACACAATCAATACCAAACATGTATATGATATGAACAATATAAAGTAATGCAAGATATAAGAGAGATAGAGTTTAGAGATAGTGGATCAAACCCAAACACCGGGATTGTTTCGAGGTTCGAGCCACTACTCTACGTCCCCGCCTTCACACAGAAGGATTTCCACTATGTCCACACAGGACCTCCCACAACGGGAACCTCCACTGAGGAATTTACAATTACAAGTTAGGAGTACACAACTCTTCTCTCTAACACAACCACCTCTACACAAGAGGCAAGGCACAAAGCCAAAACTCATTCATCTCTACACAAGAGGGATGGGCACTAAGCCAAACAACAATCACCTCTACACAAGAGGAATAAGGCTCAAAATAAAATAACAACCACAATCACCTCTACATAAGAGTGATAACCACAAACCCAAAGCAAAGAAAGGATTACAATCTTGGTGATCTCAAAGACCACAAACAACTCTTGGTGATCACAATAGACCACAAGCACTTTTTCCCACAAAAATAAGATCCTATAGATGGATAGATATGATAGCTCAAGTGTGAGAAAAACAAGGTGTTTGGAAAACAAAATACAAAGAAAACTACTTGGGAAAAATACTAGATAGAGATAAGAATAAAGATCCAAAAACCAATTTCCCAAAGACTATTTTTCTTTGATTTTTCCAACCCTTGAAAATAAAATAAAAATGAATCTTTTTGGCCCAAAAACTCTTCAAAAACTTGCTGCTAAAACTCTTGAATAGATGGGAAAATAGCTCTCTAAAAACTTTTTTAAAAATAGCCCAAGAGAAGCCATATTTATAGCCTCTCAAAATATTGCCATTGGCAGCAGAAAAGGTCTAAAATGATCTTCTGGTCGACCGACCGGTCGACTGGCCCAATGGTCATATTTCTGACCGTTGTGCCCCGGTCGACCGCCGGTCGCGGTCGACAGGGCACAGCCTGTCGGTCGACCGCCCGATCGACCGGCAGTACCCGAGAGTAGGGTACTTTCAGTCGGTCGATCGCGCGGTCGACCGGCCTACTTGGCTGGCCATGTGCACGTCCTCATGCACATCCGCGGTCGACCGGCCTACTTAGCTGGCCATGTGCACGTCCTCGTGCACATCGGTCGACCCGTTCGGTCGATCGCCAGCTAATCTGGTTGGGATTATAGGATAGAAAACTTGGTCTTTTTAGTTCTAATAAAATCCCATAAAATCACATTAATTCCACAAAAATCAGTTCTTATAAATATTTGAAGAACAAATATGTGTGATAGAAATTCAACACATATTACAAACTATTTGAATCATTTTTGTGATATAGAAATTAGGCTTTAACACAAAAGTCGTATTTTCCAAAACCAAACTTTGAAATGGAAATCCGATTTTTTCCAAACTTGTATAAATATAAAAACAGGATATTTAAACACATTTGAAGCATATTATTTATGGATAAAATCCAATACACATGTAAATAATATATCTATGTTTTTGACATGAAATCCAAAAATAGGTTTTGTTAATTACAAAAACTCTAAACACATGAATAGGATCATCAAAATAAGTTTTTCTAAATATGTGAAGCATATATGTATATAGATGAAATCTAATATACATTAAACCATGTAAACTTATTTTGATTCTATCTATTCATGAAAATTATATATATGTATATTCAAAATCCAAAACTGGTTAAACCAAAAACTAAACATATTGAACTTGTGTGTGTGAGCTTGAGCATATCAACACTAGTCTATCTTTACACAAGATAACACAACTAAACTAAACACAAACCAAAGTCTTCTTGTAGAACTCCCTCTTCAAGTCGACTCGATCCAAACACGATCCAAAGAGCTTGACTCCAACTGAGTGCTAGATGCGATCTTGAGCGCGAGCTCTTGAATCATCATGTGTTAGCTCCAAAACTCCATTGTTGAAGCCAAGCACCTACTAAGATATTGATGGTAAATCTGAAACTATATAAACACAAGATCTTTAGTACTATAACTACATGAGTTAATCATCATCAAAACTAGAGTGATGGGCCTTTGGGCCAACAAGAGAGAGATGAGCAATCGCAAAACACGGAGAATTGTTTCGAGGTTCGAGCCACTTGCTCTATGTCCCCACCTTCACCACTATGAAGGATTTTTACTATAAATGATCTCGCAAGATCACTCAGTGTCTTAACACCTTCAATGAGCTCTCTCAAGAACTCTTAGACCCACAAGTCTCTCACTTGTTCCCGCAAGAACAACACACAATGCGAACCCGCAAGCTTGCCGAGGCCGCAACCTCTATACTCCTCCAATACAATTTGGAACACTTGGTGATCTCTTCTCTTGATCACCAATAAACACTCTCACAACAAGGATCCTATAGGATAGATATGGCTATGAAAAGCTCAAGTATGTGTGAGAATAACAAGATAGATTTGGAAGTGAAAAACACAAGAAATTCTTTTGAAAGACAAGAGATACACTCTTGATAAACTCTCTTTTGATATGAAATAAAGCTTTAAAAACTTGTTGAAAAACTTCTGTGAGAGATAGGAAAATAGCTCTAGAAAACACTTCTGAAAATCTTGACAAAAACTGGCTCAAAAGTCCCTTTTAAATAGGACTTCAGAAAACTAGCCGTTGGACTCAGTTTTCTGGCCAGATGACTTGTCGGTCGACTAGACAACGGTCATAAAAACGACCATTGGGGTTGCCAGTCGACCGCCAGATCGACCGCCCCCAGGCCACTTGCCCTGTCGGTCGACCGCTCAGTCGACCGGCCCTAAAGGCAAGGGCTTGTGCACGTTTCTGTGCATCGGTCGATCAATCAGTCGACCGAGCCATGCTTCGGTCGACCGATCGTTGACCGCTAGCAGCCCAAATTAGGGTTTTTCCGGTTTAAATCTTGGACTTGTAAAACCCTAAAAATTCTAATAAAATTCCATAATATCTACAAAAATAAGTTCTTATAAATACTTTAAAGTATAAATATTTGTGTTAAAAAATCAACACATATTACAAATAATTTAAACTATTTTTGAGGCATAGAATTTAAAGCTTAAACCGAAAACGGTATTTTTCAAAAACCAACCTTCAAAATGACAAATGGATTTTTCCAAAACTTGTACAAATAAAAAAACAAGATATTTAAAATATTTGAAGTATAGTGTGTATGGATAGAATCCAATACACAAAGTAAGTGAAATATACTTGTTTTTGACAATAAGCTCAAAATAAGTTTTCATAAATACAAAACTTGAAACAATGAACTAGAAACATCAAAATAAGTTTTTAGACAATTTGAAGCAATAATGTATATGAATGAAATCCAATACATATATAAACCATGTAAACTTATTTTATTGAAATCTATTCATGAAACCGAAATATGTATTCTTTGCAAACCAAAACCAAACTATATTTTTCAAGAACTAAAACTTAAACATGAAAGTTATGAATTTTTTTTGTGTGTGTGTGTGTATTAGCTTGAGCAATCCACAACTAATCTGTCCTTTACATTTTATTCTAAAACAAAAAAAACTTAAACTTACAAGTTAGGACTCAAGTCTTCTTGAAAATCTTCTCTTGAAAATCTTCTTCTCCATCTTGACTTGATCCAAACTTGATCCATGAGCTAGACTCCTCTTGAGTACTTGATGCGATTTTGAAGCGCGAGTTCTTGAATCAATTCGTGCTAGCTTTAAAACTTGACTTCGAATCTTTTATTGAAGCTAAACACCGACTAAGATCTTGATAAATATCTGAAACTTAATAAACACAAGATCATTAGTACTATAACTACATGAGTTAATCATTATCAAAACTAGAGTGATAAGCCTTTGGGCCAACAATTATTAGTAGTAGTTGTTACTATTACTATTTCATTGCGAGTATTATTATTTATTTATTAGTAATATTATTAGTTTTATTGTTGTTGTTATTATTATTCAGTGTTATTAGTGGTAGTTGTTATTATTTCATTGTGATTATTATTACTATTTTTACTATTAGTATTTATGATTCATTATTATTATAACTATTGTTGATGTTACTATTATTATTAAGTTTTTAATATCCTTTTCCCCAATTCCTATACCCCCTAGCCCCATTCCCTTTCCTTTCCATTTCCCTTTTATTTTTCCAATTCTCAATTCCATTAACCCGAAACCCAAACAAAACAACCTAATCTTCCCCTATATATAATCATAACCCTAAGATAAATCCCTTATCCCTCATTAACCTAATCTCTTCTTCCTTCTGCAACTCCTCATAGCCGTCAACTAACCCACACCTATCCGCACACCGAGCTCTCCTCTTGCAGAACAACCACAATAGTCGCTCTCCGGTGTGATCCCTTCTTCGTCGATAGAGTTGTGGCCACCCCCACTTCCAATGGCCATCATCAACGTCATTGTACCTCCTCTAACAACATTCGAACACCCACACATCGACTGTCAGCCTCCTCTGATCCGCATTGCCACCCTCCTCACCCATGCATACTATCCACCCCATGGCTGCCACCCCTTCCCTTTTCTCATCCTAGTTGTAGACTTGCGTACTCCTCCCTTATCTCCACCGGCAAGCCAGTGTACTGTTCAACTGATTGCAGAAGCAAAGACTGAATGCGAGTCTTGTAGACGCAGGGGTCATGTTGCTTTAGAGACGCAGTCCTCACTCAGAGCGGGGACGCATCTATTAATTTGCTGAAGAAACGCGGCCTCTGGAGGGACACGATCTTTGAAGTAAAAACATAGCTCTCACCCTGTTGACTAGACACAGCTTTGGTCTTGCTGAAAAGATGCGACCTTTGGAGGGACGCGGTTTTGTTAAACGGGAGTCCCGTGTTCTGGACGCGTTGCCATGTGTCTGGCGAAGTTGAGGGGACATCTCTCCTTTGACGCGTGCAAAATTCGCGTCCATTTAAGACGCATGCCACGTGTCAGGCAAGGATTAGGCCTCGAGACATGCGCCGTATCTCTGCGGATCACTGTGCCTATAAAAGACAACAGTCTTTCTAGAGTCATCATTAGACTCTTCTTCTTCTTCGCTGAGCTTTATATCTAGGGTTAAGAAAAGCTTGAAGCTTTTTCCATTTTTATCATCTTTAACACCGATTTCACGGTCACAATGGCACCAAAAGCCAAGCATATTACTTTGTCCTCGAGCGCTGCTGCTCCTGAGACTCAAATGGGTGGTTCTTTCACGCAGGAGGCCCCCATTTCACGTAGTAAACCATCTGAACTGGTTTTCACCATTAAAGGGCTTAAAGAGTTCTCTTAACTCCTAAGTCTCTTTTAAATGTGAACCGCCAACGCGAGGCTCATGTCCGTGTTTGATTTTAAGACGCGGCTCTTGAATTGGTAGGCAAAACGCGGGTTTGACGACCTCCGTGCCTTCACTTCATCAGCTTGAGTCTGTATCTGTTTGTTGAACGTGGGCCTCGTTGAGCCCTGCATTTTGAACTCAATACTCAGAATTTTTCTAAGTGTGGGAGGTTCAAACGTAGACTTTCTATGATCCTCGCGTCTTTAAGATCAGGCGCAAGTTTCACTGATTCTCGTGTATGAGTCCGACACTTAGAAAAATTTCTAAGTTATGGATTTTGAAATGTGGGCTCCATGCAGGCCTCACAATTTTTTGAGTCTAGACGCGGATTTTGCTAATTTTCGCGTCTGGATTCATTCCTGCGTTTGAATTTCAAACACTTAGCCATTTTCTTTTAGATTTCTAACTAAGTGTTGTCTTATTTGCAGTGCGATACTCTTCTAGCCCCTTGTCCAAGAAGTGCCACTTGGGCACGTAGGTGGCGCTAATCGTAATCTGACCTTCGCGCTTCAGAAGACTGTTCCTGACTATTGATAAGTCAAAGGAGCGAAAGGAGAGGATCCCTAAGGCCAGTATGGTGACCCTCCGGGAAATTATTTTTGATGGGTTGTTCGAGTCGGATTCCCGCACTTCGCTAAGGAAGCCTGCCTTCTTCTTTGGTGATGTCATTGAAGAAGATGATAGGATCTTGTATGAAGGAGATTATAAGTGGCTCCACTAGATAGGGGACAAGAAGTCTTCCTTCCCAACATGGAGAGGATGTATCCCTTATCCTATCTTCAGCATATGTTTGTTCATCGCACAATGGAGTGGGATCTTTCCCGGTTTGTCTCCAGCGTGTCTCTCAGTAAATTAGGTGCCAAAAACGCATACCCTGTGGGCCATGGAACGATGTATTTAGTTTATTTCCTGGGTTAGTCAGACCTGAGTATCCGAAAGGAGAAAACCCTCAGCTTGTCGCCACCCTCATCAATCAGTTCTTGAAAGTTAGGGGTTATTTTCCTGTCGACTTTCGTCCGCTTGGATGGGTCCATTCTATCGACAAGTCATGGTGGGGTAGAATGGTTGGATTTGTTTTTGTCGAGCTCGGGGCTCTGCTGCAATAGGTGGGGTTATATCATTCGGTTAGGGTCATGCAGAATGGCTTCCCGCAGAGTTTTCATAATTTTTATGGCATCCTGGAACATTATAATCCTCTTACGGGCACATTTTTATCCCAGTCAGAGACATGGGGCTCGCTCTTCATGAGCTATATGAAATTTTGGGGTTAGTTATAGGAGATGCCCCTTATGAAGAATACGTCCCGACTTCTGAGGAGTTTCACCTCTTGAGGAAAGAGGACCCTCAGGTGTACGAGACATACTGAAATTGTTGTGCCACTTCCATATCTGCAGGTAGATATCCTCCTGGAGGAACAAGATTGTCAAGCAGATGTCCTGGGCGAGCTATCTGTTCAACAGCATAAGTGAAAAGGATAGCCCAGTGACTAGTCTGGCTCTTTACGTCGATGAGAAAATCGCCGAGAGGATTAATGCCTCTACAAGCTCTTACACCACCAAGTCGAATGAGGACACTTTCAAACCTGATAGGTTTTTGAAAGTTTTCATCACCATGCTCGAATTCTCATTTCTGACTGGGCTCTATTGGCGGGCTTCCTCATGCTGTGGCTGAAGCGTTGTGTGGTGCCAACGCTGTCGCATGAAGTAATCATTGCCGAGGTGGTGTACCCAGCGGTCTTGCTTGCCTACGGGAAATCTATCGCTCTTCTTCCAGCGATGGTAGCTAGAATTCAGAGTGGATTACGGGCGCTGATCAAAAGCCTATGCCAAGTGGAGGCCATTGTAGACTCCCAGGCAGGCAGCCAGTGGTAGATTCGGAGGGAAGGTCGGAAGTGAAGGCCCCTAACCACAGGATCGAGCCCATATACATACCTGATGGCCTGGTACGTTATGCACTACCCTTCACTGATGACGGCGGTGCCTTCCTCCAAAGGTTTCGTTCCCTTCGTGCAGAAGCTGGAGAATTTGAGCTGGTCTTACTATTACATGTTCTTTATTCAGAAATCCATTCTGAACAGTTCGAATTATCAGCTCGACCGTTGCTTCCCTGAGATTTTTGTTGCATCCTACGGGGATAAGTTTGCCGACCTTGTGGGACCAGATGACTTCACAAGGCTGCCATCAGGAGTCTTCTGGTGGCTGATCAATATTCGGCCTGGATATTTGATATTCCGGTAAGGTGACTCATGCACGATCGAGCCTTATGTGCCCAGTCATTTTGCTCGGCAGTTCGGCTATGATCAATTATATGTCGGCACCCCTAACGCTAGCCTCCGCTTCAGTGGAAACTTGTTTGAAGGTGCTCGGGCGTGGTACTATAGTGTAGCTGGGGGGACAAGAGCTGTTTTCAGCCTGCCTCACAAGACGCCCAATTGTCATACCAGCCTCGATTTCTGCACGTGGTACTTTCTGGCTAGTAGGATGCCTGGTTTTGAAATAAATACCTCTTGCATCAAGGGTATCAAGGCGTCTTACAAAGCCAAGTTGGAGTCCAACAAACGTGTGCGAGGTATGACTGAGTATCAGGAAGCCGAGAGGGAAACAAGAGGGGAGGCAGGGATGGAGTCGAGGATAGTAGCACCTAAGGGGCAACCCGCTAAAAAGAGTCGGCAGACCGTGGCCAAACATTCTCGTGGCTCTACTTCCAAGGGTGATCCTAGCCCGAAGAAGGCCAGAAGGGAATCTGAGGCTGAAGCTTCGATGCCCGAAGTAGTTCCTCCTGGTGTGAGGAGCAGGGGAAGAAGAAGAAGAGGACGAGGAAATCCCCATCCTTCATTCCCGAGGTATGCGAAGTAGGGGTCCCATGATCCTAGAGGAGGGAGAGCTCACGGATGAACCTGTCATGGCTGAAGAGGTCGAGCGACCCGAAGTTGACTTGATGAGGAAGGATGATGTTTAGATTCCAGGAATCTCGACTCAGCCTGGACCTTCTTCAGCTCATGGGAGAAGGGTGGAGGTATAGCAGCCTAGGTCTCCCAGTGTATTGATGACCACCTCGTGGGTTATTGATCCCAGCTCTACTACCGGGGTCCTTAGCGGTAAAGCCTTGATCGCTGAAACTTCCTGTGTTGAGTTATCATCTTCCTCGTCTGAAGAACATGGATATTATTCTAGCGAGGAAGTCGATTTTGGCGATGAACTCGCTCTTCCTGACACAAGCAAATTCTCGCATATCTCAGAGGAAGAGATACAGGGGTACGTTCCTGCAATAGTTTCACCGATAGCAGGGATCGCCGCTACTGAAGGTATTTGCTTTGTCCTCTTGAACTGGTTCTTCATCAAGTTAGGAATGAGTTCTAACATTTTCTTTTGACTTTCTTCTACAAGGTTGGCTGCCGGTAGTTAAGCCACAACTTCTTTCCATATTGAGAAGTTAATCCAAGAGCTGGCCCAGCATGAGGGCCTCGAAGCTCCCGCTATCGGGATGCCTCATGAGGGTGCAACCACTGAGGTCGGGGAGCCCTCATCTCCAAGTGGCTTATCCAGGGATTTGCCATCTTCGGATCCTCAACTTGGTAAGAGAAAATTGACGTGTTGGATACTCGCTTTTTCATTATTACCACTGACATTTAATGTTATGGTTTGCAGAGAGCACTGGGGTAGCTCAAGTAGAGGATCCTGCAGCAAGCATTGGTGCAGAATATAGCACAGGTCAAACTTCGATCGGTGAACCCAGTGCGGTAGAGTTTGTTGTTGCTTCTGTTGCAGTGGAAGCCATGATAACAACAACCGTTCCGGAGGTATTGGCGACGACCTCAGTGTTAGACGAGCCTGTTGTCAGCCTCACCCCTGTACAAGTTGAATTGGTTCCCATCTCTCGTTCTGTCATGGAAAGAGGGTCCGGGAGTGCATCAACAAGGTTGTCTCCAGCTACTGACATCATGGAAGAACTAGCACGTCAAATGGTGCGGCAATTTTTTGCTTCTATGAACTCCTGTATCGACTTGGTCCTTTCCAGAGGCAGTTCCTTCGAGTTTGCCCGGATGCTTCTCGAGAATCAGATTGAGAACATCAGTCACACTGGGAGCCCTTCGCAGGCTAGGGCGTATCTGGTGCTGGTCGAACAGCTGGGAGCTACCTGAAGGAGCTGAAGACCCTAGAGAATGCTAGCTCAATGGATGAGACTCGGTCGACACTGAGTAAGCTCCTCGTCACTTAGGAACACGAGCAAAAGGCTGTGGAGGAGCAAATAGCTGAAGAAGCCCGCCATCTCCAGCATTTTCAAGACGACTATCAAAGACTGGTTGGTGATTCAAAGGAATCTGAAATCGTCATCCAAATGTAGAGCAAGTTATCGCCACTGCTCGGATTACTATTGTTAGGGTGCAAGCCTTGATTGAAGCCAATGAGCAGAAACTTGCTGTTGCTAGAAAAAGGCTGGAAGAGTTGGAAACTGCCAGGACGCAGGTTCAAGAAAATATTACTGCTCATTCCTCCAGGTTGGAGTCTCTTCAGACACAACTGGCTACGAAGAGATTTTTGTCCGAAGAAGAGTTGCGGGTCCAATCTTTGGCGGAAGCTGAAAGGGCACGTCAGTACGAGATGTATCGCCTCCGGGAACAAATCCATTCTTTGGCGAAACAGGATTATTAGCCTTCTTCTCCTTTTGTATCGTCCCATTTTTTGTAACACTCCATTTGTCAAATAAGAGTGTTTGTGTTACTTTTATTATTTTTGAGTCAAATAATAAAAGTTCTCAAATTTTTGTCTCATCTTTATCCTTTCGGACTCTTTGCAGCCTGAATGAACTCAGTTTTTATAGTCGCACTCCTTGACTGTTTGTGAAAACGCAGTCCTTAGTCATTTGATAAGGTACGGCTATGAATAATAAACTCAGGCTGTGTTGAGTTCTTGAGAGAGACGCGGCTCTCATTTGTAGTGGGGACGCGGATATAACAAACGTAATTCTGACTTATTAATGGAGACGCAGTTCAAGCTCATCAAGAGAGACGTGCAAACCTTAGTGTTTGGCAGGGACGCTGATCTGGCTTAGAGGCGTGATTCTGAGATGCTAGTTTGCATTCTTTGATAAAGGGGACGCGGCCTTCAGGCTTATGAAAGGACGTGGATTCATGGACGCGACCCTCGAGTCTATCAGAATGCGGACTTCAGGACACAGCCCTCAAGTCTTGTGAATAAACGTGAACTTCAGGAAATAACTCTGAATTGTTATGGGGCATGGTCCTAGAGACGCGCTTCTGGATCACTGAGATGACGCGACTCTTGATAGGGAAATGCGGCTGTGGTTCTTTAAGAAAGGACGCAGCTTCTAAGTCCGTATAAGAGCGCGGACTTTAGGACGCGACCTTTATTTCCTGTAAATAGGCGCGAACTCCAGGATGCAGCTCCCAAGGCGTCATATGCAACCGTCTTAAAGATCTTGTTGGATCTTTTAATACCAAGTCGGCATTGACGATTGGGGACTTGTGTTATTTGATGTTTCCCGAAGTGATAATCCACGTGTCAGCTGCTTATTGGACTTAATACTCGTGCAGGTATTTAAGGCTGATGGCTTTGATTTTTATGCCATTAATTACAGGCCTTATGGCTTGCCTATAAATAGGCCTCACCCCCTTAACAGTCCATTATTTAGACTATTTCCCTTTGAGAGCATGCGCTCTGAGGGTCTTAGTCTTGATTTGTCTATCTTCCCTTCAAGGGGAAGTGTTCCAATGAACAGTAAGAACTCAAAGCTTCCATGCTTTCTGAACTCAAAGTTTCCGTGCTTTCCTTTAATCTTCTCCAAAGATTATCACTGTCAAGTAATTTCAAGATCAAAAAGCATCGCTTTAAGTGTTTTTATGGTCGCGCCTTGATGAATAAAGTTCAACTTCTAGAGAATTCTTCCCGGATAGGAATCATATGTCGCCATGAAATACTCAGTCCCACTGAGTTTCTGTTTTCCTGTCCATTGAAGAAATTTGATCTCTTGATCTTCTCTTGAAATCTGATTGATGTGCCCGTGTTCGGAAGTCACGTCTTTCAGACTTCTTGATGAAGCGCGAGCTGACTGACTTTAAACTCTAAGTCATAAATCCTTTGAACGCGAGTGTAATAAACTCTATGCTTGGATCTTGAAACGCGAGCTTTGTACATGAAGCTCGATTTTGAGGTTCTTGACTTAGAGAATTTTAGCTCTTTTGAGACCTCTAGACTTGGATGTGGCAACCCCTATATCTCAAACGCGGGTGTGGTGAACTCTGCGTCTGGGAAACCTCGCATCCTATATCTTGGACGCAGGTCTAACACTAGACCGCGTTCAGATCTGCACTGGTCAACTCTGCGTCTGAAGTTCACAACTTCAGTCTCGCGTCTGCCCTTCAGCTTTTCTGTTCCTGCCTTATAAAATTTTAACCTTTTAGTTTTTTGCTTCTTGCAGGTTCTAGCAGCCTCACTCAGTCTTCTGCGTCTTCGCTGGGCTCATGGGAGAATATTTCGACCAGCCAGCTTATTCGATTGGCGAGCACTTGGGGAGTCAGAGCTCCTGTCCATGGGCGATGAGGATTCGCGCGGTTAACAACATCCGTCAAATCCTTATTGGACATGACGCACCAGCAATGCCCCAGATTTTTCATGGTCACGGTGGGTATGGTGGTGGGTATGGTGCCCTTGCAGGTCACAGGAAAGAGGATGTCACCAGTAAGGTCTCAGATCCTCCCTTCACCAATCTTACCCCCAGAAGTGACATCGACGAAAAAATCCATGCTCATTGAATGACTTTCTGGTGGTGGAGAAGCTCATTAAGCGAAGGATTACGGCCCACACCAGTTGGTCGGGTGGAATCAGAATGCTCCTCTGCATTTTGACCTCGCGAAAAACTATTGTTCTCAGTTAGCGATAAGCTTCTTAATGTTTACATCATGCATCATGATGTGACCACCATCCGATCGTTCCAACACTGATATAATCCAGTGGAGGAAAAGATGAACCTTTCTTCGGCGTTCTCCCAAACATCTTGGCTCTGGAGTGGTGTAAATGTTTTAAGGAGTGAGTGCAACCTTTCACTGGGCGAGAGGGACTTCTTTGTACTCCTTTGTTGTAACACTCAATCTTATTGTATAAGAGAGCGTCTTGTATCACTTTCATATGTTTGAATATCAAAAAAGTGACACTTTTTCTTATCTTCTTATATGTCTTGAATTCCTTTTTTGTATTGAAAATCAGACAAATAGAAGTGATTTCTTTTGATTTGCTAGAAATGTGATATTACTTAGCAAACCGAAAAGAAAATTTAAAATTACTGTCAGATGTGTGATATTAACTTGATAGGAGTGGGATGGTTTCTGTGGACTTACCAATCTATGGATGAGAATGACAAGTGAATCTAAATTCATTGGGGATTTAGAAGAATCTTTATCGTCAGAGGTGTGGTATTAACTTAACGGGTTGAATTAGATCTTATCAGAGTTGTGGTATTAACTTGACAAGAACATGAGCTAGAGGTGTGATGTTAACTTAGCTCCATGGGAATTTCAGCTTCATTTGGGAAAACTAAAAAACATAACTGTCATAAGTGTAGTGTTAAACTTGACAGTGGAAGTAATGCTAGAGTGTAATATTGAACTTAGCATTAGTCATCTCGACTTCAATATGGAAGCTCGAGGGAAAGTCATTGTCATAGGTGTATTGTTAAACTTAACAATGGACTGGATGCTAGAGGTGTGATGTTAAATTTAGCATCGCTCATCTTAACTTCGATATGAAAGCCTGAGGAAAAGTGTCTTTCAGAGGTTTTAAAATTGAACTTGATAGCAACTTAATCACTGTCAGAGGTGTGGTGTTAAACTTAACAGTAATTTATCAGAGGTGTAATGTTAACTTGACTGAAATTGGTTTGTGATAGGAGCAATTTTAGGGACTTGTCATTCTATTGATGAGAATTGACAAATGAAATTTGGAATGTTAGAGGTGTAATTTTGAAACTTGACAAGAATTGGACGATTTGTGACTCCATGTAGAGGAGAGACAAGTGAAGTTTGTACTATTCGGGGAGTACGAAAAGTTTTCATTATCAGAGTGCAGTGTTAACATAGCAATGATTGTATTTGTGGACCTACCACTCTATGGAAGAGAATTGGTAGGAGATTTTGGGTGGGAAGTAAAATGAACTGTCAGAGGTTTAATATTAATGTGACAATCGTTAATTTCCTAGGGACATGGGAGATTCGCCATTAGAGGTGTAATATTAACATAACAGCAAGGATTTTTAATGAGTTTTGTTGTCAGAGTTTTAATATTAACTTGACAGAATCTACTGGGGATCGGAAATCCGGCTTGTCGGAGGTTTACTGTTAACATGACAAGCCCTAGCTCATTTTGTTGAAGAAATGAATTGATTGAAGCTAAACCTGCACAAAAAATACGAGATTACAGAACTTAAACAAATATGTGCAAGTGCTCAATTCTTCCGCTATAGCAAGTGGCTATGCGGGTCGTGATCCACAAGGAGGGTTTGCGATGGAAGCTTTACGTGTCTTTATTGAAATCGTTAAGAAAACAAAAGAAAGTTCTTCTCTGTTTTTAAAGTTAAGAAAAAGAAAACGAAAGTTAAAGGTTAAAGTTAAGAAGAAAGCGAAGGATGAAGAAGGTGGAAAATCAGAAAACGATAAAAAGCGACTATGTACAAATGGAATGAGTGGAGAAGAAAGAATGAAAACGGTTTGGAAGAAGTGGTGTTTGTGATTTACTTTACAGAAATGAAAGAAAGAAATAAAAGAGTTACTTACCTTCTTTTCGTCAAATGCTTACCTTGAGATCTTAGCTACGAAGTTACCTTGAATTAGAGGCATTCAGCGCATAGCCCATAAGATTTGAGTGTTGGTCTTCATCCACATTACATCATCAAGACTACTTCAAGAATGAAATGATACAGAGAGAGACTCTACTCCATCGTCATGAGCTATCGATGGCACTCGCAATGGCAAGGCTCTTTCGATGCTTCTAGACTCACTTGGAAGACGATTGTACGAAAAAGAAGAGTAAAATAGAAAAGAAGAAGAAGAAGAAGACTAAATAGAAGTACATACACAAAAAGAACATCGATTCGATTCCATTACAATTAAAGAAAAGAAATAAGTCTTACACCGGTGTCACTCCAGCTCAAGCTTCAGTCTTGTTCTTCGATGCAAGTCGATCTCCTCTGAATTACATAAATGAAACCTAAAATTACATAAAAAGAAAGACTAAAAACCTAAACTAAGAAATGAAAACTAAGCTAAATCCTAATCTCTGCATGGTCCATTTTCAGTGCAGCAAATGCCTTTTTATAGGCAAAAACCCTAACAACCAAGATCCCGGGGAGGTCGGGGAGTTCACGCTCCCCGTAACTCCCAGGATTGCCGCAAAAACGCGGCTTTTGCCGCGTTTTTGCGGCAAGGGTGTGGCCATCTGGCCACACCCTGTTGGTGGGTCATCCCGGGATCTTCTTCTGGCTTTATCCTTTGTTGGTTTTATCGTTTGAGCTCTGGATTCTGACGAAATGGCCTTGGATTCTTGGCTTTAACCGATCGATTCTGAGAGGATTCTTCTCAACCGGTTTCAACCTCTTGATTTTGCCCAGATTTTATGTGTGCGAATTAACTCTGATTTAATTCAGAATTCTGATGGGCTTTTGGCTCATTTCTCTTCATCTCCTTAAGGATTGGGCCTGCAAATAAATTAGACAAATAATTAGGACAATGCAGGCTTTTATTCTAAGATAAGTATGGAAATGTGACATTAAATATGCAACATTAGTGACAATCACACCCCCATACCTATCTTTTGCTCGTCCTCGAGCAAAACAACTAAACTATACTAAGGATTATTGGACCACTTTCGCAGGTCACGCGATTGCACTGAGCATGTGCAACAAGCCGTTAAACCTCTAGGTTCCCCCTAGAGGACGAGTTTTGTCTCGTGAGGGTTTTCAGCAGATTGCACCCACAAAATCCATAAGAAAGGGAAATAAAGAGTTAGTATTTTCGAAAAGCATTTTGAAAGAGAAAAATATTTGAAATAAGATTGTAAGATCTAAGCAATCTATAAGTTATAGGAAACCCGAATCTTTCATTCCTAAACTTAGTCTCTATTCAAAAATTTGTTATCAATCAAAGTAAGGAGTCAAATTGTACTTCTCATCTAGTCTATTACTTTACCCTAAGTCATATGCACCTGTGACTGTGAAATTTTGACTAAGGGTTCATTAACTCTAACTCTTATGCCTTATTTATTTATTATATATATACAGTGTTCTAAATATCCCCGATATAACCCCGATATTGCGCCGATATTGCGTTTACGGCACCTAGCCGCAATGATTGGCACATCCAAACCGATATAGCGATTTTCACCCAAAATCGCCGATAAATCGGCATGGACCCGATATATCGGCCGCAATTTCGGCGATTTTGGACCCGATATAGCGTTCACACTCAATTTCTAAGTTAGATATTTGGGTAATTCGAGCGATGTGACAATATGACATTTGTGAAGATTCTACACTTGGATAGTGATTATGCATTTATAAGCTTAATGCAAGTTATCGAGTTAAGTATATCTTAAATATATAAGTATGATGTTTTATGTAGTTTTATAGAATTTATGCATATATTGTCTTATTGAGATGCAATTTAAGACAAGAAGATGTGTATATTTACAGTCCGATTTTGACATCCGATTTTTGAAAATATCCCCGATATGTCCCGATATATCCCCATCCCCGATAAATTTTCCTGGCCGATATAGCCGCTGTGGCCGCCATTTAGAACACTGTATATATATACTTTTTTTTTTATTCCTCAATTCATTAGGCTTTCTAATCTGCCCATGTAACGAGCATTCAGTCGGTGACACCCAAACCGGACGGTTTTAGGGCACCAGGTGAGAAAACACCCCTAAGGACTTAAATACTCGAGCAGATAAGGCCACGAAACTAAGGTTTTTATTTATAACAATGCACCCCTTTTAGGCGTGAACACTTATGCTTCATGAGGCATAAATACCCAGCTTAATCAGAGGATACACATTTTTTTTTCAAACTCATCTAATTATCTTTTGCATAAATACTAAGGCTTTCTTAGGCCAAAGCACCTAGCTAATCAATAATTAGACTTGTTTTTTTTTTCTTTTCAAACTTCTCTAATCATCTTTCGCATAAATACTAAGGCTTGCTTAGGCCAAAGCACCTAGCTAATCAATAATTAGATTTATATATATATATATATATATATATATATATATATATATATATATATATATATATATATTTTATAAGGCATAAGGATCTTTATTTTTGAACCCTAAGTGTGTAAGTGTATGAAGTGTGCATATTTCATCAAGGTAAAGATCAAGACTAAATTACTTTGACAAATATTCCTAACTCTATAAATAAAACAAATAATCTTATTTTGACCAAGTATAAGAAATCCTAATTTGGATTTTCCTATTCCTTAAAATTAACTTAATTTCTTACAAAAATAAGTCAAAATATTGTTTCTATTTTTCAAAAAGTTTTTAAAAGTAAAGAAAAATGTCAATTTTTTTTATTTTTTATTTTTATTTTAAAAAAAGAAAAGTTATGTTAGACCCTCCCCCACACCTATCTCATGCATTGTCCTCAATGTATGAATTAATGCATAGATGCATGAAAAAGAAGAAAGGGAAGGAAAAGGTTACCTTAAGGTGGTGGTTCCGGTGGTGGTCTGATTGGTCCACGAAACGCGGCCCAATCAACTTTCTTGGGTCTCGAAGGAACCCACCAGCACTATCTTTAATATAACCATTAAAAAGATATATCCATGAAGGATTTTTATTAAAATTTAACCCCATCTAATTTCCAAATTCCATAATTGATTTCGGAGTCAAATTTGTCAACCGCCTCGTCCCAGAATGGAGTATGAAATGATAGAACAGTTGACTTTGGACAGGAAGGACAGGAACTAATACCGACTCAGGAAGGTGACTTAAGTCAAGTAAAGGTTCAGGAGTCGAAATAGGTTCAGAAATTGGGTCCAAGTCAAGAAATTGAAACTCCAGTCCGCATGTATTTTCTAACAATGGAATGTGACTTAATGTGGGTGATTCCAGTTCATGAATGATAGGTGGAGGAATCAAAACTGACTCTAAAACATTACTCAAGTTTGGTAACACAATAGGAGTCAAGATTGATTCAGAAAGTTGAACTGGATCACAGATATGAGAATCTAGGTCACATATCTCATTGACTTCAATATCAAAAATTGAGAACTTGCCAATTTGTCAGTAGGATCTTCAAGAGTGTATAATTGGTCAAGTTCAATATGATCCTCACAGATGGGTGATTCAATTTCATTATGGATTGGTACAGGATCCAATGTTGACTCGGGGAAAAGATCGAAATCAGGTGAAGATACCGGAGTCATTATTGAATCAGGAAGAAGCATTGAATCACTAAGTTGGGGTTCAAGATCATATTCATTCTCAAGTTCTATTTCAGGAAAAGGAAAACTTGCTCAACTATCAATATCTTTTTTAAAATTTGGAGTTTGGGCAAGTTCAAGTGGTTGTTCTGAAATGGAATCTTGATTTCCAAAACTACATGACTCTTCGGCTCTAACAGAATAGTTAGTGACATCAGGACGGTGGGAACGTAGAGATTCGACCATCATATCTATGTCACGATTACGAGTGTTTTGAGCCTGAGTCATGGCTTCAAGCATCTTTTCATAGTTGATAGGTTCATTGTTTTGATGAAAAGATGAAGAATTGTCTTGGAAGTGGTAGTGAAATTGTGAGTCCATCAGATTTTGGGATTTGTGTTTGGACTCACGCATACTCATTTCCAAAATTGATGGTTTCTTATTTTGGACGGGTGGAACTGAGTATGACTCTTGAAAATATTGTGGACTAGGTGGAGAAGGAGGACAAGGTGGTTGGAAATTATGCTCGTGGGAGGTGAATCCCCACTGACTCGGTGAAGAGTTGAAGTCATTATGGAAATTATAGTTATTAGATGGGGGGTATGGGTCATATTGATTCGGATAAGACCAATCTGGCACACTAGGTTGGTCAAAGTTATGATATGCCGGGTTGGTAATATCCGAAAATGAAGTCGGTGTGTAATATGGATTATTATTGTAGTTGAAAAAATTATTATTATAGTCCATATCACACAATAGAATACAAACAAAGAAAAACAAACAAATAAACAAACAAAAAAGAAAAAAAAATCTAGCCTAAGTTAGGGTAGACTTAGGACCTAGACGACTCCTAACTGGTTAGACTTTCCACGGGAGGTCTAATGTAGACTTTAACCACAAGCTAATCAGCCAGGTCAGGGCAAGGTTGGTGGGAGGTTTTCCGTCAAAGACGTTCCTTAATTAAATAACCACCAACCTTCGGGCTTTCGGCCCTCAATCCCTTTCCTAGACACTGATTTTGCAGGAGTTAGATTCCAACATTTTTCCCCCTTAGGATAATCTCCTAATTGAGTCCGAGATGTCCCTAGGGCCAACGTCTACTCAATTTTAGTTAGGCTTGGGTTAGTGAGTGCTTGGAATGTGATTTTTGGGCTAAGGAAGGGTGATTAAATCCCCCTTATCTTGTTATGGGTTAGTGCCCTTAAGATGATTTTGTGCAAGGTGTGCAAGATAAAGAAAGTAACATTCGAAAGCAAATATCACCCAAGAATGTTTCCTATGCTATATGCTATGCTTACATACCTTGTCTCCAGCACTCTTCAACAGTAAAAAAAAAATAAATGAATTGAAAAGAACGCGTGCCTAAAATGCAAACGTCTAATCAATTTTTAACTTTTGCAACAAACTTTTTACTGTTGATTATTAGCAGGTTTTTGTGATGGATATAGAATAAATAATTGCAGAAAACTATAATTTGCAAAGCTAGCAGCCCTGCAAAAATCTGTTAGAAGTCAACTCGTCCTTGCCGCGGATCCGCGGCTTTTGCCGTGGAAATGCGGCAATTCAGAGGGCCCTTGGTCTCTGCTTTCTATAGCAAAGGCCCAAGGCCATTTATATGTTACTGCAACCTTAAATTTTAGCTTTGCTTGCCCTGAACCTGCAACAGAGAAGAAAATTCGTTTAGTTCTAAAAAAATTCAGATTTCAAAAAAAAAATTTCAGATTTCAATAAAAAACATGTTACCCTCCCCGGCAACGGCGCCAAAATTTGATTGAAGCTAAACCTGCACAAAAAATACGAGATTACAGAACTTAAACAAATATGTGCAAGTGCTCAATTCTTCCGCTATAGCAAGTGGCTATGCGGGTCGTGATCCACAAGGAGGGTTTGCGATGGAAGCTTTACGTGTCTTTATTGAAATCGTTAAAAACAAAAGAAAGTTCTTCTCTGTTTTTAAAGTTGAAAAAGAAAAGAAAGTTAAGTTAAAGTAAGAGAAAAAAGGATGAAGAAGTGTAGAACGATAAAGCGTAAAGGAGAGTGAAGAAATGAAATAGAAATAGGAAAACACAAATGAAAAGAAAAGAATAAATGAAGAAAACGGTTGGAAGAAGGTGTTTGTGATTTACTTTACAGAAATGAAAGAAAGAAATAAAAGAGTTACTTACCTTCTTTTCGTCAAATGCTTACCTTGAGATCTTAGCTACGAAGTTACCTTGAATTAGAGGCATTCAGCGCATAGCCCATAAGATTTGAGTGTTGGTCTTCATCCACATTACATCATCAAGACTACTTCAAGAATGAAATGATACAGAGAGAGACTATACTCCATCGTCATGAGCTATCGATGGCACTCGCAATGGCAAGGCTCTTTCGATGCTTCTAGACTCACTTGGAAGACGATTGTACGAAAAAGAAGAGTAAAATAGAAAAGAAGAAGAAGAAGAAGACTAAATAGAAGTACATACACAAAAAGAACATCGATTCGATTCCATTACAATCAAAGAAAAGAAATAAGTCTTACACCGGTGTCACTCCAGCTCAAGCTTCAGTCTTGTTCTTCGATGCAAGTCGATCTCCTCTGAATTACATAAATGAAACCTAAAATTACATAAAAAGAAAGACTAAAAACCTAAACTAAGAAATGAAAACTAAGCTAAATCCTAATTTCTGCATGGTCCATTTCAGTGCAGCAAATGCCTTTTTATAGGCAAAAACCCTAACAACCAAGATCCCGGGGAGGTCGGGGGAGTTCACGCTCCCGTAACTCCCCAGGATTGCCGCAAAAATGCGGCTTTTGCCGCGTTTTTGCGGCACCGCGTTTTTGCGGCAAGGGTGTGGCCAGATGGCCACACCCTGTTGGTGGGTCATCCCGGGATCTTCTTCTGGCTTTATCCTTTGTTGGTTTTATCGTTTGAGCTCTGGATTCTGACGAAATGGCCTTGGATTCTTGGCTTTAACCGATCGATTCTGAGAGGATTCTTCTCAACCGGTTTCAACCTCTTGATTTTGTCCTGATTTTATGTGTGCGAATTAACTCTGATTTAATTCAGAATTCTGATGGGCTTTTGGGCTCATTTCTCTTCATCTCCTTAAGGATTGGGCCTGCAAATAAATTAGACAAATAATTAGGACAATGCAGGCTTTTATTCTAAGATAAGTATGGAAATGTGACATTAAATATGCAACATTAGTGACCAATCATGAATCTAGGTATTTTTGTGGCCCTACCATTCTGTGGATGAGAATTGGTAGGAGATTTGGAGGGGAGGATGGGATCAAGTCCCTTAAAATTTAGCAAACCCTCAGCTATCAACGGATTTGGTGTGCCTTTACCAACTATCGTTTGAGTTGGGTTAGCCATGCTATTCCCCTCAGCATGATGAGTTGTCGAAGACTTATGTTAGACTTAAAAGTTAAAATCCAACATTTTCCTCTATCATTAGCCGTCGGAGGCATCGGATGTCTATAGAAGAGTAATCAAGCTAAAACCAAAGTCTTATTTTTTGTTTCTTTCTCAATATTTACATCATGCATCATGATATGACCATCGCTTGATCAGCTTGACAATGGTCGCCCGTGATGTGATCCAATGAAGGAAAGAAGCTTTTCTTGGATCTTGAGTTTTGATCAAAGGTATAGTATTAACCTGATCAGGAGAAGAATGCTATCAAGGATAGTATTTCTTTAAGAATTTGCCGTTAATTAGCATCATGAGCGTATTACCGTCTGAGGTTATAAGGCGATATGCTCCATTTGAGCAGGCTGATTCTACTACAAATGGTCATTCCCATTTGGGCTGAAATTTTTTCTTGGTCTTATGTGTCATCACCATAGGTCTTCTGACTGCTAAGACAAGGTCGCTTTTCTTAAAAGTCCGTTCCTTGACTTTCTTGTTGAAGACTCTGGTGATTCGAATTTGATAGAGCTCGATTTGCTGTTGAGCTTGCAGGCGTTTATCATCTAAAGCTTCCAGCTCTTGGAGTCACAGTCGATGCTTCTCCTCATTTGTCATCTCTGCTGTCAAGGCAACGCGTAGAGATGGGATTTGGATTTTCAGTGGAAGTACGGCTTCACACCCATATGAAATCACCTAGAGGGGGGTGAATAGGTGATTATGCTAATCAATGCACTAATTTAAAAATGAGATGATGCAACGATCACTCAAAACAAGATTAGAAGCCGAATACCCCGTGAAGGGCTCTGAACTCCTTCCTCGTGATTCCTCTAAATAAGAGTTTGAGGTGCGCAATGCTATCTTGTTGTGAGAGTATAGATCGACAATATAAGAATGAATGAATAGAAATTAAAAAACACAAGTAAACCAATCGCAAACATAGAGATTTGTTTCGAGGTTCGAGCACCCAGCTCTACGTCCCCGCCTTCACCCAGAAGGATTTCCGATCCACTAGAAATTCCACAAAGGATTACAACCATTAGGGAGTACCCAACTCCTCAATCACACTCCTCTAGTCAGAGGTAGTGGAGTCACAAATACAATAATCACTTAGTGATCAAAAGACCGCAAACTCTCTTTTGAAAAACTTTTCTTTACAAAACCCTAGAGAATAATATATAGGATTAAGGTTTGTAAGTGAAAAATAAAACAAAGTAGAAGAGAGATTGATTCAAAAACTTCAGAGAAAAATCAGAGATTAGAGCACAAAAACTGAGATTAAAAACTTCTTTCAAGAATACTCAAACTTTGATTTCTTTGCAAATGTTGTTGTTATTCTCCTCAACCCCATCCACCCCTATTTATAGGATATAGGTAGGGATTAAAGGGTAAATATTAATTTTGACTAATCAGGAAGGATAAGACCCAAAACCAGCCTAAAATCACGTTTTGAGATTAAAAACACGTTTTAAAACATGTTTAAAAAATTAGCCCTTTGGCTGAGAAAACACTCACGGTCGACCGGCCGGTCGACCGGATTTCAAAAACTTTTGACCGTTGGCAGGCTCCGGTCGACCGCCCGGTCGACCGTCCCAAACAGAGAGTTGGGTGCAGTCAGTCAGTCGACCGCCCGGTCGACCAGATAACGTGCACACATGCACGCACCCAACGGTCAGAACTGTGGTCGACCGTTCTGACCTGTAAAAGAGCCGGTCGACCGCAACAGGTCAAAACAGAAAATTTTTGAGGAAATGTTTTTGAAGATAAGTTTATTTTCAAAAATGATTTTTGTCAAGACTTTGTAAAATACAATAAACTGAGTTTGCAAATACTGAAATAGGTCTATTAAAGTATTTTACACAAGAGACAAAAATAATCTTTTGAAAACACGTGCAATTTTGTGTGTGTGGGGAAATTGAGCTTCAACACTATATACTATCCTTTAACAAACTAACAAAAATAAAAACTATATAGGAAGGTGTCTCTAAACCGCGTTGTCGAGCTAGAGCCTCCTCTCCTATGAAAGAGTCATCTTGCGTCATCAACCTTACAACATGCTTTTAGCGTCATTAACCTTGCAATATGCTTAAAACCATCAAGACTTGTACAAACCTGAAATTCATTCTAGAATCTTTATTAGTACCAAATAGCTTTTATATGTTTTGTTATCATCAAAACGTATATAAATGGAGAGTGTAACCTTTTGGCCAACAATCTCCCCCTTTTTGATGATGACAAAACATATAAGTTATAACACAAGATATAGAAGGGAGGTGAAAACTCCTCCCCCTCAAATAATGCTATATTAAACAAGTATCTTATTATTTGAGAAAACAAAACAAAAACACTACACCAAAACACTAAACATAAAACAAAACATAAAAATAAAACACAACCACAAACCACTAAACATAAAACAAAACATACCACAAACCACTACACCAAAACACTAAACATAAAACAAAACATAAAAATAAAACACAACCACAAACCACTAAACATAAAACAAACATACCACAAACCACTACACCAAAACACTAAGCATAAAAATAAAACACAACCACAATAAAACACATATTTCTCTCCATTTTTGTCATACATCAAAAGGGATATGATAGTAAGAAAACTTATTTAGTCAATAACACAAACATTTAGTTCACCACATATAAAAGAAAATCTATTGAAGTCAAGTGGTTTAGTGAAAATATCGGCAAGTTGAAAATCAGTAGAAACATAATCAATATCAATATCACCTTTCTCAAATGATCTCTAAGAAAGTGATATCGAATCTCAATGTGCTTGGTCTTACTATGTTGATTTGCATTCTTAGTCATATGAATTGTACTAGTATTATCACAAAATATTTTAATATGGTCATAATGCAAATCATAATTAAGGAGAGTATGTTTCATCCAAAGAACTTGAGCACAACATGCCCCCGCCGAAACATACTCTGCCTCGGCGGTTGAGAGGGCTACCGAATTTTGTTTCTTGAAAGACCATGAAACAAGACAATTACCAAGAAATTGACATGTTCCACTAGTACTCTTCCTATCCACTCTACAACCCGCATAGTCGGCATCCGAAAAACTCGTCATTGAGAATTGTCCGGTCTTCGGATACCATAGACCCATTCCATTAGTGCCCTTAATATAACGAATAATGCGTTTTACCGCAATTAAATGAGATTCTTTGGGACAAGATTGGAATCTAGCACAAAGACACACACTAAACATAATATCCGGCCTACTAGCCGTTAAATACAACAAACTACCAATCATGCTTCTATATAATTTTATGTCAACACTCTTTCCTTGGTCATCCTTGTCAAGCTTGGTTGGAAGGCCTCTGGGCCAACAATCTCCCCCTTTTTGATGATGACAAAACTCATGGAGTTATATGTGCATGGATTAAGTTAAGCTTCAAAGAAGCTCTCCCTTAACTCATGCATAGCAATAAACTATAAAGATATGCAATGAATATTAAACATGAATATGCATAAACATGCATAAAACAATGAAATAAACATGCTCTTGATACCAAATTTTAAAATAAACATGTTCTTAAATAATTGCTCTTGATACCAATAAAAATTTCAATAAAAGCTCTTGATACCAACAAAACAAAACAACAAAATATGCTCTTGTTACTAATATCCATGCTCTTGATACTAATATCAACAAAACATAAAACAAATGTTGTTAATGTAAACTTAAATAGACATGCTAAACATGCATATATACTAAAATACTTCTCCCCCTTTTTGTCAATTATCAACAAAGGGGTTAAAGTAAATAATAAAATAATGTTCTCCCCCTTTTTGTCCGAAACAAAAATCAACAAGGGGTGAAATCAAATCAAAACATTTTGTGCCTCCCTGATGAAGCCGGAGTCCATAAGCTTTTTGACTTCCGACTGGATTGCTTCTATTATTTCTGGACGAAACCATCGCTGCTGCTATTTGACTGGTTTCGCATCCGAATTAATATTGAGGCAACGCATAGCCACTCGAGGATCAAGCCCAGGCATGTCCTCGTAATTCCAAGTAAAAACATCTATATACTCTCATACAAGAGATATTAGATCTTTCTTCTCGGAGGGTGATAAGCTTTCACTTATAAATATGGGCTTAGGATTAGCTTCATCTCCCAGATTGATCTGGGTGACCTTATCTTCCGTTGGTGGTTCACGTTGTCCGAAGCGAATATCCCAGAGAGTAGGTGTTTCATCCAAGGATCTGTATCAGACTGGATCATTTCTTCATCTCCGTCTTCCAGGTGGTTTGTTGAAACTATGTTTACTGAAAGTTCTCTGAAGATGTTGCCGACACTAAAATCTGACTCCCACGATGTTGTGCCTGATGTGTGATTATGGTATAATGACTCTTCTGACTCAGAGGCCGATGAAATCGGAGTTGACACACAGCCAAACCCCTACGAGTTCGATGATAATAATCAGGGGTCTTCCCTTTTGGAATGAAAGATCGAAGTAGTGTTCTTCTTCCTTTGCCGAAGTTCAAGCCAGGACCATTTGTTAAATCATACCCCATATTTTCCATCATTCTGAGTACATTTGGCTCATAATGAGAGAACTGAGGGGATTCGTTCTCGCTTTCTGAGTCTTCGCGAGACATCAATTCGGATTTAATTCTTCTCAAAAGAATTGGTCTTTGGCCTTTGCGTCTTGCTGGGACCATGAATACTGATTCTTGCACATCACCGACATCTTAGTATGTTTTGAAGGATGACTTCATTGGTACATGCAATGATGTCAGAGCATCCATTGCCGACCAGGGGTCATTATCCACCTCGGTACTAGTGTCTGATGGCACTGAATCAGAAGCAAACACAGAAAAGTAAGCCAAATTCAACTCTTTATTAATATACCACTCGCCTACATCATCAGCGGTGTTATTAACATCAAGCTTATTAATGCTCGTTACAAGTGAATTTAATTCCCACATGCACTCTTCTTCCGCATCTGGCTTAGTGTCAGCTTCATTACCAGAGTCTGGTTCCTCTGGCTGTGGATTTTTATTCATCTTCAGAGAATCCTAGTATAGGAGGGAGTCCGTGAATTAGTTTTTTACCCCCTTGAATGGATACCTTTAGGCAATCAATGTTCGGACTTTCCCACTTCCGTCGATGTACTTCATAACTTGATGGAGAGTGGAGGGGACGATGGAATTATGATGAATCCACAGTCGTCCGAGCAGCAAATTGTACGAAGTATCGGCGTCGATTACATAGCACGTCACTTCAGATCTGAGGTCCCCGATCTGACATTTGAGTTTGATCTTCCCTATTGGGCGCGTACCGTTGGCGTTGAAACCATAGATGGTAGTTTGGGTGGTGCTCAACCAGTGGGTAGGGATCCCTAAGTGATGCATGACCCGGCGAGGCATGATGCTCAACGCGGATCCTGGATCTACCTGAATGCAGCTCACTTTAGACGATCCAATGTACCCTGTGAAGTACAGGGGCCGATCATTTTCCCTTTGACCTGCATGTCATCTAATGTGAAGGTGATGCAAGGGGCATTATGAGAGGCATGGAGGCAGTCCTCTTCATCTTTCTCCTATGGTCCAGTCGGGCTCTGGGCCATGAAGACCTCAGCATCAGCTAGGGCTTCCCTCAGAGCTTCTCTTGTTGACTTTGATAGTCTTAGGAGCTCGTAATGGGTGATTCTGGCCGGATATTGGCCAGTTGAGTCAGGACGTCAAAGCGATAAGGTGTTGGAGATCCTTCCACGTTATTCTTTGGGAGAGTCTTGGAAAACTGAAGCTCATTTTGCTTCTCCACAGGTTGCTTTGCGGAGGGCTTGGTTGGCTCTGCAGTAGGTTTAGGAGGGCTTGCCACCATCTCGTCGTACTTCTTTATAATACGACTGACCCGAACGAGTTTCTACCACGAGTGGTTTATTGAGCTCTGCGGCAAGGACAATTGTTTCCTCTTCCGAATCGGTTAGTGAGGGAACATCGGTTTCTGCTTCCCGGGAAGAAACGCACACCACATTGTAGGATGAAGCTTTTGCCTTGCCTTTGGACCTTCTGTTGGTAACAATAGTCCACTGTTGGCCATCCACAAGGTCGAGATGAACCCACATAATTTCTTCCTGAGGTGTAGGGATAGGTACAAGACCTTTCTCCTGCTGGTTATGCGCGTCTGTATTGATCATTCTTAGTTCCCCATTCAGGATGGGAACTATTCCGGCTGGTGCTGGAGGCTGGTTTCCAAACTAAAGAAATGACGACATATTAGCCGTCACTTTCTTCTGTTCTGGATGGAGTTTTAGCACTTCTGCATCAATCAGAGCTTGAAGAATATCTTTGAAGACAAATAGCTCTCGGTGGGGTGCCCTAGCATCCTATGATACATGCAGTAGTTGGGATTATCGGACTTGTCGACTTCCTCAGGACGTCTAGGTTCAGGAAGCTTCAATCGTTGCTCTTGTTGAGCAACTTGAACAATGAATTGACGAGTTCGTCCTTGAAAGCGTATTGCTTGTTGGTGCATGGCTGACTTGAAGAACCACCTCCCCTGACTGGCTGAGGTTTGACGGGAGATTTTGTCTCTGTCGCCAATGTATCCTTCCTCTTTGATTGAAAAGATACTTCTGGCGCGCACCTTGTCGACTTTTCGGGTCTGAGCTTGTTTTCTTTTGCCCTAACCCTGGTGACAATTTCTTCAGCCTGTTCACCTTGTTGGACCAACTACTTCCAGGTGCGGCTTTCAGTAACTCCTATCTGGGCTAGGAGTGACGTTTGTAGATTGAGGCAGCATGTTTCTACCAGGGTGGCCTGGGTCATACCGCTAGGACATCGGAGTGCCATATTCTGAAATCTTTCCACAAATGCTTTAATGGACTCTCCTTTTCGTTGCTTCGTTGCCAAGAGAGTGGGCATTATAATCTCCGAGTCGTCTTTGAAGAAGCGTGTAAGGAAGAGCTTCTCCAAATCACCCCTGTTTTTTATGGAACCTTCTAGGAATTTCATGAACCATTCAAAGGACAGCCCTTTTAGAGTGCCGATGAACAAACGTGCCAAGATGGCATCATTATCTACCACATTTCCTGTCTGAGACTTGAAGTAGTAGATGTGTTGGTTCGGTGACCCTTTGTCGTCGAAAGCTAGTAGGGTCGGAGCTTTGAACTTAGGAGGGTACGGAACGAAGTCCCACTCTGTCGGATATGATCGGACCACTCCTGCTTCTTGGAGGCCTTTCCTGTTGGTAAGGGCTTCCAGACGCTGCTCCAATTGAGTCATTCTTTTAGAATGAGTACCCCCATTCTCTGGATTACCTTCCTCTTTAGATGAGGATTTAGACGACTCAGAATTGGAGTGCCCCTTCTCCTCGATATGTACGGAGGACGAGCTTTCCCCTTCTTTCCGTTTGCCTTTAGACTTCTTAGAAGAAGCTTTGTCAGTTAACTTCCTCTTGTCTTCAAGCAATTGTGCAAGTATTTGCTTGAGGGCATCAATAGATTCTTGCTGGGCGCAAATCATATCAAATTGTTCCCTCTGGTCCTGGGCTTGCTATTCTAAGCGCGGCTGTCTCCTCGAGAGTGTTATTCATGTACGCAAAGGCTTCCTTCTCTATAGAAGAGTTCGAGGCCTGCGATTCCGCAATGGCGGAGTGTGATTCACTTACTTCAATGCCCCGAGCTAGGGCACTGTAGTCGACCGGGGCTATCGCACCAGTCCGAGTGCGAATATGCCGGTACACTCCTTCTAGTTCCGTGTCAGACTCGTTAGAGCTGACCACCTGTTGTTTTCCCTACTTCTGCTTGCCATGTTTGCAGTGACTTCAGGGTACTCCATGTCAGAGAAGGCTTCCCTTCTGTGGGAGCGACGCCTTTTGGCTGATCGGGAGGTTGAGGTCAATCGTCAGAATACCGACTGTTTGCTTGCATGTGCGCTACAGCGCCATTCAGAGAGCATTGTCGTAATGAGCCGTTCACAGTAACAAGACGAAGTGATCTGATTAGCACTCATTTTCTTTGTCAAGTATCTCATAGATCAGTCGGAGGAGGACCAAAGAGATTAGCCTCGGGTTTCCGAGGTCTTTTCAGCTTCTGAGAGCCATCCTTGCGTCGCGAAGCTGAGATGCAGGGTTCTGAGACACGGAGCTCATGTCCTGTAAGACAGACGCAGCTCTCGCGTTTTGGCTCTAGAACGTAGACCTCGCGTCTCTGCTGAGAAGGGACGCGAACCTCGCATTTCTGGTTATCGCAATTAGCTAGCGATGCTTGAGAAATGCAGGCCTTCGGGGTCCCGCGTGTAGCTGTAGAGACGCGGGTCTCATGTCTCGGAGGAGAGGCACAGACCTCGGCTGCTGAACATCGCATTTGGGAAGTGGAGCTTCAGAAACGCAAGTCTGGTGAGCTTCGCGTTTACGTTTCCAAACGCGAACTCCGCGCGTCTGACGTGGTTCAGAAGAGACGCGGGCTTGAACCACGCGTCCCATACCTGTTAGGCAGATTTTTGTTCAAACTTCTTGCATCTGTAATTGACGCGCGCATCGCCTCTGTCAACGTTTAGCGTTCCGGTTACGCCGTACGGGTTGTTGGGAACCCCTGGTAACCTGGAGCTGAGGAAGAGGATGGGTGTGAACGGACTGAACATCAGCAATGCTAACCTCGCAGGTCTCGTGGGAGACGTTAACGCGGGCGTTACGTGTGATGCGGTTAGTCATAGCACTCTTCTTGCCAGTCACGTCTGAAGGGATCTCAGAGCAGACTTGAGAGCGAATCCCCGAGAAGACCTTGCGGTACCACCGCGCTCTAGGGCTCTTAGAGTCGGAAGAGAGGAACTCTTCATACTTTGCCTGGTCGAGCTCCACGACAAATGATTCGACCATTTTTCCCATGTAGGTGACGTCATCTTGCGCCATGACTTGCTCATCGGTAGAGAAAGTAGTCCCCAGCGGAGTCGCCATCTCTTGTTTGGTGGGAGAAATTCGTGTAAAATTTCCTTGAATTAATGAAGAATTACAACGAATCAATACTCCGATTACAAGAGAGGGAAGATATTCAAACTCAAATCTTCCCTTTGTTTAGTGCTGGGTTCTTGATGTGGCGATGGAAAGTGATTCTTGTTTTCCGTTGACCGGGTGAACATCGCAATCTTTTAGGAAACTTCTCTTTGGATGGTGGACAAAGTAACACAGCTTTTGCCCAACCAAAAATCTCAAAGAGAGTATAGGCAATAACAAACTTGTACGCAGCAAATTGTTAGAAGAGTTGAACTCTCTTTTTTTTAGCTGGAGATTCTGGTCTTTCTAAGGCTTACAACTGAAGTTTTTCTGTCCAAAATTTTCTGACCCATCTTCCATAGCAAACTGGGCTATTTATAGAGGTTTCATGGGGTAAAAGTGTCCCCTAAAAATGCTCCATAATGGGGTTAACTCCCTCATTACGTGGGCAGTAATTGACCAAGTAATGAGGGCAGTTATAACTGAGATGCGGGCTTTGAGCCTCGCGTTTTATCTTTGACTTCGAACCTTGCTGGACGCGAGTTTTGAACTCTACCAGGCACGGGTATCAGGCTCTCGCGTCTTGATACTGTACTGATGTAAGGACGCGGGCTTCGAGTCGCGTCTTGGCTATTACCGAGCAGCTGGGACGCGGGTTTCAACCCTCGCGTCTTGGTACTATACTGATGTTGAGGCGCGGGCTCCATGCTCTGTGCCTTGGCATTCTACGAGTGGCTATAATTAGCCCCATGTCTGGAGTTTGGATACTGCTTTCTGATGACTTATCCTCAGTGATTTTTAGACAGTCTACAATACTCTCTGGCCTGCTCCACTATCTCTGTACATAGTGTCGCTCCTCTTCCCGTAATCACCGTCACCGTCACGCGTAGCTAGTACCCTCAGCCTCTCCTCTGTGCTCTACACTTGACTACTCACCACGTGCCTATCGTCACGCATAACACCACGCTGAGTCTGAGATCATCGCATCACCATCAGCCTCCTATGTATCTTCTCCTCCTCGCTAAACCCACAGGATGGCCCGCACCCGAGAACCACCCTAGCGCCATCACCAGTCATGCAACCTCATCGCCGCGCATATGAGCCGTCGATAGCCTAGCTCCTCCCCAACTCCGGCACACAATCATGCCCACCTCTGTCGGAGCCTCCGCGGCCTCTGCCTTGCATTGAGATTGCTTTCGTCCTTCACCGTACGCAACCACCAGGCCGAGCTCCCTCTCCTTCACTTGCTCACGGCCGCAGTCCTCTGCCTCCTCCGGCGTGCCCATCCCCACGCCATCAGCCCTCGCCAAGTCCTCTCTCAGGTTCTCTCTCTATTGTTTGTTGAGTGTGTGTGTTTGTGTGCATGTATGTTACGTTTGTGCGTTGCGTATGTGTGTGTGAGTGTGGTGTAAATGTGTGTGTGTGTGTGTTATGCACATGTATGTGTGTGTGTTAGTGTACGTATGTGTGTGTTATGCATGTGTGTGTAAGTAGGTTATGCATGGGTATATGTGTGTTTGTGTGCACAGGTGTGTGTGTGTACACGTGTCTGTAGAGTGCGTGTGTCTATGTATTTCTGTGATAGTACATGTGCATGTGTGTATGGGTGTGTATTAGTGCGGGTGTATGTGTATAACGTGTGTGTGTTGCGTGTGTTATAGTTGTAGCACCCGGACTGTTAATGCGATCTGTTCATGTACTAGTACCCGGAGTCATGTCGTTGTGGACCCGACATGCGATGCGATTCGGAGATTCAGACCAGTTCGTGTAGTGCAGACCTGATGGCGATTCGGACCCGGATCCGCGTCATTTCATCTAAATGTTCATTTTGTTAGTTTATATTATTTGTTTACTTTATTTGAATATTTTAGTGTATTATTTATCGTTGTTAGTGAATGTTTGCTTTTGTATTATTACTTATTTATCATTGTCAGTGAGTGTTTAATTTTGTTAGTTATTTTATTGGTGTGTTTTAATACATCATTTCATGTGAGCGATTATCGCATTCGTTATTTATGGTAGACAGTTCATTTACCCAGTTAATGTGAGTGCTTGGTTTATTTTATTAGCATGGCTATTCATATCATTTCATGTGATATCAGTGAGTGTTTACTTTATTTATTTAGTTTACTTGAGGATTTATCTGTGTCATTTCATATATAGTTGTTTACCACTTCGGATTCATGTCTAGTTATGATAAATCTTAGTATGTTATTGGATTGATCATGAGGTTGATTGGTTCGGTATTATGGTTAAAGGAGTATATTTTATGTGAATTAATTGTCAGACATTTATCAGTGATAGTTCAGATGAGGATTGGAGTTGGAGTTAATCTGAGATTTATATTCTTTATATCAGATCTTGATCGGTATTTAGATGAGATTGATTTTATTGGATTATGATCAAATGAGGGAATATCTTACCTTTAATATCCATGTGTATTAGGAGATTGATTTAGGACTATTAGAAGCAAAGATTTCTGGATTCTATTTACTTATTAGTGTGTCTAAGTATTGATGATCTTATTGACATTGAATATTAGATGTAGAGATATTTTAGATTTCATGTTGCTAAGGATGTTCCCACTCCATAGTTATGATTTCAGTGTATATTGATTTAGTTCAACCTTGAGGATAATCAGCAGACTGCTCTTCATGATTGGTTCTTATTACTGCAGCTATTCATTTATGGATATAGATGTATTGTGATGTGATCTTGTTGATAATGGTGATCTTGTATTTTCAGAATTTTGTAGCAGTTATTGAAAAACACCTAGAGGGGGATGAATAGGTGTTACTGCTAATCTAATGATCTTTTTAAACAATTAAGTATAAATGATGCAAGCCGTCACTCAAAACAAGAAATTGAAGCTGAATTCCCCGTGAAGGGCTCTAGAACTTCTCCTCTTTGATTCCTCTAGATTATGAGTTGAGTCGCGTAAATGCTTTCTTGTTGAAATGAGTAAAGACCGAAATGCAAGTAAATGAAATGAGTGCAATAATGAAGTGCAAGCAAGTGGTATCACAAGTTAGAAATGTAAAACAATGAAAAGCAATAAGGAAACTAATCGCAAACACAAGTAATTTGTTTCGAGGTTCGAGCCACTGCTCTACGTCCCCGCCTTCACCACTATGAAGGATTTCCACTAAATCCACAAAGGGAATTTTTACACCGGAACCTTTACACCCAAGGGGATTACAATTGGTCTACACAAGACCGGAATACCCAACTCCAACCAATCCAACCTCTACACAAGAGGGATCTCAACACAAGAAAATACAAGTCACTTGGTGATCAAAAGACCACAAACTCTCTCTTACAACTTCTTATAAAGTGGAGATGATTTTTGGCTCAAGAAGTGAAGTGAGAAAAATTTCAGTTGTAAAGAAGTAAGAAGAGCTTGTAAACCAACTGAAAACTTTTGCAAATAAAAGAACTTTGAGAAGCAATGCAAGTAAACTTTCTTCTTTTTTGAAAAACTTGAAACAATGAGAATTTTTCTTGTGAAAAACAAATGACCAATGACCTCTATTTATAGGGAGAGAATTCATATCATCCATGGGCCTGTTTGGTTAAGGGTGGAAGTGAGGAAGTGAGGAATTGAGGAAGTAGTAATAATTCCCTTTGGAACTTGGGAATTGGTTAGTAAGTTTTCCGGTGTTTGGATGTTATTGGGAAGTGTGGTTTAGAAAATATTTTGTCTTTTTCGGTGTTTGGATGGTAATGTGAAAGTGAAAGTGGAAAAGTTGACCACAAAGTTTACCGTAAAATAATATTAAAATAAAAATTAATTAAGAAAAATAAAAAATAGACTATAATTAGAATGCAAGTGAGATTTACATGGTCAAAAAATTAACTGTTTTGTGCTACAATTTATTACAAATGTGATTTACATGACCACAAAATTAACTGTAGCACTCTGGAAGTGAGGAAATAGTTGTGTAAAAGAGAAAAGATAAAAGAAAAAGAGGTTTTCTTATTTTCCTTTTCCGATGTTTAGATAGATAGGGAAGTGAGCAATTATACTTCCCTATTTCCTTACTTCCGCCCACTTCCTTGCAACCAAACAGCCCCCATATTGAATACTATGTCATTAGGGTAGAGTTTAGCCACTAGAAATTCAGAAATAGGTATAGGAATTATAAAAAACAAACCAGAATTCAAGAAAGAGCCGTTGGGCTTTTTGACGGCTGTCAATCGACCGGGCCGGTCAACCGGCAGGCCACATGGCAAAAGAGCCGTTGGCTTCGGTCAACTGGTCCGGTCGACCGCAGGCTAAACAAAAGAAATTTTTGAACTGTCGGTTGACCGGGCCGGTCGACCGACAAAACCCGAGACTAAGGGTCTTGCAGTCGGTTGACCGGTCGGTCGACCGCAAGGTCTGTCGGTCGACTGGCCCGATCGACCGGCAGACGTGCACAGACAAAGCCACAAGGCCCGGTCGACCGGACGGTCGACCGACGACCGAACTGGCCTGAAATAGATTCGGTCGACCGCCCGGTCGACCATAAGTCCTGAAACAGAATACAAATAAAGAAATTTTAAACTTTGAATAATTTTTGAAATATTATTAAATGGTTTGAAGTTTAAGTAGCATGCTATAAGGGATGAATTACATGTATTAAACTAGATGTAAAAATATGAAATATCTTGAGACATGTATATCAATCAAACATGCACCAACACCAACAAAACCAAAAACTTGTATTTTGAAGAGTGTATTTGTGTGTGTGTGTGTGTTTTCTTAAGTACAACTATCATATCCTTACTCTTTAACATACTAATTCTTACACAGGTTCTAGGTGACTACAAGATCTTCAATTTTGGGCTTCTCCATATGCATTGTTGAATAACTTGAATCCTTGATCCCGAATTGAGTCAACTTGAGTCAAAACCACCTTCCTTTAGGGAAAAAATATCTTGAATCCATAGAACCCTGAAACAAACTTAAATACTAAATATGATTATTACAAATAACTATATATGTTTTGTAATCATCAAAACTCCAAAACCGGGTGATTGTAACCTTGGGCCAACAATCTCCCCCTTTTTGATGATGACAAAACATATGAGTTATTTTAACAAAAAATGGGAAAAGGAGCTTGGAGGCTCCCCCCTCAAATCATGCTATATATATAAATGGCTATATACATGAATGAATTGTATGAGAAAGAAAACATCAAGAAAAACAATAACTCAAAAACAATAAACTCAACAACAATAAACTAACTTTTTCTCCCCTTTTTTGTCATGCATCAAAAAAGGTAAAAAAAATAAACATTGTTTAAAAAAAATTCATGAATCCATAACACAAACATTCAATTCACCACAAATGAAAGAAAATCTATTATAGTCTAGTAGTTTTGTAAAAATATCGGCAAGTTGAAAATCGGTAGAAACATAATCAATGTCAATATCACCTTTCTCATAATGATCTCTAAGAAAGTGATATCAAATATCAATGTGCTTAGTCTTACTATGTTGATTTGCATTTTTAGTCATATGAATAGTACTAGTATTATCACAAAATATTTTAATATGATCATAATGCAAATCATAATCAAGGAGAGTATGTTTCATCCAAAGGACTTGTGCACAACAAGCCCCCGCCACAACATACTCCGCCTCGGCGGTTGAGAGGGCTACCGAATTTTGTTTCTTGGAAGACCATGAAACAAGACAATTACCGAAAAATTGACATGTTCCACTTGTACTCTTCCTATCCACTCTACAACCCGCATAGTCGGCATCCGAAAAACTCGTCATGAAAAATTGACCGGTCTTCGGATACCACAAACCCATTTCAATTGTGCCCTTAAGGTATCTAATAATGTGTTTTACCGCAATCAAATGGGATTCTTTAGGACACGATTGAAATCGAGCACAAAGACATACACAAGACATAATGCCCGGCCTACTAGCCGTTAAATATAACAAACTACCAATCATGCTACGATAGAGTTTAATGTCTACATTTATACCTTGTTCAACCTTGTCAAGCTTTGTGGTGGTAGCCATGGGAGTTTTGCTTGTCTTAGCCCCTTCAAGTACAAATTTCTTAATAAGTTCCTTCGTGTACTTGGCTTGATTGATGAAAATCCCATCCTTCCTTTGCTTAATTTGGAGACTAAGGAAGTAGTTAAGCTCGCCCATCATAGACATCTCAAATTCCTCCTTCATACATGATTCAAAAGCTTTGCAAAGTTTTCATTAGTAGAACCAAATATGATATCATCAACATATATTTGAACTATAAGTATATCATTTTCAACATGTTTGGTAAACAAAGTAGTATCTATTTTTCCTTTAGTAAAACCATTTGAAATAAGAAAAGAAGATTTCATACCAAGCCCTAGGGGCTTGTTTTAAATCATAAAGAGCTTTGTCTAGTTTGAAAACAAATTCCGGATGTGTAGGATCAACAAACCCGGGAGGGTTGTTCAACATACACTTCCTCTTCAATAAATCCATTTAAGAAAGTACTTTTTACATCCATTTGAAAAAGTTTAAAATCTTTATATGAAGTAAATCCAAGTGTCATCCGTATGGCTTCAAGCCGTGCTACGGGTGCAAAAGTTTCCTCAAAATCGATACCTTCGACTTGAGTGTAACCTTGGGCCACTAACCTAGCTTTATTCCTAACAACATTGCCCGACTCATCCAACTTGTTCCTAAAGATCCATTTAGTACCAATTGTTGGTCTATCATGGGGCCTAGGAACAAAATGCCAAGCTTGGTTGCGCTTGAATTGATTGAGCTCCTCTTACATGAAAAGCAACCAATATGAGTCGCCCTCGGCTTCGAGGATGTTCTTTGGTTCAAAATGAGAAATAAATGCATAGTGCCCACAATGATCATGAAGTTTAGAACGAATAGTTACCCCTTTTGATACTTCACCTATAATAAGATCCTTGGGATGATGTGGAGTGAATCTCCAATCTTTTAGAAGTGGTTATGTTGTCTCTACTTCAACTTCTTGAACTTCATTTTCCTCATCAACCTTTGGCTTGTCTTCAAGAGTAGGTGAGTCCTTCAAAGTAATCCTCTCCATGTCTTCATTTAGGGAATCTATTTTTATAACATTCTCAACAAACACATTAGATTCCTCAAACTTTACATGTATAGATTCCTCAATAGTCAAAGATGATTTATTGAAGACTCTATAAGCTTTACTAGTGTTAGAGTAACTAACAAAAATTGCTTCATATGATTTTGCATCAAATTTACCTAAATTATCTTTAGTATTTAAAACAAAACATTTACAACTAAAAACTTTAAAGTATGAAACATTTAGTTTTCTTGAATAATAAATCTCAAAAGATGTTTTAGAAGTATTTTTGCATAAGAAAACCCTATTTGATATGTAGCAAGAAGTGTTTACGGCCTCGGCCCATAGGTATTGAGGGAGACCGTACTCATTTATCATTGTCCTAGCCATCTCTTGTAATGTACGATTTTTCCTCTCAACGACTCCATTTTGTTGTGGAGTTCTAGGACAAGATAGTTCATGCTTAATTCCATGTTCTTCGCAAAAAGTAGTAAATGGTTGGTTATTAAATTCACCACCTCTATCACTTCTTATTCTTAAAATAGAAGAATCTTTTTCCTTTTCAACTCTTTTCTTAAAGGCTTGAAAATGTGAAAAGGCTTAATTTTTATATTCTAAAAAAGAAACCCAAGTAAAACGAGAGAAATCATCAACTAAAACGAAAGCAAAACGATTCCCACTTAGACTTTTAGTTTTTGTAGGACCAAAAAAATCCATATGGATCAACTCCAAAGGTCGTGATGTCATGATATCCTTGATGGATTTGAAAGAGGACTTGGTTTGTTTTCCAAGTTGGCACGCATCGCAAATGCGGTCCTTTTCAAATTTCAAGTAAGGAATACCTTTCATCATTTCCTTGTTGTTTAATCTAGATAGATGGTCAAAAGAAATGTGACCTAATCTCCTATGCCACAACCAAGAGTCATCATCGAAGGCATTCAAACAAGTAGCATTGCATAGCATTTTAGACATATCAATCATGTATACATTATTTTCATGAAATCCGGAAAATATACATGCATTGGATTGTCTATCAATTACACTACATGCTAGATCATCAAAAAACAACATTAAAACCTTTATCACAAAGTTGACTAACACTTAAGAGATTATGCTTGAGGCCATCAACTAAAACAATATTTTCTATTAAAGGAGATGTACCAAGTTTAACATTACCAATACTAATGATTTTTCCTTTGGCGTCATCTCTGAAGGTGACGGTGCCACCTTCATGGTATCTTGATAGGGTTGCAAAGTTGTTGATATCCCAAGTCATGTGCCTTGAGCAACCACTATCAAGACCGCTCCCTATGTCGTTGGGCTTTGGAATGTACCTACATCATTTAACAAAATCGTTGACTTTGGTACCCAAACTTTCTTGGGTCCTTGAATGTTAGTATTCCGAACCCAAACATGATTATGTGATGCATTTATCCTATCATAGAAAAATTTAACCAAATGACCCTTTCGGCCACAATATGTGCATGCATAAACTTTACCATAGATGAATGCATGATGAGTGTGTGAACTATGGACATGTTTAGGGTGTTTAGCATGATGTAATGGTTGTGATTTATGAACATGAGTGTGTGTGTAGCATGTGATTGTTTCTTTGGGATATGTTTCTTAGGAAACATAGCCTCTAGTCTAGTTTTATCAAATTCACATTTCTTTAAAACATCTCCTAATGAGTCAATTTTCTTCTTTAGCATGAAAATCTCATCTTTATCAACGAGTGAAAATTTACCTTTGCAAGAATTTTATAATTATCAAAATCCTCTTGTGTGGAAGCAAGTGTTGAAAATAAATCATCTTTTTCTTTTGTGAGAATGAAAACTTTGTAGTTAAGTGATTCATTTTCCTTTTTCATTTTTAAGTATTTCTTTTTGAGAAAATCATAGTTTTAAGATAGTTCTTCAAAAGCTTCTCCTAATTCATCTATAGATAATTCACAATCTTCAATGGATGTATCGGGAGTTACCTTGCTTGTGCTTTCATTAGCCATGAAGCACATGTTGGCGGTGTCGACTTCCTCATCGGATTCACTCTCCGAATCTCAAGTAGCCTTTAAAGCCTTCTTTTTGTATGGCTTCTTGAAATTGGAGGGTTTGCCTTTGTTCTCCGGACATTCCGCAACTATGTGTCCCGATTTTCGGCAATTGAAGCAAATGATTTTCTTCTCTTCTTTACCTTGCCATCTTCTTCTATTTTGGAAATTGGCCTTGCTGTACATCTCCGAACGTTCTTCACAAGAAGAGAAAGATCTTCATCATCCTCTTCATCATCATCTTCGTCGGAGTAGGTGGAAGAGCTTTTGAAAGCGATTGCTTTCTTCTTTGGAGGAGCCATCTCTTCTCTTGCTTTTCTTTCCATCTCATGGGTCTTGAGATTCCCAATGAGACCGATGAGCTCCATTTCTTCCTTGTCATTGGGCTCCTTCAAAGTTGTGGCTTTGACTTCCCACGATGGAGGGAGAGCACGGATGATCTTCCTCACTTTGGTCATTGTCAATCCCGTCACCTAAAAAAGAAAGACCGTTAGTAATCTTTGTAAATTTAGTAACCATATCATCTATAGTATCATGTTCTTGCATGGAAAAGTTTTCATATTGGGAACGAAGAAGGTCAATTTTGGCCCTCTTTACTTGTGAAGTTCCCTCATGAGTGACTAGTAGGTGAGTCCAAATCTCATAAGCGGATTTGCAGTGAATGACTCTAGCAATATCATCGTCATTAAGAGCTTGAAGTAAGGCATAGTGTGCCCTAGTATTAGCGTCAAACTCTTTCATGGCAATGTCGGACCAAGTGTTCTCATCACCAAGGGGTGCGCTAAATGGTTTAGTCACCGCCTTTGCAACCCGGCTCCCTAAGGATTGCAAAAACACGGTCATCTTAACCTTCCATATGGGAAAGTTAAGGCCATCAAACATGGGTGGGGTTTTAATTCCTTCGGCCATTTTTACTAAGTGTATGAGGATGAAATATGAATAGAGTGATTAGCAATATAGGATCTCTCTAAGGATGTTAAGCCAAGAATCTAGAGACCAAAGCTCTGATACCAATTGAAAAACACCTAGAGGGGGGTGAATAGGTGTTAATGCTAATCTAATGATCTTTTTAAACAACTAAGTATAAATGATGCAAGCGGTCACTCAAAATAAGAAATTGAAGCCGAATTCTCCGTGAAGGGCTCTAGAACTTCTCCTCTTTGATTCCTCTAGATTATAAGTTGAGGCGCGTAATTGCTTTCTTGTTGAAATGAGTAAAGACCGGAAATGCAAGTAAATGAAATGAGTGCAATAATGAAGTGCAAGCAAGTGGTATCACAAGTTAGAAATGTAAAGCAATGAAAAGCAATAAGGAAACCAATCACAAACACAAGTAATTTGTTTCGAGGTTCGAGCCACTGCTCTACGTCCCCGCCTCACCACTATGAAGGATTTCCACTAAATCCACAAAGAGAATTTTCACACCGGAACCTTTACACCCAAGGGGATTACAATTGGTCTACACAAGATCGGAGTACCCAACTCCAACCAATCCAACCTCTACACAAGAGGGATCTCAACACAAAGAAATACAAGTCACTTGGTGATCAAAAGACCACAAACTCTCTCTTACAACTTCTTATAGAGTGGAGATGATTTTTGGCTCAAGAAGTGAAGTGAGAAAAATTTCAGTTGTAAAGAAGTAAGAAGAGCTTGTAAACCAACTGAAAACTTTTGCAAATGAAAGAACTTTGAAAAGCAATGCAAGTAAACTTTTTTCTCTTTTGAAAAAATTGAAACAATGGGAATTTTTCTTGTGAAAAACAAATGACCAATGACCTCTATTTATAGGGAGAGAATTCATATCATCCATAATGAATACTAGATCATTAGGGTAGAGTTTAGCCACTAGGAATTCAGAAATAGGTATAGGAATTATAAAAAATAAACCAGAATTCAAGAAAGAGTCGTTGGGCTTTTTGACGGCTGTCGGTCGACCGGGCCGGTCGACCGGCAGGCCACATGGCAAAAGAGCCGTTGGCTTCGGTCGACTGTTCCGGTCGACCGCAGGCTAAACAAAATAAATTTTTGAACTGTCGGTCGACCGGGCTGGTCGACCGACAAAACCCGAGACTAAGGGTCTTGCAGTCGGTCGACCGGTCGGTCGACCGCAAGGTTTGTCGGTCGACTGGCCCAGTCGACCGGCAGACGTGCACAGACATGTACAGACAAAGCCACAAGGCCCGGGCGACCGAACAGTCGACTGAACTGGCCTGAAATAGATCCGGTCGTCCCCCCGGTCGACCGTAAGGCCTGAAACAGAATACAAATAAAGAAATTTTGAACTTTGAATAATTTTTGAAATATTTTTAAATGGTTTGAAGTTTAAGTAGCATACTATAAGGGATGAAATACATGTATTAAACTAGATATAAAAATATGAAATATTTTGAGACATGTATATCAATCAAACATGCACTAACACCAACAAAACCAAAAACTTTTATTTTGAAGAGTGTATTTGTGTGTGTGTGTGTTTTCTTAAGTACAACTATCATATCCTTACTCTTTAACATACTAATTCTTACACAGGTTCTAGGTGACTACAAGATCTTCAATTTTGGGCTTCTCCATATGCATTGTTGAATAACTTGAATCCTTGATCCCGAATTGAGTCAACTTGAGTCAAAACCACCTTCCTTTAGGGAAGAAAACATCTTGAATCCATAGAACCCTGAAACAAACTTAAATACTAAAATATGATTAGTACAAATAACTATATATGTTTTGTAATCATCAAAACTCTAAAACCAGGTGATTGTAACCTTAGGTCAACAGTTATGAGATGTCTGTTATCAGTTATTAGTGAGATTGTTGTGATTAGTGACACCGTTGTGATTAGTGACTCTATATCTCCGGTATTCTCCATCAGATGTCAATTAATAATTATTCAGTTTTCAGTTGTCAGATACTAGTTTTAGTTGTCAGTTATCAGCTATTATTGACATCATCAGTTGTTGGAGATATTCGATTACTATTACACTTTATATATATTATTTACATGTTAATTAAAGCATCATAACTTGGGGAAAAGGGTAATTGCTTGATAATACATGACGTGTATTTTGGTAGGACTTATGATGGTATACCGAGTTTGGGTTCCACCATGGGGAACCAAGGTAGTACCGCCTACCTAGTTATTCAATTGTCAGTTATTAGGGTTTTGCCTAGACTATAGCGCCATACCAGTTATTCTTTTGTGTGGGGTTATGGTCTCAGTTATTAAGGGCTTGCGGTTCGTCCTAGTTTAGTGTCAGGAATATTAAACCGTGGTACCGGACATGCACGGTACCCTTTCAAAACACATGCACTACATTGGCAGGCAGTTACAATAATGATAACATTGTTTAATATGTGAAAAAATAGTTATGGTGTGGGATGAAGCTAAGTACCACATTAGTTAGGTTAATAATAGTAACATACTAGAGACATATGTTAGGCTTCACATCTCTGACATCAGTTGTTCATTTTATAGTTATGAGTTACCTCTTACTTTCAGTTTTAATTATGATATTCTTTATATTGTATTTTCATAGTAGTGTTGTAGTAGGTATACACGTATTATGCATGTGCAGAATTTCTTCATTTTACATGCTCATTAGGTTGGTTTTCTGACGACCCTGGATTTGCGCATCTAGGTATAAGATGTTTTATTCTATTGACCAGGTGTTGATAAGATCTTATGCATTGCGAGGAGCCAGAGTTTCTCTCTACCTGATTATAGTATTCTTGCTTACTTTTATTCCTTTTGTTATCCTTTTGGTTCCCTATATATCAGACTCAGTATTTATTCCATTTCTTTATTCATTCGTCATCATGTGTGAACACTTATATGTGTTATTACAATGATCGTAATTTATTATAGTGGATATTTATAGCTCGTTCATGTTACTTAAGGCTTAGCGTGTACATGTGGGGTATTTTTCTTGTGTATATAAGTCGTCTACTCTCGTCGCGTCTCCGCTCTAGCGTATTTTGGGAAGAGGGGTGTGACACAACTACCTGACAATACTGACACGCCCATCTTCACCACTAGGCAGGTCAATCTTCTTCTCGGAGGCCGACGCCTACGCCGTGCACTTCCCGTATATCTGGAACCAGAGGTTACACAGCTTCTCCAACTTGGTGTCTCTTTCCTCAAGCTTCGTCTAGAGCCGATCTAGTTCACTTGTGTGTTGTCTTAAGGGCTGAAATTAGGCGAGTTCCTCATCCATCATCTCTTTCTCAGCGGCCATCTTCTTGACCTCCTCCCTCAAACCAGCGATGGTCTTGTTCCTCGCTTTCAAGGCAACCTGTTGGCTACCCACAACTCCGTAGGTATATGACACACCCTGCAGAAGAAGAGTTCAGTAACAAATAACACAATCTCTAAAGAATGAAGATGCAATCACCATCCCTCTGTCATTACCACCTTCATCTTTCTCCTCCGTTTTCTCAGAGGAACCTTCTCAAATTCTTTGAGCCCGTTGAGAAAGTTTCCTTCACTCAGAATGGTCTTACCCCAACCTCTCCTCAAAAACAGCCTGGAGCGGAGGCCCAAAGATTCTGGTTCACCTACACTAACGAAGATCCCCCTCAGCGAGCCCGGCGGCAACTTCACCAACGGTCTGCCATGCATCGATGGTGACATTCGGCCCAAGTTCGGAGGACAGCTCTAGGTCGAGCACATCCAGGGCAGGACCCTCAAATGGGGCATCACAATAGAGTCCCATTGAAGAAGCTTGCGGAACAAGGGCAAGGGCTCCAGAGAGCCTACCACCATTTTGGGATTCTGAGAAATGTCTAGTCAGAAACTCTTCCGATTACACAGGAAGCATGTGACTCTTTGCGCGCTTGCTGAGCATTAAAAGCCACTTTTCCAGAGCCAAGGTTCTTTTTTGAAGCAGAGCATTCTGTGACCTCTGCCTCTTCCTTGTCGGATCCATAAGAAACAATGTGAACCGCATACAGATTATGAGCATGAATAAAGAAAAATATAGAGAACACAAGAGCAAGGTTGATGCATACCTTCCGGAGACCCCGAGCCTGGGGAACCTACTTTGGTCTCTTCCTCTTTGACAGACTGCCCTGAACGGGTGACTTCTCCACCCTCGCCTTCTTCTTCATAGAGACTGCAGCCCAAGCATGGTTGTCTTCCTTCTCGAGTGGAGTCTCGTCTTCATCGGTCTCCCCTGACAGCATCAGAAGTCAGTCTCGCTGCATCCCTGGTGGAGGGTTCATCCCTCGGGATGACAGGAGGCATGTCGGGCTTGTTTGGGTTTAGAACCAGCTATAGTTGTGCTTATCGCACTAGATCTAGTACAGCTTCTTGGCCCACTTCTTGGACTCCTCTGAAATTAACTCACCACCGTGGGTAATCACGTCCTTACTCGAAGCTCTCGGAACGTTCCCATGGCCACTTTCTACGGCAGCTTCCTAGGGACCAAAAACCCGAACGACGGTGGAGTTCCACCCGTGGTCACTGTCTGGGAGATTAACAATCAATTTCGGCCAGCCTCCCTGCAAACCGAAGAAACGAACCCCAGACGGAATCTTTCACATAATGTAGACGGTTGCTAAATCCTTGAGATTGTACGAGGAAGCGGAGAAATCAATGCAAAGAGTTTCATAACCCAGATTCGTCTGCCAAGTGCTCAACGTCAGCTAGGTAAGAGCAACATTATAACAATGGAATGTGACTTGGTGGAGTGGTTGATTTGGGCTCAAGAATGAAAGGAACAGGAACCAATACTAACCCGAGAATATGACTCAAATCAAGTTTAGCTCCGAGAGTCAGGTTTGGTTTAAGAGTTAGGTCCAAATCAATGAATTGAAGTTCACATTCATGATATATCAATGGAATGCGACTTTGCAAAATTGGTGATTCAAGTTCAAGATTTATAGGTACGGGAATCAATGTTGGCTCGGGAATATGGTCCAAGTCCGGTAAGGATACCTGAGTCACCATAGATTTAAAAATTGAAACTGAATCACAAAGTTAGGGATCTGGGTCACATTCACATTCAAGTTCAATTTCATTGAAGGGCGTGTTTGGTTGCAAGGAAGTGGGCAGAAGTAAGAAAATTGGAAAGTATAATTGCTTACTTCTCTATCTATCCAAACATCGGAAAAGAAAAATAAGAAAACCCCTTTTCCTTTTCTCTACTCTCATTTGTAGTAAGTTGTAGCACAAAACAGTTAATTTTTTGATCAAGTAAATCTCACTTGCATTCTAATTACAATCCTTTTTTTATTTTTCTTAATTAATTTTTATTTTAATATTATTTTACGATCAACTTTTTGGTCAACTTTTTCACTTCCACTTTCACATTACCATCCTAATACCAGAAAAAAAACATTTTTCAAACCACACTTCCCAACAACATCCAAACATCGAAAAACTTATTAGCCAATTTTCAAGTTTCTAAGAGAATTATTATCACTTCTGTTGGCCCAGAGGCCTTCCACCTAGTTTTGATGATGATTAACTCATGTAGTTATAGTTTACTAATGATCTTATGCTTATTTAGTTTTAGTTATCTATCAAGATCTTAGTAGGTGTATAGCTTCAACAGAGGTGTTTTGGAACTTACACGTGTTGATTCAAGAGCTTGCGCATCAAGATTAAATCTAGCATTCGGTTGGAGTCTAACTCGTTGGATCATGTTTAGATCGAGTCGTCTTGGAGATAGAGTTCTACAAGAAGGTTTCGGTTTTTTGTTGTTTAGACTTTATGTAAGATAAGTAGTGATAATATGCTCAAGTTCATACACACGCACACACTAGTTTCTATATGTTTGGTTTTCATTTAACCGGTTTTGGATTTCATATCAAAAACATAGATATAATATCTTTCATGTGTATTGAATTTTATCCATACACTCTATGCTTCCAAAAGAGTTTCAATATCTTATTTTTGTATCCATACATGTTTTGGAGAAAACGATTTTTTATTTCAAAATACAAGTTTTAGAAAATACAATTTTCTGTTTTTAGCTTAACTTCTAAATCACGAAAAACGCTCCCCCAACAACATTCAAACAGCCGCGGAAACGCGGCTTTGGCCGCGTTTCCGCGGCCAGGGAGTGGCCAGGTGGCCACACCCTGTTGGTGGGTTTCCCTGGTTTTGCCTTCTGACTTTATCTTTAGTTGGATTTTCAGTTTGAGTCAGGGAGTGTGACGAAATGACCTTTGATTCTTGGCTTTAACCGATCGATTCTGAGAGGATTCTTCTCAACCAGTTTTCAACCTCTTGATTTTGCCCTGATTCTCTGAGCTCGAATAAACTCTGATTTAATTCAGAATTTTGGTAGGCTCTGGGCTCATTTCTCTTCATCTCCTTAAAGAATGGGCCTGCAAATAAATTAAACAATTAATTAGGACAATGCAAAGTTTTATTCTATAATAAGTATGGAAATATGATACTAAATATGCAACATTAGAAACCAATCACACCCCCATACCTATCTTTTGCTCGTCCTCGAGCAAAACAACTAAGCTATACTAAGGATTATTAGACCACTTTCGCAGGTCACGCGAATGCACTGAGCATGTGCAACAAGCCGTTAAACCTCTAGGTTTCCCCTAGATGACGAGTTTTGTCTCATGAGGGTTTTCAGCGGATTGCACCCACAAAATCTATAAAGAAATAGAAACAAAGAGTTAGTATTTTCGAAAAGAATTTTGAAAGAGAAAAATATTTGAAATATAATTGTAAGATTTAAGTAATCCATAAGTTATAGGAAAACTAAATTTTTCATTCCTAAACTTAGTCTTTATTCAAGAATTTGTTATCAATCAAAGTAAGGAGTCAAATTGTACTTCTCATCTAGTCTATTACTTTACCCTAAGTCATATGCACCTTGTGATTGTGAAAATTTTGACTAAGGGTTCATTAACTCTAACTCTTATGCCTTATATATATATATATATATATATATATATATATATATATATATATATATATATATATATATATATATATATATTATTATTATTATTATTATTATTATTATTATTTGGTGGTATTATTCCTTAGTTCTATTAGGCTTTCTAATCTGCCCATGTAACGAGCCTTTAATCGATGACTCCCAAACCAAATGGTCTTAGGGCACCGGGTGAGAAAACACCCAAGGACTTAAGGACTCGAGCAAACAAGGCCACAAAACTAAGGATTTAATTATATGAACCCCTTTTAGGCGTGAATAATTATGCTTTATTTGTTGGCCCAAAGGCCTATCACTCTAGTTTTGATGATGATCAACTCATGAAGTTAAGATTACTAATGATCTTGTGTTTAATTAGTGACAGATTCATTATCAAGATCTTAGTAGGTGTGGAGCTTCAACAAAGAATTTAAAGACAAGTTGGAAGCTAGCACCGGTTGATTCACGAGCCTATGCATCAAGAACATCGAGAGATGAGCTCGGTGGATTGCATTTGGACCAAGTCAAGAAGATGAGAAGCCTTCAAGTGAAGACTTCAAGAAGATGAAGACTTGGGTCTAGGTATAAGTCTTTGTTTTGTTTAGTTAAAAATGTAAAGGATAGATAGTTGGTGGATTGCTCAAGTCTATATCACACACACACTCTTGATAGAACTATTGATAGAATTGCTTTCATAAAAGATTTTTATGTTTAGAAAAGAATTTTTATTTTTTATTTTTAGTAAAAGATTTTTCTTTGTGACAATATATATATAGTTGGTTTTTGGTATTTCTATCATGCATATCCTTTAACCAAAACCATGTTTAGAGCTTAATGTCAAAAACATAGATATATCATTATGATTGTGTAGTGGATCATATCCATACACACTATGCTTTAGAATGAACTCAAATATCTTGTTTTTGTATTTGATGAAAATTTGGAAAAACTAGTTTTGGAAAAACATGTTCTGGAAAAACAGTTTTTATTTTTGAGCCAATATTTCCAAGTTACAAAAATAGTTCAAATCTATTATAACATGCCTTGATTTTGTGCAAGCATGTTTGTGTATCATTGTATAACATTGAAACTATTTTTGTAGATTTATTGAGAATTTATGGGATTTTTATTAAGTTAAAAGACCTATTTTCAAATCCCTTTTTATGAGCAGATCTGTGACTGGCTGACAGGCCAAATCGGTCGACCGGACGGTTGACCGCAGCAAGGTCGGGTCGACCGTACGGTCGACCGACGTGCACAGCCTTGTGCACGTTGTCAGCACAGTGGTCCGGTCGACCGTACGGTCGACCGCTGCAGAGAGTTCTGCTCTCTGGATTTCTGGGTCGACCGGGCGGTCAATCGGTAGCTCCAACGGGTCAAAATATGACCGTTAGACGGTCGACCGACCGGTCGACCGTCAGCACTGACAGATCCCAACGGCTATATTTTTCTGGCCTATAAATTGGGGGTCTTGTCACTTGTTTTGGGGTTAAGATTTTGGAGATTTCTAAGCCAGTTTTTCCCATCCTTTTAACAGAGTTTTCTCCACATATTTGAGTGCAAATACTTCTAATCAAAAGGGAAGATTTTATCAAGAGTGTTTAAGTGATTCTTTGAGTTTTTCATCATAGCTTTCTTTCCTTGCTTTCTCACACCACACTTGAGCTATCCATTGTCTATTCATCCTATAGGTGTGTTGTAGTGAGAGTGCTCTTTAGGTGATCAAGTGTTGTGATCACCAAAGATCTTTCCTTTGTTCTTTGAGGAGACGGGCAAGTGTGCTCGTTGGTGGTTAGAGTTCGGTTGTGAACTCTTGGTGGTTTGAGGTGTGGCCTCGACGAGCTTGTGGAGCTTGCGTGTGTACGGGACTTGGGAGTCCGAGGGATTGTAGGTGTTGCGGCACCGAGGAGAGATCCATTGGGATCTTGCATAGTGGAAATCCTTCGTGTGTCGAAGGCGGGGATGTAGAGCAAGTGTGCAAGAAACCTCGAAACAAACCCTTTGTGTTTGCGATTGCTTACTCTATCTCTCTCTCACTCTTTGTCTCTTTTATATCTTGCATTCAATAATTGTCTTTATCATTTACATGCTTGATATACTCCCTTGTGCTCATAATTCCTATACTTGCTTGGGATTGTTGTTAACACTAGTATTCAACCAAGAGAGCCAACGCGGCACCTCAACCCATTCAAGGGGAATCTAGAGGAGCTTGTCCAGAGCCCTGCAAAGGGAATTCGGCAACACTCTTGTGTTATACATAAGTGTTTAATTAAAAGAAGTTTTATTTGGTCATCTTAGTTTTAATTCCGCATCATTTACTCATAAGTGACCATTAGATTAGCCATCACCTATTCACCCCCCCCTCTAGGTGATATTTCATTATTAGGCACAAATACCCAGCTTAATCAGAGGGTTTTATATATTTTTTTCTTTCAAACTTATCTAATCATCTTTCGCATAAATACTAAGGCTTGCTTAGGCCAAAGCACCTAGCTAATCAATAATTAGATTTGTTTATCTTTTTTTTTCTTTTTTTTATTTTTTATAAGGCATAAGAATCTTTGTTTTTGAACCCTAAGTGTGTAAGTGTATGAAGTGTGCATATTTCATTAAGGTAAAGATCAAGACTAAATTACTTTGACAAATTTTCTTCCTAACCCTAAAAATCAAACAAATAATCTTATTTTGACCAAGTATAAGAAATCCTAATTTGGATTTTCCTATTCCTTAAAATTAACTTAATTTCTTACAAAAAATATGTCAAAGTATTGTTTCTATTTTCAAAAAGTTTTTAAAAGTAAAGAAAATGTTAATAATAATTTTTTTTAATAAAAAGAAAAAACTAAGTTATGTTAGAACCCTCCCCCACACCTATCTCATGCATTGTCCTCAATGTATGAATTAATGCGTAGATGCATGAAAAAGAAGAAAGGGAAGGAAAATGTTACCTTAAGGTGGTGGTTCCGGTGGTGGTCTGATTGGTCCACGAAATGTAACCCAATCAACTTTTCGTGGGGTTCAGAGGAACCCACCAGAAATATCTCTAATATAACCCATTAAAATGATGAATCCATAATGGATTTTTATTAAATATTTGACCCCATCTAATTTCCAAATTCCATAATTGATTTCGGAGTCAAATTTGTCAACCACCTCGTCCCAGAATGGAGTGTGAAAAGATAGAATGATTGACTTGGACTCAGGAAGTACAGGAACTAATACCGACTCAGAAAGGTGACTTAAGTTAAGTAAAGGTTTAGGAGTCGAAATAGGTTCAGGAATTGGGTCCAAGTCAAGAAGTTGAAACTCAAGTCCACATTTATTTTCCAACAATGGAATGTGACTTAATATTAGTGATTCAAGTTCAGGAATGATAGGTGGGGGAATCAAAACTGACTCTAAAATATTACTCAAGTTTGGTAACAAAACAGGAGTCAATATTAATTCAGAAAGTTGAACTGGATCACAGATTTGAGAATCTAGGTCACATATCTCATTGAGTTCAATATCAAAAAAATGAGAACTTGTCAATTTGTCAATAGGATTTTCAAAAGTGTAAAATTGGTCAAGTTCAATATGATCATCAAAAATAGGTGGTTCAATTTCATGATGAATTGGCACAGGATCCAATGTTGACTCGGGGAAAAGATTAAAATCAGGTAAAGATACCGGAGTCATTATTGAATCAGGAAGTAAAATTGAATCACTATAAGTTGAAGTTCATGATCATATTCATTTTCAAGTTCGATTTCAGGCAAGGGATAACTTGCCAAACTATCAATATTATTTGGAGTTTGGGCAAGTTCAAATGACTGTTCTGAAATGGAACCTTGATTTCCAAAACTACATGACTCTTCAGCTCTAACAGAATGGTTTGTGACATCAGAACTGGTCAAACGGTGAGAACGTAGAGATTGGACCATCATATCTATGTCACGATTACGAGCGTTTTGAGCATGAGTCATGGCTTCAAGCATCTTTTCATAGTTGATAGGTTCATTGTTTTGATGAAAAGATGAAGTGTTGTCTTGGAATTGGTGGTGAAATTGTGAGTCCATCAGATTTTGGGATTTTTGTTTGGACTCACGCATACTCATTTCCAAAATTGATAGTTTTCTATTTTGGACTGGTGGAACTGAGTATGAATCTTGGAAATATTGTGGACAAGGTGGAGAAGGAGGACAAGTTGGTTGAAAATTAGACTCGGGGGAGGTGAATCCCCACTGACTCTGTGAAGAGTTAAAATTATTATGGAAATTATAGTTATTAGATTGGGGGTATGGGTTATATTGATTCGGATAAGACCAATCCGGCACACTAGGTTGGTTAAAGTTATGATATGCCGGGTTGGTAATATCCGAAAATGAAGTCGGTGTGTAATATGGATTATTATTGAAGTTGAAAAAATTATTATTATAAGCCATATCACACAATATAATACAAACAAAAAGAAAGAAAAAACAAACAAATAAGCAAACAAATAAAAGGAAAAAATTCTAACTAAGTTAAGGTAGACCTATGACCTAGACGACTCCTAACTGATTAGACTGTCCACAGGAGGTTTAATGCAGACTTTGACCACAAGCTAATCAGCCAGGTCAGGGCAAGGTTGGTGGGAGGTTTTCCGTCAAAGACGTTCCTTAATTAAATAACCACCAACCTTCGGGCTTTCGGCCCTTAATCCCTTTCCTAGACACTGATTTGGCAGGAGTCAAATTCCAACACCTTTTCCCTTAGGATAATCTCCTAATTGAGTCCGAGATGTCCCTAGGGCCAACGTCTACTCATTTTTAGTTAGGCTTGGGTTAGTGAGTGCGTGGAATCTGATTTTTGGGCCAAGGAAGGGTGATTAAATCCCCACCTTATCTTGTTAATGGGTGGTACCCTTAAGATCAGTTTGTGCAAGTGTATAAGATATGTAAATAAGATTCACTCAAAGCTATGTAAATCAACCAAGAGATGAGTCCTATTCTAAATACAATGCGAACGTACCTAGCTCCAGCACTCTTCAACAGTAAAGTAAATGAATTGAAAAGACACGTGCCTAAAATGCAAACGTCTAATCAATTTTTTTAACTTTTTCAACAAAAATTTTACTGTTGATTTATTAGCAGGCTTTTGGTGATGGCATATAAGAAATAAAGTTGCAGAAAACTAGTTTTTGCAAAGTAAGCAGCCCTGCAAAAAAAGACAGTTAGTAGTGAACTCTTCCTTGCCGCGGAAACGCGGCAAAAGCCGAGAAAACGCGGCAATTCAGAGGGTACTTGGTCTCTGTTTTCTGGAACAGAGATCCAAGACCACTTATATATTTCTGCAATCCTTTTTTCCTACTTTGCTTGCCCTATAACCTGCAACAGAGAAGAAAATTCGTTTTAGTTCTAAAAAATTTTCAATAAAAATCAGATTTCAATAAAAACTGTTACCCTCCCCGGCAACGGCGCCAAAAATTGATTGAAGCTTTACCTGCACACAAAATATAAAACTTTAGATCTAAGAATAAAGATGTGCAAGTGCTCAATTCTTACCGCTATAGCAAGTGGCTATGCGGGTCGTGATCCACAAGGAGGGTTTGCGATGGAAGCGTTCAAGGTTCTTTATTGAAATCTTTATGAAAACAAAACGAATGTTCTTCTTTGTTTTTAAGAAATAAAAAAGGAAAAAGAATTATGTTAAAGTTAGAAAGAAAACGGTAGAATGAGAAAGTGGAAAAGAATGGAGAATGACTATTTATAAAGAAATGGGAAAAGAGAGATTTGGGAGATGTAGTGTTGGTGATTTAATTTACAGCAATAAAAGAAAAGAAATAAAAACAATTACTTACCTTCTTTTCACCAAAAGCTTACCTTGAGTCTTTAGCGACGATGTTACCTTGAAGTGGAGGCAATCAGCGCATAGCCCATAAGAGTTGAGTATTGGTCTCTTCCACATTACATCATCAAGACAACTCAAGCATGAAATGATACAGAGAGAGACTCAATTCCATCGTCATGAGCTATCGGTGGCACTCGCAAAGGCAAGGCTCTTTCGATGCTTTTAGACTCACTTGGAAGACAATTGTACCAAAAAGAAAAGTGAAGTAGAAAAGAAGAAGAAGAAGAAAACATAAAAAGAAGTACATACAAAGAAAGAACATAGATTCGATTTCATAACGATCAAAGAAATGAAAGAAACCTTACACCGGTGTCACTCTCAGCTCAAGCTTCATTCTTGTTCTTCGATGAAAGTCTGATCTCCTCTGAATTACATAAATTAAAACTAAAATTACATGAAAAAGAGAAACAAAAACCTAAACTAAAAAATGGAAAACTAGTCTAAATCCTATCTCTGCATGGTCGTCCCATTTTGCTCAGCTGAAACCTGTATTTATAGGCAAAACCCTAACAGGTAGGATCCCGGGAATATTGGGGGAGCAAACGCTCCCCCAACAACATTCAAACAGCCGCGGAAACGCGGCTTTGGCCGCGTTTTGCGGCCAGGGTGTGGCCAGGTGGCCACACCCTGTTGGTGGGTTTCCCTGGTTTTGCCTTCTGACTTTATCTTTAGTTGGAATTTCAGTTTGAGTCAGGGAGTGTGACGAAATGGCCTTTGATTCTTGGCTTTAACCGATCGATTCTGAGAGGATTCTTCTCAACCGGTTTTCAACCTCTTGATTTTGCCCTGATTCTCTGAGCTCGAATTAACTCTGATTTAATTCAGAATTTTGGTGGGCTTTGGGCTCATTTCTCTTCATCTCCTTAAAGAATGGGCCTGCAAATAAATTAAACAATTAATTAGGACAATGCAAAGTTTTATTCTATAATAAGTATGGAAATATGATACTAAATATGCAACATTAGCGACCAATCATTGATACCCCTCTTGTGGTGAGGTGCCTGTTGGCTTGTGTTTAGGCTTTGTGCCTTTGCCTCTTGTGTGGAGGTTGGAGAGAGGAGGTGTGTTCTCCTTGTTGTATTACCCAAAATCCTCAGTGGAGGTTCCCTGTGTGGGAAGTCCTTTGTGGACGTCTTAGTGGATTGAAAATCCTTCTGGGTGAAGGCGGGGACGTAGACCTGGGTGCTGAACCTCAAAACAAATCTCTGTGTTTGCGTTTGGTTTACTTGTGTTGTTTACTTTCTATTCTTTCATACTTATTTTGTCGATCTATACTCTCACACCAAGATTGCATTGCGCACCTCAAACTCTTATTTAGAGGAATCACGAGGAAGGAGTTCAGAGTCCTTCACGGGGTATTCGGCTTCTAATCTTGCTTTGAGTGATCGTTGCATCATCTCTAATTTTAAATTGTTCATTGATTAGCATTATCACATATTCACCCCCCTCTAGGTGATTTCAACTTCCTCAATTCCTCACTTCCACCCTTAACCAAACAGGCCCGAAGAGAAAAGTTGCCAATTTGTCAAGGGTTTGGGTTTGGTCAAGTGCAAGATGTTATGGTAAAATTGAATCTTGGTTTCCAAAATAACATGACTCTTGGGCTAGATCAATAGGGTTAGAAATATCAGGATTGGTCAAATATTGACAAGGGGATGTTTCCTCATTCCTAACCAATTGACTCATTTTTACTTCTTACCTATCGATAGACTGGGTAAAATTATTTTGAGATTGAATCATGTATTCCATACTCTTTTCTAAGTCAGTCGGTTCTTCTTGAAAAAATGAGTATGAAAGTCAGTTTTGAAAATTTGAATCCATCAGATTTTGAATTTATCGCTCAGACTCATGTAACGCTTCTAGACTCTTTCTAACTCGGATTTTTCTTCAATCAGTTATTCCATAAAAAGAGTATATGAAGCAAAATTTGAGAAAGATTGTGGACAAGATGGTTGACCATATGATTCAGGGGAGGTGAATCCCCACTAACTTGATGAAGAGTGGAGATGTTTGTTCCAATCTTCTTTATAATATTGGGGTTGGGGCATATGTTGAGTCGGATAAAACCAATCTGGTATACTTGGTTGGTTAAAGAATGACGGCTGGTTATATCCGAGTCAAAAGAGGTCGGGGTGAAATATGGATTTACATTTGCATGGGAAAATTATAATTATGACCCATATCACACAAAAAGACAAATCAAAACAAACAAATAAAGAAACAAAAGAAAGAAAAATCTAGCCTATGTTAAGGTAGACCTTAGACCTAAATGACGCCTAACTAGTTGACAGACCAGAAGAGGTATATTGCAGTAGTCTGATCACATGTGAATCAGCCATGTGCATGCAAAACTCAATGGAAGGTATCCGTGCAGAGCAACGGGCCTTAGTTACGCCAAATCAATAATTTTCGAGGATCTTGCATCTTAATCCCCAACATTAAACACCGATTTGACTAGAGTCAAATTCTAACAACTTCCTCCCGAGATCGATCCTATTGAGTCCGAGATGTCCCTAGGGCCAACGTCTACTCAGTTTTAATTAGGCTGAGTTTGTGAGTGAGAAGATGATTTTTGGACTAAGAAAGAGTATTACTCCCCCACCTTATCTTGTTTATAGGTTAAGCCCTTAGTCGTTTTAGTGCAAATGTACAATAATATAGCAAAAAGCAACATTTAAGCAATATAAACCACTCAAAAGTGTTCATATACTACATGTTATGCACACGTACATTTGCTCCATCACTCTTCAACGGTAATGTAAAAGTAAACGAAATTAGACGAATGCCCTAAATGCAAAGTTTAAACCTTTTTTTAGCATTTATCAACAAATATGTTACAGTTAAGTTAGAATAGTGTGCAGAATATGTTACATAGAGAAACTAAAAATTGCGAAAGTTAGAACACTGAATCGTAATCACCCTGCAAGAAAATAGGGTCAGTAGTCCACTCAACTTGCCGTGAAAACGCAGTTTTTGCTGCGTTTGGGCGGCAAGATTGATAGCTTCTGGGCTCTGTTTTCTAGAGTAGAGGCCCAGAGCCACTTAAATATATTCTACAGCTCTTGGTTTCTTGAAATCAGATCATGCACATAAAAACAGAGAAGAAAATTTAACCCTTAAGTAAATCATAAAGAACTATCGTCCCTCCTCGGCAATGGCGCCGAAATTTAATTGAGGCGAAACTAGCACAGAAAAATAGAGTTTAGAATTGACAAGGATATTGTGCTAAATTTTATCAATACTACCGCTATAGCAAGTGGCTATGCGGGTCGTGATCCACAAGGAAGAAATGCGATGCAAGCATTACAATATTCTTTTTAAATCACTTAAATCGGTTAAATGTTCTTCTTAATTTTGAAAAGAGAAGGAAAGAAAATAAAAACTGAGTTAAGTTAGAAAAGAGAGGAGTAGAGATTAAAGAGGAAAATAATGTTGGTGTTTTTGTTTTAAATTAAGAGAAGAACTAAGTTAAAAGAGAAAGAATCAAAAGAATAAAGGAAGTGTTGGTTTTTAAAATTGTTTTAGAAATAAGAAATTAAAAAAAAGAAAGAACATAAAAGTTACTTACCTCTTTGGCTGATTACTGCACCTTGGATCGTTGGCGATGGTTTACCTTGAGTTGGAAGCGATCAGCGCATAGCTCATAAGAGTTGATTCGAGTCTCATCCATATTACATCATCAAAATGAAGTAAGCATGAAATGATACAGATTGAGACTAAGAACCCATCATCATAAGCTGACATTCGCAAAGGCAAGGCAATTCCGATGTTATTTCACTCACTTGGATTACAATCGATACCAAAAAAGTAAAGTAAAAAACAAGAAGGAAAAGAACAAAAAAATAAACTTCGATTAAATTGAAAAACAATAAAAGAAAAGAAGAAGATTACATTAGTGTCACTCTCAATACAATTCTTTCTCTTTTTCTCTCATGAATCTTTCTCTAACCTAAATTTACAAATTAACAGAAAAGTACATTAAAAATAAAAAGAAAAATCCTAAGTTAAACTAGAACAAAAACCTTAATCCTAGCTCTCTACTTCTCTGCGTCCCTTTGCCTTCTGCATTTGGTGGTTTTTATAGGAGAAGATAAATGTGGGAACACGTATGAAGATATGGGCAAAATTGCTCTACCAACAAACTCAAGATAGCCGTGAAAACTCCAATTTCCGTGGCAATTTTAGGCCGTTGGAACAACGCATTAAGTGAGTGGATCCATACATTCTGTTGCCCAATATTCTTTAGTTAGATTTGCAGTTTGGCTTTGAAATCTTCAGTATATTTGCACTAATCCTCATTTATGGATTAAATCATTTTAAATCTGAGTTAAATGGGCTTTTGTGCTCATTTCTTCTCCTTCTCCATTAATAAAAATCTGCATATCATTAAATATAAAGAATATTAAATGGCAGAGTTTATTATAAAATAAATATGAAACATGATAATAAATATGCAGAATATGTGTACAATCATATCCCAACAGGAGCTAGCAGTCTAAGGGACGATTATCTCTCCACTACGCACGCCGATCAGACACATGATTTGATAACTAGTCATACAAAGCAAAGGTGGCATTAAATGTGTAAGATAAAAAGCGATGCACCGGTTACTTTTCTCTAACCATAAAGTGACAATCCAGAAGTCAGGTCGAAAACTCAAATCAGCTCTGCTTCCCCTCCTTCCCGATCACTGAATCCGAAAAGGAGAAAAGCGAGGGGCATCTGTAGTGGTCAGTTTCATCTTCCCTCGTGATCATGACAAGTGTCCAGCTACCAAAGGCACCCTGAGCGGTTAATGACTCCTCCTTCGAGTCCAGCACAGACATATGAGGAAACTCTTATGATTCCATCCCGAGGTCACATCCAGTCCAGAGTCACTCTCCCAGACCCTCGACCAATTCAAAGTCTCTCAGCAGTCCAGAGGCCCCAGCCTCCAAAACGATAACCTTTCGCGAGGACTGCCACTTCTATACTGGTTACAGCTTACGACACAAGCACTGCGATTCATGAATTTAGTTACGTTGCCAGATCACCCGCACGATCAAAATTTTACAACGACCCTACTTCAATGCGGGTTGTTATGGATGGTGGCAGATATCTCTGCATGACAATCCCAGCAATCAAGTCACGCGATCTAGACGGTTACGAGGAAATCATAACGCCCAAATCATGCAGTTGCTGAGATCCAAAATACCCGTGTGTGCATCAACAACTCAGTCAAGTATTAATATTACTTCTTCTCCAATGAAGAAAGGGTTCGCTTCTTGATTACCACTAAGGACACCACACACAAGCAATCTCTTTGATTTTCTCTCTATGAGGATACTTCTCATGCCCGAGGATTTTATCGGCACCAGACCGGTGCTTCTGACCTGAAAGGTATTTTTTCTTCTTGTGTGTTTCTTGGCAGATTCATTCGACAACGTCCAATTATCTGTAAGAAAAATCCCCACCACATCATGCACGAGCAGGTTCTTAAGGTCATCGGCGTCAGAGGATCCTTCAGTGGTGGTCGGGAGCTTAAATTTCTTGGAGTTGAAGGTGGAGGTGGAGATGGGTTCGGTGGGGATGCGGCGACTGACATCTGTTAAGGTAAGGATTTTGGAGGAGGCCAGTTGAAAGTGGGCGCTAAGCTTGTTAATTGCGTCAAGCATCTTTTTGGTAGGAAGGTTGATGTGCTTGTTCTTGCGCCTAAGTTGGTTCCTGATGTTGTTGTTGTGGGAGAAGGCTTCAGTGGTGGTTGGGAGCTTGAATTTATTGGAGGTGGAGATGGAGGAGGTGGTGGCATCGGTGGGGAGGCAGAGCTTTTCTTCTTTCATTTTCCCCTCTTTTTGGAGATTTCTTTTTTGTTATTATTGGCACCAGTGTCGGGTTGATCGAGTCGAGGGGAGAGGAAGAGGACGAGGAGAACGGGGTTTGCCTGTGGTGAGAGTGCACAAGAGATGGGATTGCCTGGGACTGGGGGGGGGTCGGCAGCAGATCTGATAGAGGGGGATAAAATTCCAGTTGTTTATGTACTTTTTCATTCTTTTAATAAGTTTCCCCACGACTTTGTCGTATGTTATGAATTTAAGATTTTCATTTTTTTAATTCATGCCTTTTTCTTTATGACTCCATGGAAGATTTATGAAAACCTGAGGAATGTACAAGATCCTCCACAAATTATTTCCCACAGCCTGAGTCCGTGGGGATTGGGCAACATCCGTCGCGGATTTGAGTTCGTGGGTGATAATCAGTAAGGGATACTCATTTTTCAAATAGTTATTTCTACTCTATGCTATAGTGAGGTATCATGTATTTCGTTAAGCTACCTATGAAGAGCAGTAGGTAACTCTGATCATTCCGTTGAGGTAACTAGTCATTGTAGCTATGTTGATGCAAGGTAAAAACAATTTAGATCTAACAGTCTTGAACTTAAGGGAGCGGATATTTCCACCCCAAAGAATGATGAAGGCACCCCAAGATGAGGCACCCCATTTTGTGATAAAGGTACCCCATCCAAAATCAAAAAATGATCAAAAACTCCCTCTTCTTCTTCTCCTCTTCCTCTCCCTCCCATGCCGGCGACCCCCAGCCTCCCCCAGCACTAGTGATCACCTCCCCCTCCCCCTTTCTTCTTCTTCCTCCTTCTCCCCTCCCCTCCTCGGCCTCCCCCACTCCTTCTCCCCTCCGCCCGCCCTCTCCATAACCCCTTCCCCCCGCTGGCCTCCCCCTCCTCTTCCCCCCGACTTCCCCGGCCTCCCCCTCCCCAGCCTCCCCCACCCCTCCCCCAAACCTCCCCCTGTCCGACCAGTCCGGCCGAACAGATTTGCCTCTATTTGGCCGGAGTTAGCTGAACAAAGAGAGCTCTGTTCGGTCGGATTGGTCGAACAGAGGGAGGGTTGGGGGAGGAGGGTGAGGGGGTGGGGTGGGGAACGCCGGGGAGGGGCGGCGGGGGGAGGGTGGGTTCGCCGTGGTCGGGGAGGGTTCGCTTGAGAGATCGGTATGAGAGGGAGGTTGGAAGATTGGTGGGGAAGGAGGAGGGGAAAGGGGAGGGTGGGAGTTATGTTTGGGAGGGGGAGATGGGGGGAGCACGGGGGGAGGGGGGCACCGGAGGAGGAGGGGAGCGTCGGGGGGTGCCAGAGAAGGAGGAGGAGGGAGATCGGTGGAAGGAGGGAGGAAGGAGGAGGAAGAAGGGCTTTTTTGATATTTCACCGTGGATAAAATTGTAAAAAAAAAATAATGGCACACTTGTAAATATGATAGGGTTTTAAGTGGGGTGTACTCATAATTTTTTTGGGTGGGGGGGGGTCCGCTCTCTGAACTTAATCTCAGGTGTAACAAATTAAAACCAAGACAAATGTCTTCCTTAACTATTCCTTTTAATTTCTCTGAGTTTATCTCATGGTGACATTCAGGAGATTTGTTGATTTTTTCCCCATGATTTAGAACTATCTGGAGGGTAAAAAGAGAGGATAGAAATGTTCATATTTGTCAAAATACGATTACAAAATCAGAGCCGGAGTGGATTATTTGTACTCGTCTACTCGTTTTACATCCATAACTGTCTCTAAAGCGTCTTAAAATAGGGGCGATAATTATGACCCTACCTAATTATCCGACTCGAATCCGACTTGTAATTTACGGGTATGCATCAAGCATACATGTGTCTGGACCATAAATGGTCCGGAATGACCCGCCTAACCTGTTTATTAAATAGGTTGGGTGTGAGTTTGAAGCACGACCCATTTAACCCCTTATGACCCATTTATTTGAGACACATTGAAACTAAAAGATAAATTCGTGATTATCATGATGTTACTTAATATTATGAATTAGTTTCACGTGTTTTGTGGATAATCAAACTGAACGAAACGAGGTTTCTCCCGTGACTTTTTCTTCGACTCTGTCCCCCAAAGAGAGAGAGCCAGAGAGAGTCGCCCTCTCTTCTCTTTCAACAGCTCTCCCCTCTCCCATGTGACCCCCCCTCTCCCCTCTTCCCCCTCTCTCCTCTATTCCCTCTCCATCTCCCAAGAAACTACCAAGCGGTAATCTGGTAAAGTATTAAAGATATGATCAATCTTTGTTTCTAAATCATGTCGGAGACAACCAGTTTAAATCCGGGTCGGTTATGAGTTTGCAATATTTACCAATATTTTAAACGGGTCAACTTTCTGGTCGACCTGAGTTTGACCCGACCCAATTGCACCCCTGAATTCCAAGCGGGCGCAACCAGTTTTTTAAGCGGTAACGTTTTTAAGAATCCACGCACTACAGTTCTACCCGACCCGTTTGTCTCTGGTCTACGGTCCACCCCATTATTTCCCAAACCCTACAACCCGGTACCCAAAACCTATTCTCTCATCTCTCTCCCTCTCTCGATTTCTCTCGAGCCCTAAAACCTCTCTCATCTCATATATCTGTCTCTTTCTCTCTCGCCCCAGACCTCTCTCTCCCTATATCTTCGGTGTCCATCTTTCATCGGCGATCGTCGGCGGTTTCGGCGATGGTCGGCGACCATTAGGCGGCGGGGACCTCACCATACATCAGGTAATCCATTGTTTTGGCTGAGACTTCTGTTGTTATTTAGTTTTTGTCTTGCACGCGTTTTATCTTTTTATTCGAGTTTATGCTGACCACAATCATTAGTTCCGTTATGGTGATTATTTCTGTTTAAAATTGATTGGGTATTCTCTTTTTTCAAGTTGTCACCAAATTGCTTAAGTTTCAAACTTTCAATGGATTTTGATTCTCGCAATATTCAATTTCCTTTAATTCGGATCATTTTCACTTGTGATTCATTTTCTTGCTGGCGTAATTTAGTTAATTACTTGATGACTTTTACTATTTACGATTTACTTAATGTACTTGGTTCTTTGTTTATGATGTTTCCAGTGGCAGGTTAAAGCGTGCACATGGTAACTGATATTTGATTGTTTAAAGTTGTATCAAGAAGCAGAAAATTCACATGTCCAGATGACCACTATGGTTGATACTGTGAATTCACGAGCGGAAGAACTTAAAGTCTTAGCAAATGAAGCATTTAAGGGTAAAAACAGGGTTTTAGATATTGCATATATTATTGGGTTCATTTCTTTTTGAAAATTTAGCTTAACATTTTAGATTCCATTAGTTTCAAAACATTTGGTTACTGATACTTCAATTTTTTCAAGAATTAGTAGTTTAACAGTATGAATATGGGTGCAGCACATAAATTATCAGGAACTACTTACTTCCTACTCACTATGCTAACAACTGAACAGGTAGACCCTTTATTTTTTCAAAAAACTGAATTAGAATTCTCGAGTTTTAAATGGTGCTATATATGTTGTTTTTGACAAAGCTGTATAATTTATAAATGCTCAAATTTGTAGACTAAACAATATGTTAGATATAAGTCTTAGAATATTTCTCACAAGGAGGTAGTTTGGATCATACTTGTCTACACCTACTCATGTCTATTATCGTATTTATGTTTGAGCTAACATCATTTATAATGGTCAAACCACTTCAGTGTCTTTACTTTGTTGTTATATTGAATTTGAGGTTTCCGTCCCCCTCGTGTGGCACAGACTATTAGAAATTAAAGGGGACATGCTATATATGAACTTGTCAATGCTTCATCATCACCATCACTTCAGGCGAGCCTTCTATCGGAGAGATTTGAGAAGGCTCCACACAAAAGTGGACAATGGTACTTCGGTGGTATCTTGATGCCAACATCAAAGTTGGCATCTTGGCAAAGGAAACTATTGAGAGTAGATGGATTGGACATAAAACATATAGGCCTAGTTTGGCAATGGAGTTTGTGAAAACGAGATTTCATTTAAGTTAAAATGATACTGAGGTTAGTAATGCAAACCTCAGTTTTTGAAACTCCAGTCAAACTGAAGTTTTATAAACCCCAGTTAAGGTTTGGACGCCTCCAAACCTCAGTTTTCCAAAAGTCCATTTGGTTCCCAAACAAGGCCCAGTTTCAGTAACCTTATTTTGAGCCCCAAACTCTCTCCCAAACCTTAGCTTGGGAAATTAAACCTTGTTCCCGAATGAGGCCTAAAACCCAATAAGTGAGTTGGGAGATAAGGCGAGTTGCAAGATAGGAAAAACTATCATACTAGTTATGTAGTTGTGTTGTGTAAGCTCATGCAACCAAGAAACAACTTTTAGGCTAGGAAAGAGTAGAAGAAGAAGGTTTGTAAGTTTTTCCATATGGAATTACATCCATTTTTGAGACATTGAGACATGACATAATCCAAAGAGCCAAATGAAAATACGCTCCCAGTAGGTAACTTATTTTCACATGCAAAAAGCATTTCTAAAATGGACGACAGCTTGCAAAATTTATGCTAGCACCAAATTTTCTCCTAGTCACATGGTCTTGTGGCCTTTGGATCATTGAAACCAACCATTGATGTTTAGCCTAATACGCAATGATTTCACTGGTTTCATACCAGCTTCGTGGTAGCGTGGTTTGAAACTTTGATAGAAATCGGTTTTGATTAGTTTCAATCGAAGCTACGATAGTTTCATCCAGGTTTTGCCGATTTTGCTCGTCTCATTCAAAACAGGAACGAGACGAGCAATGGGAAAATGTAATTAAAAAAAAGCAAACAGAATGGGAACTATGCTCAGGCCTAAAATTGGTTTCGTTCGATTTGCCCAAAATACACTAGAAATCTAACAACTCGGATAAAGTCAAACAGAAGTGTTATGATGAAAATCAGGGAGAAATCAGTAAAAAAGACATAATAACAAAAAGCTAGATCAACTCAAACCCTAACCCAAAACAGAGAAAGGAGAGAGAAAAACAAGAAGAATAATGTGGGAGGGAAGAGAGAGGAAGAACAAACTTTGATCTCACCTCCATCTTACTTTTTACGCTGCAGATGCCTCCACGCTGAGTGCCGCATGCTATGTTTTAATTATGTGGTTTGAGAATCGAAGTGGAAATGCGGCACAACAACTATTAAGAATGTTTTGAACTGGGCCAAGTTGGGTCTGGTAGATGTCTATATTTCAGCCCGAAGTGGGAATTTTATTGTTAATTGGACTTGTTTTTGGGTTTGATAGAATCTGAACCCTGACCAAATGACTTATTTGCAGCATATGCTTTACGCTTAACCCCTCACTTTAATACTATTACACAAATATATCCTGAATCCTATTGAAATTAGAGCTATAAATATATTATTTTAATGTTTAAAAGCTACCAAATATTAAAATCAGACCAACTCAGCTTGTGTTTTCAACATTTGGTAAAAACATTGTTAACATCTTACGTTTCAACTACCAAATATACTCTTTGGACATATATTTATATTACGTAATGTAGTGGTCAAAATTTGACCACTCATCAGGATGATGACACATGTCCAAGCTACCAAAAGCTTTCACCGAGAAATTCACAACTCCTAGAGTTTATCTCAGAGCCTCCGCCACATCCAACCTTTCCGAAGTCATCCTCTGTTCTGAAGACTCTTTTATCCTGGAGCCGCCTTCCACCATTCCAAGAGCTCATCTCCCCAAGGTCCTTCCACTCCGAGGTCTTCCCCGACCTGAAGGCCCAACTCCAAACCTAAGGCTCTAACAACAGATCATCCAAGATCTCCGCTGATGCTTATGTAACAGCTTCCTCCCCATGTTCATAACATGTAACGCCTCTATCAATGCAGACAGTTATGAACAGTGGTAGATTCCTCAACATGCAATTCTACCAACTAGCGCCAATGATCACAGTCGTTACAACAAACTCAACACATGAAGATAGTGTAGTTTCAACAACCCACCAATTTTGCCTTCACGTAGGCATTCTTGTTAGGTATAAATGATCCTTCTTCTCTTAGGAGATGGGGATGGCTTCCTTAACCTTTAAAGCACACATATACACCATCACACTAGCAATTCTTTGTGCTAGTCCATCCATCCTCTAGCAATTCCTTGTGCTAGTCCATCCACTACACTGTAAGTTTTCCTGTTCCAGTCCACCATCTCACTAGCAGTTCCCTTTGCTAGTCCACCCTTTCATCACAGCGGCAGTTTTCCTCTGCCGGTCCTTAATATCATTTCATCTACTGATTCTCACGCCCGAGGATCTTAGGCCGGCACCACACCGGTGCTCCTAACTTGAAAGGTGTTTTTTCCTACGTGTGTTCTAACATGTATCATCCAAGGAGCTCCTCAAATCGCTTGTGGTGGGTCCAATTCACGGTAAGCTGGTTTTTATCCACTACAAACTTGTGCTTTAATTGAGATCTTGAGTCTACACTCGAGGTCTTCCTTTTTTCCAATTTTACCTAGCCTCGATGGCCCCCAAGAAGCAGACAATCATCCACAACAGTGCCCCTTCCAAAGGCGGAACCACTATCAACACCGAGGGCCGCGATTCCCCCATACGCCGCCAGTCACGAGCGCGCTACAAATGCCATCACTCTTCCTCGTCTCAGAGAATAGTCACCAATGCCCAACCACTACTGTACAAAGGCTATATCCTTCGGATGCTCACTGACATGAAGGAGCAGATGAAGGAGCAAAAACCCAGTCGGATTGCGATCGGGAGCAGGCGACTCGTCTGCGGGAATGCCATCCGTGAACAGGAGGCGTTGAGACAGCTCAATGAACAACTCCAGGCCCAAATTGTTGCCCTCTAGAATACCCAAACACACACAGTTGGAAAGCGAGTCTAAAATCGAAGAATTTCCCGGCATCCGAGTACTCGACGAGTTGATCTAAAGACGGATCGAGGAGGTTAAGCTGCAGCTCCATAGCCGATCAATATTTCAGCTGCCAAAATCTCCGACTCCCCTTTCTCCAAAGAGATCCTGGAGTGCGAGTTTCTGAGGAAGTTCTCAACTCCAACCTTTGATTATTACTCCGGAGTGAGCGACCCGGTTCAATACATCAGGCGTTCTGGAACAAGATGGTGATCTACTTCCCAACGATCCGCTCATGTGCCTAACCTTTTTGTCAGTCCTGAAATGCGTGGCATAGGATTGGTTCTTCTCCCTGCCGCCGCATTCTCTCCACAACTTGAAGTGACCGAGGCATTTATACGCCTCCGCTGAGAAGCCAAGAAGAACAATTATCACCTCCTCTCCGTCAAGACGAGGCATGGTGACAGCTTCAAGTCTTACATTGGCTACTTCCAGAGCTACCTTGTCAAGATTCGCAACTGCGGTAAGGATGTACCTGCACTCACATTCATCAACATATTGCAAATCTCTCACCTATGTACAAGCACTTGTTGAAGCACGTCACATGGATGAGTGAAGTCTTGGGCCCAACTTTACATTCAATTGGGGGAAGCCATGAAGAGCTCAGTCAACCACTCTAAAAAAACGCAACAATGACGGAGAGAAGATGAACTCGCAACGCGAGACTCCGACCTATGTCAGCAACTAGAGTCGGGGGCAACCTGCCTTCAACAAGCAGGCGTTCTCGATTCTCTCTGGATTTACTCTAAGCATTCAGCGCGGAACCACACTTCACCCCGCTGAGGCTCTCCATCAATGAGGTCTTCAATGTCATCAAGGACCAGCCATAGGTAAGACGCCTGAAGCTAATCTAATACAATTCTACACTCCCCGGAGCGAAAGAGTAATGTTCTTTCCACGAAAGCAAGGGATACAACACCGTTCACTAAAGAAGTCTCCAGTGGTACATGGAAGAACTTGTCCGCCAAGACTTCCTCAACAAGTACGTTCTTACACTCAGAGCAGCCGTCAATGCAGGACAACCAAGCGCTCCGTCTCCTATCCAATCGCAACATGCAATCACTCAGTACAAAGCGATTGAGTGACCCAATTCCTCCAACAAGGACAAGTATTACCTCAACTGCACACCCCCTGTATTTGCTTTTAAACTCATGTATTTTACTTTATATCATGAAATAAAAATGCATTTTTCTCCTAACCGTTTCGTGCCACCCTGCTGATGGGAGTGTTCTCCATCAGTCCCTGACGCTTGTATGTTCCGTTGTGGGAGTGTCGCCCACTAAAAAATGGCAACACAAACACCAGCTCACGGGCTCCCTCTCGATTAGCCTATGGGCAATCGAAGCCCTCCGCTATGGGAGTATCCCCAGCTCAGAGTCTCTGCCCTGCTGATGGGAGTGTCCCCTATCAGTCCCTGACGCGTGTACGTCCCGAAGTGAGAGCCCCACTCAGAGGCGGCAACGCAAACACCTACTTATGTTCTCCCTCTCGATTAGCCCACGGGCAGTCGAAATCTTTCGATGTGGGAGTGTCCTAGCTTGAAGTCCCTGCCCCGCTGATAGGAGTGTCTCTCATCAGTCCCTGACACTTGTAAGTCTCGAAGTGGGAGCGTCCCCACTCAGAGGCGGCAATGCAAGCACCAGCCTACGTGCTTGCTCTTGATTAGCCTACAGGCAGTTGAAATCCCCCGCTGTGGGAGTGTCCCTCACTCGAAGTTCCTATTATGCTGCGGGGATTTCTCCCTTAATGCCCTACCAAGTTTGCAGGTACCGTGATGGGGCTCAGAAACAACGCAAAACCACCAACATTCCCTATCCAATCATGCCGGAGACGGAAAAACAGTGTCCCAGAGAAGTACATTCCAAAACCCAAGGGTAAATGCAAGCCAAGTAAAACCTAAACATAACTCAATTTTATTCTGATCATGTTCGTTACATTATGTTACATCTAATGAATATTACAAGATATACTATTACATTTTTATGTTTATATTTTTGAAGAGAAATACAACAGATCCCGAATCCAGATCACCGGTCGACTCCCGATGCTTGTACGTTTCGTTGTGGGAGTGTCCTCCACTCGGAGACGTTAACGCAAGCACCAGCCTCAGGCTCCCTCTCGATTAGCCCACAGGCAGCCGAAACTCTCTGCTGTGAGAGTGTCCCCACTCGGAGTCCATACTCTACTGCGGGGATTTCTCCCACTCAGAGCCTTACCAAGTTCACCGCTTTGCTGATGGGAATACCTCCACTCGGAGATGACTGTGAACCCAACTCCGCTGCCGGTATCTCCCCCACTCATAGGTCAAGTTTGCAAGTATCGCTGATAGGATTTTCCCCACTCGGAAACAACAGTACGAACTCTCTGAACTCCCCTATTGCCAACCAGCCATACCAGAGCTAGTGATCAACACTTCGAAGAGGCATGATCATACCAATTCCAAAAGCTAATGGTAAAAACAAACTAGACAAGATCTAAGCATTAAACATTTCCATTCCAAAATACTTTCATTACAAATATCATTCCATTAAATTTATTTGATTACATCTAATAAGAGTAATACAAGATATTCCATTACATCTCTGTGTTTACAATCTTTGAAAAGAAATACAGCACATCCAGGTCAGACGCTCCAGTCCTACCACCATTAACAGGCTCCTGATGCTGAACCAACAAAGATTTGCTCGTCGGAGAATGCCTCTTGGAAGACACCATCCTATTGCTCGCGCCACTGTCTAGAGATCCCGGCTTAAGTGAAGAGAATACCAAGAGGTCAGGGTCGGAGAGGATGTCTCAACTGGGGACACTTCTTCCTTTCCACTCCTCAAGACTCCAAGGCAGCCATACCGACGTCACAGCCCCCCTCGCATTGCGAGGAGGATGAGAACTCTGAGGAAGCCCTCCGGGAGAGAAGCGTGATGTCCGACGAGAAGGGCTTCGACAAGACATGTAAGACAGCGATGAAATTACGTCTGCACCCCAGTACCGCCCAGGAGAAGTATCATTACCAAACAGAGCGACTCCAGATCACCAACAGAGAGACTCCAGGCTATTGAAGGGAAAATCCAGTATTCCTCGGCTTGGATTAACTGAAGCTCCATCCGTTCTTCCTACGCTTTCCCAAGATGACGACACCCTGTCACGACGGCTAATGCGCTGTAACAGCCCCTTCACGACGACTGATGTAACACACCTTCCGGATTCCCCAGAAGAGAGCACGATCACCATTTCCTCATCTTCCTCTCTTCTCCTTCATTTGATGAAAAGAAGAGAAGACATGACGCGCAACAAGGAAAGAACTTAGGGTTTTGAAGCAAGAACATTTTAAAAAAAAGAAGATTTTCTCCCACAGAACTCTTTATTTATATAAGGACGAGAAGCCCAAGCGCCTCTAATTCAAATTTTCAATCCTTGAAAAGTCGGCCCATGATTTTGAGATTTTCGGTTAACAGTAAAGGCAGAAGATCAACTGTCATCGTCAAACTATAAAACCCTACAATCTCAGTCATAATGAGCCAGGATTCGAAGAGACACATGACACAACCTTCCAGCCGCTCGTGTGACAACTGTCAGCCAACTGTCCAACCAACATTTAATTTCAGAAGATCCGCATTGATTCAAAGAGATTCGTCGCACAAGTGTTATGATGAGTTTTAAGCATTCACAATCCGAGTATCTTCGCTTTCCCGACTATTGTTTCGCCGACTCTAACAAGTGGGGAAGCAGGTGTGGTCAAAATTTGACCACTCATTAGGATGATGACATGTGTCCCAGCTACCAAGAGCGTCCACTGAGAAATCCATCTCTTAGAGTTCATCCCGGAGCTTCGTCACATCCAACCTTCTCGAAGTCATCCTCCGTCCTGAAATCTCCGTCGATGCTTATGCAACGCCTTTCTCCCCCACGTTTATAACATGTAACATCTCTATCAATGCGGTCAGTGATGGACAGTGGCATATTCCTCGGTATGCAATCTCACCAACCAGCGTCAACGATCACAACCGTTACAGCAAACTCAACACGTGAAGATCGTGTAGTTACAACAACCCTTCAATTCCGCCTCAACGCCGACATCCTTGTGAGATATATATGATCCTTCTTCTCTTAGGAGATGGGGATCGCTTTCCTAACCCTCAAAGCACACACATGCACCATTACACTAGCAGTTCTTTGTGCTAGTCCATCAATCCACTAGCAGTTTCCTATGCTAGCCCATCCACTACACTGGGTTTTCGTGTTCCAGTCCACCATCATGCTAGCAGTTCCCCGTGCTAGTCCACTCTTTCACCACAGTGACAGTTTCTCTCTGTCGGGCCTTAATACCATTTCACCTACTGATTCTCACCCTCGAGGGTATTAGGTCGGCACCACACCGATGCTCTTAACCTAAAAGGTGTTCTTTCCTGTGTGTGACATGTATCATCCGGGGAGCTCCTCAAATGCTTGTGGTGGGTCCAATCCATGATAAGCCGATTTTTATCCACCACACTTAATAACATAACGGAACCAAAACCTAAAGCGAAACTACCGAAATACACCGAAACCAAAATTTTTAGGATGGAACCAATTCCAAATTGAAATGAGAGTTCTCAAACCTTGATCGAAACTAACAAATGCAATTTGGTCTGTGTTAGATGAGATTGCATCATGTTTGAGCATGTGCATGTCTAATCACTTCCTTTCCAAGGTAACCTAATAACTTATGTCCGGATTTCTGTGGAGATTGTAAATGTAAAATTTGGCCATATTTGTTATGTTGAATTGCCAAGATTTATTGAGAAAAGGTTTATGGATTTTTTTTCGCAGATTTAATAAGTGTTAACTGAGTAGAATTAGAAGGGTTTTTGGCTTTTAATAATGACATAAGGATTCCCATCAACACTTAATTTGACAGTATGTGTTTTAATTAAAGAGCGTTTCTTAAATCCTAATCAGAGCCATGCTTAGATAAAATTTAATAATTAATGTTTATCAAAATATGCTTTCCATAAACTTTTGAATTGTGTTTTTATTTATTTATATATTTCATCTTCATATGTGCTCCTGGCAGCCAACAAATTTTCGCAAGCCATCGATTTATATACTCAAGCTATTGAACTAAATAGTCAAAATGCTGTTTACTGGGCAAATCGTGCATTTGCGCACACCAAGCTTGAGGAATATGGTAGCGCCGTGCAAGATGCAACTAAGGCTATTGAAATTGATCCCAAGTATTCAAAGGTGAGTTGTTCAGATTTGTTTAGTCTGTATTCATATGCATAATCAATTTCTTGAGTGCTTGGCTTATTGCATTATACACATATTTAAGTTCTCATCTTGTCTTAAGTTCCATCTGCTTCTCTTTTATAGGGTTACTATCGGCGTGGTGCAGCATATCTTGCCATGGGAAAGTTTAAAGAAGCTCTTAAAGATTTTCAACAGGCATGTTTAAGCAACCATTCTTTTGGCATTATATGGTATTTAATTTTGCAAGTAAATGATATTTTCTATATGAATTAGTGAGTGGTATTTTCTATATGAATTAGTGAGCTAATAAAGCTAATAACCCTACAGAAAAGGGATACTCTCTGTTGTTCTCTATTAGTTATATCATGTGATTTTCTAAGTGGTATGTCAGTTTTTCATTTGGTCAGGATAGTGTCGATACATTAGTTTTCCGTTCCTTCCATGGATTCTAATTGCATGGAAGTTGGATTGTAAGATGTGTTCAATAATTATCATTCCTTGTCAAAAAATTGCTGTTGGCTATGGAGCTCAACCGGAAACCTTGAAGCTCCAATTTAAAATTGACCAAATTTACAATCATTTGTCAGTTTGATTCAATCCTTTTCATTAACTCACGCCAAATTCCTGGCTCGCATAACTCCCGGAAAAACCCGGGCTTTCCACACAATCTAAAAAGTCAAATAGTGTGTATGGAAATTGATTGTATTGGCCGTTCAATTAAGGTAGGACATAACCAAGGAGGCTATACTCAAGCCCCTTAACCCCCTGAAACCCACCGCCCCCCCCCCCCCCCCCCCCCCCCCCCCCACCTACAAAAAAAAAAAACCAAAAAAAAAAAGGGGTTTTGGGGGGGGGGGGGCACAAACCACCACCCAAAACGCACACACAAAAAGAAAGATAAAAGAAGAAAAAACAACACATGATTCTCTTTGAGTGATGTAATCAAAATAAAAACATGGAAAGATGAAGAAACCTGGAGAAGAAGAAAGAGGGGTAAACACATAAGAGGAATATGGGGTAATTCAACTTGATTCGTTCATCATCATAGACTATTGTGAATCTCACCAGTTCTAATAGCTTTACAAACCTGACAACTGACTGAAACAACTCTTAATAAGCCTTTATTGCTCTTGCGGTCACTCGTTATGTGGAGTAATCTCTATAGGAACCGATGATTCACCTTTTACTCTTTATTGGATGGTATTTGATTCCTTAACAAATGCTGAAATTTTCTTGTCTAGTCTAGTCTAATCTAATTAAACAGCCATATCAACTAGAATTTTGGACTTGAATTTTTTTCCTTGGACAAGAGTTACTCTATTAGCTTACATTGCAAGTGGCTTGTTCTTGAGTCTTGTCCCTTTCCTCAAAGGGCAATCTTTGTCTCTTTCATTCATTTTTGATAATGTTAGAACACTCAAGTGCATGGCATAAAATACCATTTAAGATCAGCCGTTAAGAAGCATGGACATGGACATGGATACAAACACGAGAAATACACAAACACGAGCCATAACAATTCCTTAAAAATTGGGCATGATAACATGATAACGTGTCACTAGAATATATATAAAAATAATAAATAAAGAATGCATATATATACACACGCATGGAAATTCCAAGAGTCAGGTTGCATATTTCTGTCTAGTAATATAACTGAAGTATAATGATTACAACCTGACAACAACTTCACAAAAGAATGTTACCAACTCTTCAACTTTTTATAGAGTAGCTTAATATATTTCACTTATATTATATCGAAACATATCTAAACTTATCATAGTTTTGAACTAGTAACTTGACAACCTTTTCCCACTAGAATATAATATTTGATATATAAATGAAGGCAAATAAACATCTTAAACATGTTTCTCGGCAAAGAAGTGTAAGAAATGTAGGACATGCATCCAAGAAATGTCATGCAAGTGTTTTAAATTAAAAAAATGTAATATGTAACTAATGACTCGTTTAAGAAGTGTTTGACATGTGTTTTAGAAGTGTCCAAGTGGTGTTAGTGTCCAACTTGTGTCTTCATGTTCAACATGCATATGACGCTACAAAGATTAGGTGATTTTTCAAAGTAGTTCCACGAGCATTTTGAAATGTCCATGTAGAAGTGCATTGTGGATCTTAAGTGAGACATGATCAAATCCAATGTTGTATGAAATGGAAAAAATTGGGGCTTAGGTGCTTCTACAGCATTTTGCACTTTATGCTGCAACGCTTAAGGGCCCAAGCGCTTGATTTAGGTGGCGATGCCCTTGCGGCTTGCAGAAACTCACTCTTTGGGCGGTTAAAGCGATTGCTACTTCACATTGACCTCCCTGCTCCAACAACTTCCCTTTGATGACTACGTCCTTCGGCAATGACGAATTCCTCTCCAAAGTTTCACTAAATCATCAAAAAGACGCACTTATTTGTTGAGATATTAGGGGGGGGGGGTCACATTCGACCCTCTTCTAATATAAGGAGTTAGGGCTTGGCCCCAAACCCAAATCTCTCTCCTCTCTCTCCCTGCCTGTGGTGGTGGACAGAGAGGGTATGCGTCCACTGTGTTAAATGTTGCTGACATGTCCTTTTGAGCCTTCAACGCCACGACATGAAGGTAAATATACCCTTTATCTTTTTTCAGAGAATGTCCCCGACATATGAGGTTTAGCCTGACATACCGCCCAACATTTTGCTCAACATACCCTGTATCGTATTTTGCATATGAATTGATGGTTTATTATTTGTTTATTTATTTTTTATGTTTATTATTTATACTGTACTCCTTTGGGATCCTTAATTCCTTATTATATTGTTTGTTTGGTTGCATCAAAGGAATATATGATTCTTCTAACACATTTTTATTTAGGCTTATAATTTTATTAGATTGATGGCAATTAGGATATTACTCATGTTAAATTTGTCAATATTTATATACACACGATGCATAGACCTTTCACCCATTATAGCTCCTGCTATTTACTTAATGTCTTAATGTGTTGCTCGATATACACTATCAAACATGTGATCCTCTTCACCGCCATGTATTCAACATCTACTATTTAGAACCTTGGCGTTACATTTATTAATATATGTATTTTATTGCCTTGTTAAGACTACATTTTTAGGAATCTAGGACATAATTTATATAATATATTTACCACCCATTATGCACTCGTCGTTATTTAAATATCCTTGATATCTCCCTAATATCTGCAATCGATATGGGATTTCGCCATCCAACCATGGTCCCGACTAGGGGTGGCAATTGGGTCGAGTTGGGTCATAATCGGGTCGACCCGATTATAGTTGACCTAAACCTGATCCATTTAATAAACGAGTCAATATTGTAAACCCATACCCTGACTTGGATTTAATAGGTCAAACCGACCCGATCAGATTAACCCATTCATTAAATTTCAAGCATTGCTAAATGACTTAAATCAAAGTTATAAAACACGTAAGGAGAGAAAGGATACCATGAACATCAAACTTTACAAACAAAATCTTTACTGAAACTAAGGATTAAGTAAAATCATGATATCCAGGAGTTTACTTTCTAGTTTTGATAGTGTTAGGATTTTGAAGTGTATATATATCTCAAATAAATGGGTCATAAGCTGGTTAAACGGGTCAAGCTTCATACCCGTGCCCGACCCATTTAATAAACGAGTTAAGTGGGTTGACCCGTATATGTTGACCCAAACCGGCAAATTATGGGTCAGGTTTGGGTGGGGTAATCGAGTCAGGTCATAATTGCCACCCCTAGCCTCTGACATCTGACATTTAGAACAGTTGATGCATCTGAGGCGACAAAGCTGGTTTTTGGTGAGTGGTGACAGAGGGAAATTGCAACGAGCGACGAAGAGCGGTGGACAAGGGCGGGTGTCTATAACCAAAGCGATGCGTCCCTTTGGCCTAGGATATTTTTAAAAACACTACTTATTTGTAGATTATCTCCAAAATTTTTTATTTTTCCCTTAATTTTGTTTTCAGATTTTTCCTGATTCCCCATATTTTTCTGGTTTTTACTCCTATTTTCTTTTTTCTAATCTTAAAAATGGTCTTGGTGCTTTTTGCTGCTTAAGCCTTGCTAAATCAATAAAGTATAACCGTTGTCGCCCCTCTTCACTTTGCTTCTTGCTTCCACTACCTGGAAGGTCCAATGGAAGATTTGACAGCAGGGGTAGTGATGCTAGTGGCGAAGTGGCTGATAGCATCATTGAAGGCTGTTGAACTTAGAAGAGCGCGTGAGTATGGTGATGATGGCAAGGGTTGTGAGGAAAGCAGGCTATAATAGGGTGGTGGCAAAATTTGACGAAGGGCAGTGGCAAGGTGCCATCTGATATGTATCAGCAGGGGCATCATAATGAAACATTGCATATAACGAAGTTATCATGTCGAATTCTTGTGGCAATACTTGAAATGAAACCAGAGGACATGGTTGGTCTGACACCAAAAGTCATATGATCAAACACAGAAAACGGAATGCAAAGAAAACTTGAGTAGAAGAAGAAAATAATAGATAGATGAGACAAACACCTCAATAAAATTCATTCTGTTCATCATCATGAACTACTGAAAGTAAAACAGTTCAGTATTTTAGCAGGCTTTCTAAAAGATAAGAATTAGTCCTAAATAATTTACAGAAATAAATCCTTATAAGGCTTGCTTTTTCATGCGGTACTGTTTACATGAATACTATCTGCTTTTGTAACTAACAATTATCCTTTCACCCGCTTTATTGGATCAGCTGCTGAATCTTAAACTAATATGTCAACTTTAAATCTACTCATCTAATCTGATCTTACTAAACAATGAAGAAAAATAGAAATTTAGATTTGAATTGTTTACTTGGAGAGCACTGACATTTATTTACATGGCTATATGAGTCATACATAGGGCAATTTTTTTGAAAAATTCCTATATTTAAATTTAATTCCAAAAAGAGACCTCACTCAAATTTATTTCTAAAAATCGACCTCGTACAGGCTACGTGCATTGTTGGGATTTTCCACCCGCGGACCAAAATTGAAGGCCAATTTTAAGTCCGGGGTCAACCCCGTACCTGTACATTAATGATATTTGGACATGGGCTGTGCATTTGTTTTTGGGTATTTTCCTTTCAATCTACATCGACCCCAAACTCTTCATGTTTTCACTCCATCAATATTTAATTTCCTATTCACAAAGTGAATTTCTCCTCAAATTTGCATGATATTTCCAAATTTACTCACTGCGCCTTTCACTTCTCTAGTTGGTTAGAATTCTTTTTTTTTGTTTGGTTTGAAACTATCAGCAGGCCAGGTGTGGCACTCACCTTACTAGGCACTGGATCCCTTTGTGCTCAAAAGTACAATATTATTATTGGATTACTTGCTCATCTTTGAGGTTGCGTGGAGCTGGAATCAGAGACAAGGGGTAGAGGCCAAAGAGTTGATGAATTGTTTATATCTTTCTTTGTCTTTGTTGTCTTCAATCAAGTTCATGCTCCAGCCCTCTTTAGTCATGGCTCTCCATCTTTGTTTGTCTTCGCTTCCTTTTATTGGCCAATAATGAGAACCAGGCTTTTTTTTTGTGAGAGAGTTTGTTATTGCTCCCTAATTTATGTCTGGGGGTGACATCCCTGGACCAAAATTGCATCTCACATTCAGCTTAGTTCTTGGTCCGGGGGTGCTACCCCCGGTCCAAGGAAAATAAACCCGCCACGGCAAAAAACAGCCACGTAGGCGGGGCGCAACGACCCGATGCCTACGTGGCGCCTAGCTGGCATGTTAGAGGTGGGTTTTTCTTAAATAAATTTGGGAGAAGTCTTTTTTTGAATTAAATTACAAAATAGGATTTTTTTTTCCTTTCAAAAAATTGCCCTCATACTCATACATATGCATACATGCAGGGTAGGGTAGTAGTGGGAAATTAGGGACCAGAATACAGATTCCAATTTTCAGAACCATCCATTTTGTGAGAGTCACTGCTTATGTTTTTAGCCAAAAGTTAACAATTGGGTACCTCCATAACCCAAGGTAGGATTTAATTACTACGGATCCACTGTTATATGTTCTGCATAGAAATACCACAAGATTCACAAGAACAATAACGACAACAGAGGCAGCAGGCCCTACAGTTTCATGCTTAATTTAATTGGAACTCCCATATCTTATTATTGTCACCGAGTTCAACTTATTAACTGAGGTTTACTTGAAGGGCATGTTTGTTTTGAGGAAAAGGGAGGAAAAGGTGCAAGTGGGAAAACTTTTTTCCCACTTCTACCATTTGTTTCAACGGTAAAAGCACAAGTGAGATTTGCATCCCACTTGCACTTTTTTCCAATCTCATTTCCCACATTTGCATCCCCATTTTCCCACTTGTAAGGTGCTATAGTTACTTTTTTAAATATTTAATATTGTGAGTAATATTTTTCAAAATTAATTTAATTTTAAATATTTTATAAAATATTTTAATATTTATGTTTTAAATAATATTATAATATTTATTTCAATATTTTTTAATAATTATAAATTTAAAAATATTATTTTTCAAAAAATATTTTAATATTCAATATTTAATTATTTTAGTTAGTTTTTATTATTATTATAATAATTTAATTTTTTATTATTAGTTTGACATTTTAATATTATATTTTTTTTATTAATAGTTTAATATTTTTATTACTATTAATTATTTGATTGACAAATTTATTATATATTTTAATTTTTAATAGCAGATTTAATTTAATAATATTCTAAACAATTAATTTTGTTTAACTTTTTCACTTACACTTCCACATTACTAACTAAAGACCGTAAAACACAATATACTTTCCTATTTACACTTCCACATTAGAACCAAACACCGTAAAACTTGCACAAATCTCAATTTCGCACTTACACTTTCACATTTTTCAATCCCCATTTCTCACTTGCACCTTTTCCTCTCACTTGCAGCAAACCTAACAGGCCCGAAGTAAATTATCACCTACTGATACAACCTTCCTTCCTGAAGTCACCACCCTTGTAGTCCTTTGAAACACATCAGATTCTATGTGCCATTTTACATACTTCTTTGGGTCTGAAGCACATTCAAATTCTATGCATCACATGTACTTTTCATAATATTTTATTATATGACTGGCCCTTCTGCTTTCTGCTAAATATCTATTCAGAGTTAGCATTCTGTTAGGATTCTAAAAAGATGTACATTGCTTTCATGGGCTTATCTCTTGGTCTTAAACGTGTTCTAACATGGTATAGGTAAAAAGAATTTGTCCAAATGATCCAGATGCTACAAAGAAGTTGAAGGAGTGTGAAAAAGCTGTCCAAAAGATTCGATTTGAAGATGCAATTGCCGTAAATGATTCTGAAAGACGCTCAGTTGCTGAGTCTATTGATTTCCACTGTATAGGTATTTTCTGTATTCATCAATAACTTATTTTATCAATGCATTTTTCTAGCAAGCTTTGCTTTTTATTTTCGTGCTTTCTGTTTCTTTATTTTTTATGCTAGTGGTTTTGGAAGTATAAAGGGTCAATATTCTCAGTATGAAACAGAAATTTTGGTCTTTTCTCTTTAACATGTAAAATAGTGAGGCTGAAGTCAGCATAGGAAATGGTAACTTATGGGTGAGATGTTGGTAGTTGAAATGAGAATATTGAGAGGGATGAAAGGCAATAAGAAATGAGTCGATTCCTGCGAAATTATAGGTAGCATCATATGAAGCTAAAAGAAAGGAAAATGGTTTGAGAGGGGTAGAACATGTACAACACTATACTTTTTTCATCAAAGTGGTGGGGTTCACATGGAGCAAGTCTTCATGAAAGATTTGTTCAAGTTTTGTGACCGACTATTAACCTAAAGATAACATTCTCTTAATTAATAGTTTAATACCAGTGTCCTGGCTGAGGAAATTATGGCTAAGAGAGGCTTTACTATAATCTTAAAAGACAAATTGGTGTCCCCCAAGTTCTATTAGACTGGGGAGAAATTCTAGTAGTAAGGGAAGTTGGTGGATTTACTGTGCCACTTAGGAGTCCATAGGATCCTAGCTGGGGGTGATACTAGGAAGGTTAGAAAGGTAAGTAAAGCCAGTAAATTAGGGAAATGACTTGTAATTGAGCTGAATGGATAGAAGGATCCATATAGCTGATTGCTGGCACCATAGTAATGGGAATAAAAGGTTCTTTTTTTGGTGCCAATGTTATTAGAGTCATTCTGAACAGAGTGGGCATTTTTCTGTTGATTCATCTTGACATGTTTCTGGTTATTTATGATTTTACGATGTGCAGAGCGCATGATAAGGTGACCAACTACTGTGGTGTCAAGTAAAGTTTACTCCCAAAATTTTGGGGCTGGGTTCCTGAAGTTGTCTAATTTTAGCTCTATGTTCGTGTCCTCTGTTACAAAAGCAACAAGCAAGTTGACCAACTAATTTGGTGTTAAAGGTTAGAACTCCCAAATTTTGGGGCTGGGTACATGAAATCATCTAATATTTATTCTCTGATCATGTCCCCTGTTACATAAGAAACAAGCCTATTTTCAAGTCCAGTAGTAAATATACGCGTTCTATGGTAACAAGTTTGAATAAATCTATGCTGAATTCCTTGCTGAGGAGGAACACTTGCAGTTATCGAAAGAAACTAGTTTCCTATGGCGTAAGGTACCTGATAGGTTAAAACACGAACAGCCGCTATTCAGTATTCATGCTCTGGTTGATATTCAACATTTGGTCAAATAGCACAGGAAGTTGCTACGGATGCTGGACTTAGACTTCCTCGGTTGGTGTCATGCGTGTATGCTTTTTTTTTTTTGGTGTGTGCGCGCGCGCGGGCTTTGGTGTTTATTTTTTTGGGTGTCAGTCGGGGTTGGCTGGATCTCTTCAATTCATTACATAGCCATGTAGCTGAGCTGCATGCTTATACAATTTTCTAATTTGGTCACATATTAAATAGCCTGAAGGAGAAACAGAAAGAATAAATCATATAGTTATTCTTGAAATATTCAATTATATCACTGACAACGAGGATGCCAATATTTTGGCGAAAACAAGGTCTCCATAAAAAAACATGGCCCAATTATATCACTGCAATCAAATTCTTTATCTTAGATCTTGGGGTATTATTGACTTGGATTTTGGTTGGTTCAAAATTGATTCCACACTTATATTTTACACTTGAACCAGTCCGTTTATTATGCGGGTCGGGTAGATCTTGAAAATCACCTAGCGCCCGGGGGGGGGGGGGTGTGAATAGGTCATGCTAATCAATAATGTAAAAAATTTAAATTATTTGCATCTACTTGCATAATATATATAGGCAAATATAAATCAGAAATAAATGCAGGGATAAATCAAGATATAAAGAGAAATATGGTCTGTTTGGTTGTTGTAATTCGTAAGTCGTAATTGGTAAACTCTTTTATAGTTGTAAATGAGTTACATGCATGTAAGTTTTACGGTGTTTGGTTGGTAATATAAAGTTGTAAGTGAGAAATTGTATTGTGTTTTACGGTGTTTGGTTGTCATAATGTGTGTTGTAAGTGGAAAAGTTGGTCACAAAATTAACTATTGGGTGATTTAAAAATTTAAATATTGCAAATAGATATTAAAAATTTAAATATTAATTTTTTCAATATTAATATAAAAATAATACAAATTTGTATGACCACAAAATTAACTATAAGTGGGTTGTAAGTGAGTGATAATTGGATTGCAAGTGAGTGGTAGTTGGGTTGCGTAAGTCTTTTACGAATTACGATCCAAACAAACACCGTAGTTGTAATTGAGCTGTAAGTAATTTACGAATTACGACCTTATGGCCTTTTACGCGAAACAAACACCCCCATAGAGTCAAGAATAAGCAAACTTCGCAAACACGAATTTATTTTTGAGGTTCAATTCACTGATCTACGTTCCTGTCTCCCACATCTGTGAAGATGCAAGCACTGTAACCGGTTCACGAAACCAAAATACGCTTACAATCGTGATCCCACACGATCACCTGGGCTGTAACTCTTACAATACGATCCCTCTTGGATCAACTTGGAGTCTCAACTCCTACAGATTGTTATCCCGCAAGACTGACTCATCGCTACATCTCTCACTAGAGGTATACAACTAATACAGGAAAGAACAAGGGTGAACTTTCACAAATTTACAAGCCCTATAGTTATATATTGAGAACTGAACACTCAAGCTTGTGTCTATGAGATTAGAAAAGATTGAAAGATAGAAGTTTAGAAATTTTGTAGAAAAACTCTCAAATATTGGAAGTGGATTTAGCACTGAAAAACTTTATATAAACTCTTGTAAAAACTTATTTAAACTTTTTCTTAAACTTATATTAAACTCTGCAAAATGATTAAAATATATAGCACAAAAATTGGAAAACGTTTGCTGAAGTTCAGCAAATAAAAGTCAACTAGCTGTCAAAAATGGGTGCAGGACTTTCGACAGTTAACGGTCACAAACGTTTATATTTTTAAAACACAGAAATTCATTTTCAATAGCATAACACTGGCTGTCGAAAGCACTTTAGACAGTGCCAAGTTTTCAAAATTGAACTGTTGAAAATCAATCAATTTTGTAATCATTTGGAAAATCAGTTTGGAGCTGTCAAAAGCTCTTTTCGACATTTAGTGAAAAACACTAACTAAACTGTTGAAAATGAGTCTGTGCTGAATTTTTCTGAGTTATCTGAAAAATGCTGTCGAAAGCGTACACATGAGCCGTCGAAAGTTCTTCAGCTTAAAATCAGATACGTGCGAACTGAGTATCTATTTTCGAAAGTTATTGAACAAGCTGTAGAAAATGGTTCATCATTTTTTGATTTTTTCTAAAACTTAATGAAAATCAATTTAACCTTCTTAAATCAAATAAAAATAAGTTTCTTCAAATACTTTGAGCTCTAATATGTATGAATAGACTCCACTACATATTTCAAACAGTAAAACCCATTTTTGAGATTTAATCTATATTAAAATCGATATTTTACTACGAACAAACTGCAAAATTTTTACTCTAAATAGATATATGTATATCTATTTGAAAAACTTTTTAAACCATCAAACGAAGCTGTGTGTGTTATCAAGCTTGAGATAACAAATCTATAATCTAACACATTTTCTAAACTAATAAACATAAACTCTATATCTTGAAAAGCGAAGTCTTCATATAAATGCTTGATTTGAATCTGACTTCTTGAGCTTCAATCTTCAACGAGAGATATGAAATCACCTAGATGGGGGTGAATAGGTGAATGCTAATTAAATGCGGAATTTAAAACTTAAACTTGCTATAAACTCTTACACAAATAGTGACTAAAAGTGAAGCCAAATTCTCAGTGAAGGGCTTTAGAACTTCTCCTTAAGATTTATCTTGAATAAGAGTTAATATGCTTTAATAGCCTTTTTAATTCAAACAAGTGTAAGCATATAAACTATATCAAGCATAAAAGATATAATTATGAGCAAGACAAATATATATAGATAGACTAATGCAGTTCCGGAAGGATTCGAGCCCGAGTCTTTCCCACTCAAATACAACCATACATCATCTGAATACAAGATTTATTCTGTTGAAGTTGATCTATATTATTTCAAGTATCTATAAACCAAAATTAAGTATTTTAAATACTTTTTGCCCATGCATCAAGTAGGAGAAAAACGGACGACCTAAATAGTGAGTTGGTTAGTTTAACGGTATAGAACATTTAAAACCTAACAAAAATTGGTTTGTAGGAGTTTGTAAATGTTTAGATCATAATCAAATGGCCGGATCGAGAATTTCTATATCTAAAGACATAGATCTAACCAACTTACTACTTTCGGCCGTCCATTTTGCGCCGCTTGATAGATGGGCAAAAAGTATTCAAAACACTTAGATTTTTGATTTTTAGTTATTTTAAATAATATAGATCAACCTCAACGGAGTGGATCTTGTATTTGAATGTCGGATGTTAGTATTTGAGTTCACAAGTCTATCTTTATATATACAAGTGAGTAGAGTACAGTTGAGATAAAATAGAGCAATCACAGACATGGAAGAATTGCTTCGAGGTTCTCGCAACTTGCTCTATGTCCCTGCCTTCACCGCAATGAAGAATTTCCACTAGCACGATCCCGCAAGATCACTCGCTGCCGCAACACTTACAAGTTTCTTTACTTGTTCCCGTAAGAACTATAAACACACGATCCAACAAGCTCCCCGAGGCTGCAACCTCCAAATACTCAATACAAGGAATGAAAACTTGTGATAAATAACCCTTGACCACAAACAATAAACTCTCACAAAATAAGACTCCATAGTGTAGATAGAGATGATGGCTCAAGTTTGTGAGAAAACTTTGGATTTTGGAGTTGAATCTCTTTTGAAAACACTTGGGAAAACTTCTCTGAAGATGTAAGAATTTGTTGTACAAAAACCAATTTCCCAAGAACTTGTTTTCAAAAACTTTTTTCAAAACTCAGAAACTTGAAGAATAGGCTTGAAAAACTTTGAAAATCTTTTCTGAGTAGATGTGAATGATTAAAGCTCAAAAACTATGTTGTTTGGGTCATGAGTAGTACCCCTATTTATATGTTTACTAAAAATAGCTGTTAGAAAATCAAAACCAGAAGATTAACGAAATTCACGTTTTAGCTTTGAATAAACAGTAAACAGTTTAAATCAGCTGTCGACAGGCCAAAAGTGCTGTCGACAGCCCAGAGTGCAAGACTATATTTTTAGCCGTTGCGGAGCTCACCTGTCCACAACCTAATAAGCCTGGCGACAGCTGACTGATACAATATAGTATCAACTTTCGACAGCTGATGAGAGCTCTGATAGTCAGCTTCAGAAAACAAATTACCAACTTTCTGTAAAACGTTGTCAACAACTCTGTTATAGGCTCGTCGACAGCTTTGTCGACAACTCTATTCAGCTGTCTACATAAAGAGTTAAAAGCAGAAATATATATTATTTTGTATTTTAAATATATTTAAAATTCAAATAAATTTCTATAAATTCTACAAAAATAAGTTCATATAAATACATTTGTCCACCAATATGTGTGATTAAAATCATTGGTGATTAAAATCAACACATATTACAAACATGTGAACTTTTGAGATATAATAATCATGTTGAAATAAAACTTGTCTTTCTAAAATGATAAACATAAAAACGTAAACTAGTTAAACTAAAACCCAGTTAATTTGATCTTGAAAACTAGTATCAAATTCTTGTGTGTGTATAAGCTTGAGCAATCAAAACTAATCTATTCTTTACAACAATCTAAATATTCTTACAAACTAGAGTCTTCTTCTTGAAATGATCTTTTCATCTTGACTCGATCAAACACGATTCTTTTGGGCTAGACTCCTTGAGTACTTATATGATCTTTGTGCTTGAGCTCTTGAATCAACCTAGTTAGCTTCAAAATTTGACTTTGAGTCTCTTGTTGAAGCTAAACACTAAAACATGATATTGGTTAAACCTGAAACTAACACAAGATTATTGATACTATAACTACATGAGTTGATCATCATCAAAATTAGAGAGATGGGCTTTTGGGGCAACAATCTCCCCCTTTTTGATGATGACAAAACTCATGGAGTTATATATGCAAGGATTAGAGAAAAGTTTTGTAAATGCTCAACTCATACATACCAAAAACGATAAGATATTCAAAAAAGCTCTAAAGATCAAACTAACATACGAACATTTCCTTACCCCTTTTTATCAAAAAGCAAAATCAAAACTCATATATATGCAAAACACTAAAACACATGCATATATAAACTCATATATATGCAAAAACACTAAATAAAACACATGCATATATAAACTTTATATTTCTCACCCCCTTTTTGTCTTTTCATCAACAAAGGAGTAAACAATGCAAAGTAAGGTTATATGTAAATTCATGATCAAGGGAGACGACATGTTAACTCCTTCTGTATATATGCATTACATGGAGAAGGGATGACTAAACTCTAAACCACATAAGCATGATATACAATGTATAGATGGAGATGTTAAATTTCACCTATACACGGTTACCTTATCGAGAAAAAATGTCTAAGCTCTTTTTTATATAATACACTCATCATAAATTTATATATAGAGAAATGTTAAGTCCCCTTGTATATATACAATACAAATCAAAACAATTTTGTATGAAATATACATGTGTATAAATTGAAGTCAATTGTAATCAAAATGACAGATTTTTTTGAAACCAATTGTAAATATAAAACAATTAAAATAATTTAAACATGGATATTTTTGAAATAAACATATCAAATTACAAATCAAGATAGATACCAATTGCAATAATTGATCCCAATTGAAATTTAAACTATGAAAATCAATTTTTCATCATGTAAACACTTTGAATACTAATTGAGATTGGGTACCAATTGAAAATTTTATATATTAATTAAATATAGATACCAATTGAGATTTAAAGCATTGATACCAATTGAAACTAAAAACAATTTATTTCAATTGAAATTAAAACATTGATAATGATGGAATTTAAAACACTAATTGGAAGAAATTTTCTCTCTTTTTGAAACACAAACAAAACAAGTGCATAAGTTTTTTAAAGATAAAACAAGTGTATTTGAAATGAATTACCCATTGAAATGAAATCAAACTTAGCATTTGACAATTGTGCTATAGGAAACATGTATGAACATTGTTGAACATGCACAATCAATCAAATCATATGTATGTATGAATATCAATACCACTTGAATCCTAATTGAAATTTAAATCAATTGAAACTTAAGGTTTACATATATAGATAAAAATGAATGCATATACAAAATTAAACACCATGTGAATTATGTGTATAACTCATTATTATCACCAATCTTACATGCAATTGTAAAAATTTAATCAAATAAATCATACAATGCATGACTAATCTAATTATATATGTATAGCAATATCATCAATTTAGGAACATACATATAAAAGCAATCTTGAGATGAGTACACAAGTATCAAATGTCATGAAAATTAAGTGTGTATCTCATTGCACCGACCAAATATGCATATATCATATAGATTAATCGAGTATACGAAGTATATATGCACATGCACCCATCCAACCACCCACTTAGAGTAGATATTTTCCAAAATAGTTAGCTAAAAATAGTTGAAAAATAATTTGAAAATACTACCATATAAAGAAAATAATTTGAATTTGGTTCAAAAATTTTATCAATTTTAAAACAAATTATTTTCAAAAATTGCATGTATAAATGCAAGAATCATCAAAACTAAGATATACGCATATAACTAAATTAGAATTGAGTACACAAAGAATATAAATTATGTTAGGCACAAAATCAAGAGTGTCTCAAAAATTATACGAATATATCACAAATTCTAACAAAATTTGCATTCAAACATATAGTAAAACAATATATGCTTATAAGCAACGAATTAAAGCATATTTAAACTAAAGTAGAGGATAGAGAGAGTTACTGATACCGATAAGGCAAATCTCCATTTCTCCAAACTAAGGTGGTCTTTCCACCTAATCTCTTTGATAGTGATGCACTAAATTGATTTATCCATCAAGCTCTAATTTGTATCCACCACCAAGGCACCAAAACTTTCTTACGTTTTGAGAGAGCCTACACCGACATTAAATATAATTGGTGTGAATTTTGGTACGCATATCTTCTTAGGTCCTTGGATGTAAGCATTTCTAACCCAAATATTTATATGAAATATTTATTCTATCAAAACAAAACTTAGTAAGGTGATGTTTGCGGCTACAATGTGAACAATAATACACATGTGCATACTTGTGAGTATGATGTGTTTGTGTATGCCATGTTGTATGTGCATGAATGTATGGAGCTTGTTTCTTTTGAAATAAGAATTCCAATCTCTTATGGTCAAAAGCATAATGGCTCAAAGTTGAGCCCAAACAATCAATCCTATTTTTTAAAGCACAAATCTCATTTTTATCAAAACTAGGAGTTTTGCTTTAAAAGAAACTTTGTAAACATCAAAATCCTTTTTGATATTTTTGAGAGAAATAGATATATTTTCTTTTGAAATCATTTCCAATTGACTTTGCAAAACCTCCTTTTCTTTCTTAAATTTTGAAAATTTCTTTTTTAGCAAATCATAATTATCAGAAAGTTCAAATGCTTCTCCTAACTCATCAATGCTAATATCATCACAATTTAAATTAGATTTTGAATTAACCTTAAGAGGGTCATCCCCTTGGACTATGAGACACATGTGTGCGGAATCCTCACTTTCAGATTCGCTATCCAAACTCAAGTGGTGGCTTTCATTGCTTTCATCTTGCCTTTCTTTCTTAGATCACTTCTCCTTTTCACTCTTGTGGTACATTCTTCTCATGTTTTTTACTAGGAGAGAGTTTATCATCTTGCTCATCATCCGAGACAGTTGAAGTGGCAACATTTTTTTTTTGTGTTCACTTGAAAAGGCATTGAATACAACACCAATCTTTTTATGTGGCTTACGTTCTTCTCTTGCATTCATCTCCATTTCATGGGTCTTCAAGTTCCCCACAAAAGCGGTGGTCCATTTCCTCTTTGTCGTTGAACTCTTTTAAGATGGTAGTTTTTACCTCCCAAGATTTGGGAAGTGCTTTAAGCATCTTTCACAGCTTTTGATCATTTGAAATCGGTTTACCTAAAGAAACAAGTCCATTAATAATAGCGATAAACCGGGTAAGTATTTGATCAATAGATTCACAATGCATATAGAAACTATCATATTGTGAATTAAGCAAATCAATTTTTGCTTTCTTCACTTGTGAAGTGCCTTCATGTGTGGTGATCAAACATTGCCATATATCATAGCCGATGTGCAATCGATGACCTGAGATAGATCATCATCATTGATTGATTGCATCAAAGTCTATGATGCCTTTGTATTTGGCTTCACATTCTTTGATGGTGCTATCGGACCAAGTGTCATTATCACCAAATGCGGGTTTAACAAATTCTTTTGTAATTGCTTTGACCACTCTACTTGTGATCTAGGGAAGAGAAACTTCTTAACTTTCCAAATAGAAAAGTTGAGGCCATCAAACTTGGGTGGACAATCAATAGATCTATTGGCCATGTGTGTGGCAAAAATAGAAAATATGATTTCTCTATGGTGGTTAACCGAATATCAAGAGCACCAAGGTCTGATACCAATTGAAATCACCTAGAGGGGGGTGAATAGGTGAAGTGCTAATCAAATGCGAAATTTAAAACTTAAACTACTAAAAACTATTACACAAGAAGTGAAGAGCTCTAGAACTTTTCCTTAAGATTCCTCTTGAATAAGAGTTAAGGTGCTTTAATAGCCTTCATGATTCAAACAAGTGTAAGCATACAAATTATATCGAGATAATTATAAGCAAGCAAGATATATATAAACACAAGTAGAGTAGAGTTGAGAAAAAATAGAGCAATCGCAAACACGAAAGAATTGTTTTGAGGTTCGAGCAACTTGCTCTACGTCTCCGCCTTCACTGCAATAAATGATTTCCACTAGCACGATCCCTCAAGGTCACTCGCTGCTGTAACACCTACAAGCTTCTTTACTTGTTCTCGCAAGAACTACAAACACGCGAACCCGCAAGGTCGTCGAGGCCGCAACCTTCAAATACTCAATATAAGGAATGAAAACTTGTGATTAAAAACCCTTGACCACAAACAATGAGCTTCTCATAAAACAAGACTCCTATAGTGTAGGGAGAGATGATGGCTCAAACTTGTGAGAAAACTTTGGATTTTGGAGTTGAAGCTCTTTTGAAAACACTTGGAAATTTTTTTCTGAAGATGTAAGAATTTGTAGCACAAAAATCAATTTCCCAAAAACTTGTTTTCAAAAACTTTTTCCAAAACTCAAAAACTTGAATAGGCTTGAAAAACTTTGAAATTCTTTTCTGAATAGATGTGAATGATTAAAGCTCAAAAACTATGTTAGGGTCATGAGTAGTACCTTTATTTATAGGTTTACTAAAAATAGCTATTAGAAAAGTCAAAACCAGAAGATTTAACACAAAATTCACGTTTTAGTTTTGAATAAATAGTAAATTGTTTAAATCAGCTGTTGACAGGCCAAAATAGCTGTTGACAAACCCATAGTGCAACAACTCTATTTTTAGTCATTGTGGAGCTCACCTGTCCACATCCTAATAAGCTTGTCGACAGCTGACTGATACAATAGAGCTTTCGGCAGCTGATAAGAGCTGTCAACAGTCAACTCTAGAAAACCAAAAACCCAACTTTCTGTAAAACCCTGTCGACGGCTCTGTCTATAGGTCTGTCGACAGCTCTGTCATCAGGGCTGACGACCAATGTTTAAAATAACGATAACATAACTATAATGTTTTTTTCTTTGTTATATTAACATAGGCTATAACGTAACCATGGTTCACAGTCGCGGTCTCGGCCGCCGACTCGGCGGGTACTGAGACGGATCTGTCTCGGCGACTCGGATCGGTATCGGACGATACACGCAAAACGCTACATAGGAAGCTAAAAAATTCTGAAAAAATCACGACAAATCTTAAAAAAATGTAGAGATGCACATTTATGTATCACATGTCCAAAATATAACACCTAGCACACTAAACATAAAACGACAGCGTAAATACACGCGTCGTTAGTAGAAGCATATCAAAATACATGCATAATATAGTAAATTGCACAAACTACATTCATAAATACATGCAAATGTAGTTATTTTCACGTTGAATTGCGATGAGGCACAAAATCATCATCATAATGCCGAGTCGACCGAGCAACTCCGATTCTCGGTCGAGTCGGTCTCCTCTGAGTTGAGTCGACCGACTCGTCTCGGAGCGGGCCGAGACGGATACTACTCGGCCTACTCGTCTCCGACTCGGCTGAGTCTTTGAACCATGAACGTAACGCATAACGTAGGTTACGCGATTTAATATTTATTTAATAAAAATAAATAAATATATTATATTTAAGATTTTTTTATAAATAGGAAAATAATTTTAAAAAATCTAAAAAAATATCAAAACAATATATAATACATTTAGCAAGTCTACCGATAATTTTTAATGAGCATTGAGGAATTGCGGTGCTCCGATATTGTGCGGTTCCTCATCAATTGAAGAGAGATCTACGGTGAGTTCCTCATTAATTGAAGAGCCATGCACTTCTTCAATTTTTGGAGCATTACGATGGCGAATTCCTCGTCAATTAAAGAGAGATTAACGAGAGGAATTGGGGTGCTTCGATGTTCGCTGATGAGAGATGTCATTGAAGAGGAAATACAGAGAGAAAGAACCGCACAAGAGTCATCATTGCCATTAACTGCACAGAGGAGGAATTGGGGTGCTTTGTTACTTTTCTCGCCGTCGCCAATTTAGGGTTTCATGTCAATTTGGTTTGGAGAGAAATCGCTTCGCTGTTTTATATTTAGCAACCTTTGTAAATAATGTGAGTTATGAATGTTACGTTATTTCTGTAGCGTAACGTTCGTGTTTTCCATTGATTTGCAAAGGGGAAAACTTACAAAAAAGTATCGAAGAGCTAAATTACGAGTATTCTAAAAAAGATTACAAGTAGATCTCCTCGGAGATTCTGGAGAAGTGTGCCGGTAGGAGTCTGGTCAGCGCGCGACCACTTTGTCCCTTTGACGATGCGAGCGATGAGATTCCCTTCTCGCCTGGTTCGGGGAATCAGAGAACAGAAGGTTGGTAGAACCCTCTTGTTACTTCTCAAAACCGCCTTCGCTTAGGAATTCCTTCTCGCCTGGTTCCGGAGATTCCCTGAGAGGAAGGTATTAGGGTATCAACACCATGATTAGAGAAGCAGTTCTCTAAAAGTCTTTGAATTCAAGAGAATAGATCTCTGTTTGTACGCGCGGTGCGTCCTCTCGAGAAGTCTGCCGTCTCTTCCCGTGAAGTCGTCTAGAAGAAGTCTTTGCGTGTGTGGGAGGTCTTCGTGCGCGCCTCTCTCCTTGTGCCCCTGGTGGGCTATTTATAGGGAGAGCAAGGGTATAATTGTCCCTTGAAAATATAGAAATAGATTGAATCAAATCTGTTTAAATCTGGAAAATAGCCTTGCTGCGAGGCTAGGATCAGCTTCTGCGAAGCTAGACGTAGCAGGTCGGTTGATCCTCTTGATCTGTTTTGATTCTTTCCATATAGTTGGAAGATCTCCCCTGATCCTCTTACTCGTTTTAGGAGAGTCAAGAGATTATGGCAATCAACTGCCAAATTTAATCTCAGATTTGATCCTGATTGGATTTGATCTTGATCCGATTAGATTTGATCTCATCTGGAGATTAATTGGTCAAAGGTTGACCATAGCAGACCCGCAGCGGCACTGCCCGCATCGAGCTCGCAGCGAAGCTGGAAGGACCATATGGCGAAGTCAGAAGACAGCTCTTCAGCGGAGCTAGATATCGTCTATGACGAAGTTACCAAACATCCTTCTGCGCAGTTGCGTGTGGCTTCAAGCGAAGTTACTCTCTCTGCAGAGTTAACTGAGCACTTCAGGCGAAACTATAAGTTAGCTTCCTGACGGAGCTGCGAATGACTTCAAGGCGAAGTTGGATGATCTTAGCCTCTCAGGCGAGGCTATCCCTTTTGGGCTCATGTGATGCTAAGTGCTAGCATCTTAGACCTGCTTTAGAGACAATCCGGGCTTACTGTCTGCTTCACTGGATCAGTAGAGTCCAAGTTGCTTCCTTATCCCTCGGAGATGGGTGAAAACTGGTCGTCAGCTTATTTGTCACTTGTCTTTTGTAAATATCAACAAGTACAGAACTGGTCGTCAGCTTATCTGTCACTTGTCTTTTGTAAATGTCAACAAGTTTAGACATTGTTCGGACCAATCAGCCTATCTTTCACTTGTCTTTTGTAAATGTCAACAAGTTTAGACATTGTTCAGGCCAGTCAGAATCTTGTCTTTTTTAAAGTGTCAACAGTTCGTAACGCTCCAAAAAATACTCATAACGCTCCAAATAAATCCAAAAAATACTGCGTTTTTGCTAGTGTTATATAACGATCGGGTGTTATTACGTTCTATAACGGGTTATAACAAGTGACATAACATGTTTTTTAATACATTGCTATCGACAGCTGCAGCTGTCTGCAGAAAGAGTTAAAAACATAAATATATATATTGTTATGTATTTTAAAATGCATTTAAAATTCAAATAAATTTCTATAAATTTTACAAAAATAAATTCATATAAATACATTTGAGCACCAATATGTGTGAATAAAAATCAACACATATTACAAACATGTGAACTTTTTGAGATATACTAATTATTTTGAAATAAAACTTGTTTTTTTGAAATGATAAATATAAAAACGTAAACTGGCTAAACTGAAACCCAATAAACTTGATCTTGAAAACTAATATCAAACTCTTGTGTGTGTATAACTTGAGCAATCAAAACTAATTTATTTTTTACAAAAAATCTAAACATCCTTACAAACTAGTGTCTTCTTGAAATGATCTTCATCTTGACTTGATCAAACGCGATTCTTTTGAGCTAGACTCCTTGAGTACTTGATATGATCTTTGTGCTTGAGCTCTTGATTCAAAACAAGTTAGCTTCAAAACTTGACTTTGAGTTTCTTGTTGAAGCTAAATACTAAAACATGATCTTAGTTAAATCTGAAACTAAAACACCACAAGATCATTAGTATTATAACTACATGAGTTGATTATCATCAAAACTAAAGTGATGGGCCTTTGGGCCAACAAGATAGTCCATTGTGTATCGGTCGCGGTTGAGCTTCACTGTTTGATCGTGAATAATCTAAATTTTAATTAACAACCTGTATTCTTTTAAAATAACTTTTAAGTTCATCGGTTATGTTAGTACATGAGTTGAGAATCATTAAAACACGAGTGTTTGAACCTTTGGGTCAACAATCTCCCTCTTTTTGATGATGATAAAACTCATGGAGTTATATATGCATAAATTAGAGTGAAGTATTATCAAAACTCTCCTGGAATTTATGCATATACTAAAAACACAGATTTTTTCAATTAAAACTCAATTTGATATCAACTATACATAGATATATTCAAATAAAGTTCAATTTGATATCAACTATCTCAAACATATATGGGTATACACTAGATACCAATTCAAATATTCATTCATATGCATACACATCCATCCAACCATCCATAAACACATAAACATTCATTCACAACTTATTTCAGAATTAATCAAATATTCGTACATAACCAAATTCAAAGTCAAATACCTAACCAAGTTGATTACAAACCATCCATTACAATCCAAAAGATTGACTTAAATATCCATTAAGAATTCTTTAAAAAAAACAAAACAAAAGATAAACTAGATAGAACTTCAAAATTTCTTTATAGATATTCAACATCTTCAAAATCTCCAAAATAACTTTATAATCTTTCTCCCCCTTTTTGTCATGCATCAACAAAGGGATGGAGTAGCACAGTCTTCTTCTGGGTACTCCGTTGGGAACTCCTGAGTGGGGGCAGTCCATGGTGCAAAGGGAGTCCCAATAGGAGGAAGAGGATGTGAATACTCAATAGGAGTGAGAATCTTATATCCCCTGCTGAGTATAATATGAGAGACGATCCTCATTGTACCAAAGAGCAGCAGCCAAATGAGATTCATTATCAAGAATTTGAGTCTGATTGTTGAGAAGCTGAGACTGAGTGCTAAGGAGCTAGGACTGAGTGGTGAGGAGCTGAGAGTGGGTAATAGATATAGAATCTAGTCTAGAGAAAATCAGAGAATGCGAATCAGAAGAGAGAGATGATGATTATGGCTAAGTAAGCGAAGGATCCTGCTGTTCAGGTAGATCAGAAGGTGAAACACGAGTAGTCCTAGGAAAATAGCTTTGCTTCTCAGAAAATCTCAATCTAATAGGGCAGAGGAATGATAGTATCCCCTGAAAGATCGATGTCCCAATGCTAAAAAAGTTAGGTCAATAACATTTCAAAACTTCGAGGCAATAGATGGAGAAGTATTTTGATCAAAGATCATCCGTGGAATGTTCACAGGAAGAGATTGAAAAATATAAAAGGTAAGAAGTGGTATGCATCCTCTTGCACGATTTAACTCTCCCGACTTGGGAATAATATTGTGCATTATGATCTTTGCAATCACCTGGCATTGAGGAGTGAAAAGAAAAATATTTTCATTTGACACCAAGACAAGATTTGGGTCATTATGGATTAGCTGAGAGGCAGACTCACGTATGTAGATAACCCTCAAACAAGGGAAGAGTTTCATGTAACAGGTCAAGTCCTTCAGTGGGTATATCTAGAAAAGATGCAAACTCTTCGTTGGTCATGCCGACATTAACACCACCGACACGACTGAAAAGAGTATTGTGTTTGGTGGTCAAATTAGCATAAAATTTTTTAACAAGATTTAGATTGACATGCTCATGAATGCATAGAAAGTCTTTCCAACCTATAGCGTCGAAAAAAAATTTCAACTGAAACTCACCAAAGTCTTTCTTCTACGTGGAGCTTTCTTCTTGTAGAAAATTGATTCAAAATTATTTTGAGCTTTGGTGGTAACAAATTTAGGTAGAGGGGATGTAGCTAGTTGGTTCTCTATGAGCAGTTCATTTTCTTCGAGTTAAAGGAGTGGGAGATGGTGGTTGTCGGAAAGATTCACCTTTCAACCCTCTTTTCTATGAAACATAGTGAATCAACAAAGATTTCTATTAATAAAAGAAAGTATTGAAGCAAGAGAGTGAGAGTAGGAAAATTACGCAAATGTTGAAGCTAAGGTTTTGGATGAACAAACCTAAACAAAATCACCAAGAAACTAGAGAGTTGACGTAGATCCAAGTCGAAAATATGAATAAAACTTGTAGAAAACAATGGATTTGAGCTTGGTGCAAAGAAATTTTGAGTTGAGAAGATGGGAGGTGAAGAACAAGTCGGCGGGAGGAGAGAAGTCGAAAACAGTAGGTTGGGTTACGACAAATTTAGCGTTTTAAAGACCGTCCCCACACAATTTTACATTAGTTGTCGAAAGTGGTTTCTATAGCCATCTCTCGAAAGTCATGATATGGCTTTTGACAACCATAGATCAACAACTTAAATTCTGAGCAAACAGAAACTGATTTTCAAAAGTTAGAATTTTAGCTTTCAAAAGTTGACATTTGAATACTTAGAAAAATTATTTGAAAATTTGTGAAAAAGTTTTAAATAAAATTCCTAAAAATATTTAAAAATAAACATAAATATATATTATAAAAAATCAATCATATAAACCAAAAATTTCAAGAATTTTATTTTATTCACTAAACATAGTAATATATATTAAACATGCATGCAAACTTTACTATGCGATGCACAAAGATTTAATTCAACATGAATGAATTAAAATCTAAAACAAGTTTTAGGAATTTTATTTAAATTTCTTTCACAAATTTTCAAATAATTTTTAAGTACCAAAATATCAACTTTCAAAAGCTAAAACCCTAACTTTTGAAAATCATTTTTTTTGCTCAGAATCAGAGTTTGATCTCTGACTGTCGAAAGTTATATCAGGACTTTCGACAGCTAGTGTAAAACTTTGTGGGTCCGATCTTTAAAATTTTAAATCTGTCAAAGCCCAATCTATTGTTTTCTACTTCTCTCTCCCTCCGCCGACTTGTTCACCTCACATCTTCCCAACTCAAAATTTCTTTTCTCCAAGCTCATATCACTGATTTCTACAAGTTTTATTCATATTTTCGACTCGGATCTATATCAACTCTCTAGTTTCTTGGCTACTTTTGTTTGGGTTTGTTCATTCAAAACCCTACCTTCAATATTTGGGTAATTTTCTCGCTCTCACTCTTACTTCAATATTTTCTTTGATTACTAGAAATCTTTGTTGATTCACTATGGTTCATGGAAAAAGAGAGTTGGAAGTTGAATCTTCCAACAACCACCATCTCTCACTCTTTCAACTCGGAGGAAATGAACTGATCATAGAGAACCAATTATGGTTCCTACTTCCCCTCTACCCAAATTTGTCACCACCAAAACTCAAAATAATTTTGAATCAATTTTCTACAAGAAAGTTCTTTCCTGTAGAAAAATAAATTTTCAAGACTTTGGTGAGTTTTAGTTGGAATTTCTTTTCGACGCTATAGGTTGGAAAGACTTTCTATGCATTCATGAGTCTATCTAAATCTTGTCAAAAAATTTATGCTAATTTGACCACCAAACACAATACTCTTTTCAGTCGTGTCGGTGGTGTTAACGCTCGCATGACCTACGAATAGTTTGCATCTTTTCTAGATATATCCACTAAAGGACTTGATCTGTTACATGAAACTCTTTCCTTGTTTGAGGGTTATCTTGAAGGCTACACTCGTGAGTCCGCCTCTTAGCTAATCCACAGTGACCCAAATCCTGTCTTGATGTCAAATGAAATGTTTTCCTTTTCACTCCTTAATGCCAGGTGATTGAAAAGATCATAATGCAAAATATTGTTCTCAAGTAGGGAGAGTTTGATCATGTATGAGGCTGCATACCACTTATCTCTTATATTTTCAATCTCTTTTTATGAACCTTCCACGAATAATCTTTGATCAGATGACTTCTCCATCTGTTGCCTCAAAGCTTCGAAATGTTATTAACTTTTTTAGCATTGCGACATCGATCTTTCAGGGGAGGATACCATCCTTCCTCCTCCCCCGTTAGATCGAGATTTTCTTAGTAGGAAGCAAAGCCACTTTCCTAAGACTATTCATGTTCCACCTTCTGATATACTTGAACAACATTATCCTCCACTTAACCATAATCATCACCTTCCTCTTCTGATTTGTATTCTCTGATTTTGTCTTGACTGTATTCCATATCTATTACCCAGCCTCAACTTCTCACCACTCCGTCTAGCTTCTCAACAATCAGACTCAAATTCTTGATAATGAATCCCATTTGGCTGTTGCTCTTCGGTACAATGAGAATCGTGTCTTTCATATCTATACTCAGCAGGGATATAAGATTCTCAATCCTACTGAGTATTCACATCCTCTTCCTCCTATTGGGCCTCCCTTTGCACTATGGACTGCCCCTACTGAGGAGTTTCCAACGGAGCACCCAGAAGAAGACTGAGCTACTCCATTCCTTTGTTGATGCATGACAAAAAACGGGAGAAAGGTTATTAAGTTACTTTGGAGATTTTGAAGATATTGAAGATCTATGAAGACATTTTGAAGTTATCTATCTAGTTTATCTTTTGTTTTGTTTTAATAATTCTTATATGTAATGGATATTTAAGTTTATCTTTTGGATTGTAATGGATGGTTTGTAATGAATTTGGTGTAATCAATTATGTATTTGACTTTGAATTTGGTTATGTATGAATATTTGGTTAATTCTGAACTAAATTGTGAATGGATGTTTATTTTTTTATAGATAGTTGGATGGACGTGTATACATATGAATGAATATTTGATTTGGAATCTAGTGTATAGTCATATATGTTTGTGATAGTTGATATGAAAGTGAACCTTATTTGAATGTATCTATGTATAGTTGATATCGAATTGTGTTTTTAGTGTATGCATAAATTCAGGGGGAGTTTTGATAATACTTCACTCTAATTTATGCATTTATAACTCAATGAGTTTTATCATCATCAAAAAGAGGGAGTCTCCTTATCTTTTGCATTTTCAGTCTCTTTCTGTGAACCTTTCACAGATATTTGATGACTTCTCCATCCGTTGCCTCGAAGAATCTGCCCTTTGGAATGTTATTAACCTAATTTTTTGAGCATTGGGGCATCGATCTTTCAAGGGAGGATGCAATCCCTCATCTTGCCCTGTTAGATCGATGTTTTCTGAACAGGAAGCAAAGCCATCTTCTTAAGACTCCCCTTGTTCCACCTTCTTATCAACCTGAATAGCATGATCGTCCATCTACTCAGCCATCATCATCTTCTAGTACTCTCTGATTTTGTTTAGACTAGATTTCATATCTATTACCCAGTCTCAGCTTCTAAATACTCATTCTCAGCTTCTCAACAATCAGACTCAGATTCTTGACTGTCAATCCCATATTGTTGCTGTTCTTTGGTACAAGGATCATGTCTCTTATATTTATACTCAGTAGGGATATCATCATCCCGCTTCTACTGAGTACTTACACCCTCTTCCTCATATTGGGCCTTCCTTTGCACCATGGACTGCCCCCACTCAGGAGTTTCTGCCGGAGTACCCAGAAGAAGACTAAGCTACTCCATCCCTTTGTTGATGCATGACAAAAGGGGAGAGACTATGGAGTCATTTTGAAGATTTTTTAAAGCTATTTAGTTTATCTTTTGTTTTTGTTTTAAGAATTTCTATGAAATGAATATTTAAGTTCATCTTTTGGATTGTAATGGATATTTGAAATGCTTATGATTTGTAATCAGTTTGGTTTGTAATCAATTTGGTTATGTATTTGACTTTGAATATGTTATGAAATGAATATTGGGTTATTCTAAAATTAAATATTTATTTGTTTATGGATGGTTGGATGGATGTATATGCATATGAATGAATATTTGAATTGGAACCTTGTGTATATGCATATATGTTTGTGATAGTTGAAATCAACTTGAACTTTATTTGATTATGTGTTGTTAATATCAAATTGAGTTTTAATTGAATATATCTGTGTTTTTAGTGTATGTATAAATTTAGGGGGAGTTTTGATAATATTTCACTCTAATCTGTGCTTATATAACTCTATGAGTTTTGTCGTCATAAAAAATGGGGAGATTGTTTGACCCAAAGGTTCTCATTCACTCGTGTTTTAATGATTCCCAGCTCATGTAGTTTAAGAAACTGATGATCTTAAAGTTGTTTTAAAAGAATACAGGTTGTTGATTAAGATACAAATTATTTAAGATCAAATCGTGAAGCTCAATCTCAATCGATACACATTGAACTATCTCTCGTTAAAGGTTGAAGCTCAAGAAGTCAGATTCAAATCAAGCATCTATACAAAGACTTCACTTTTCAAGATATATAGTTTGTATTTGTAAGTTTAGAAGATATGTTAAAGTTTTAGATTATAGAATTGTTAGCTCAAGCTTGATAACACACAAGGCTTTGTTTAATGATTAAAGAGTCCTTCAAATAAATATACACATATCTATTTAGAGTAAAGATTTTATAAAGATTGTTTTTAGTGAAAATTGATTTTAATATAGATTAAATCTCAAAAATGAGTTTTACCGATTGAAATATGTAGTTGAGTCTATCCATACATATTAGAGCTCAAGTATTTGAAGAAACTTATTTTTGTTTGATTTATGAAAGTTAAAACTGATTTTAATCAAGTTTTAGAAAAATTAGAAAATGTTGATCCATTTTCGATAGATCGTCCAAACTAAATTTCGACACGTTTTCCAAAGCGTATAGATGTTTACAAAATTGATCGATTTATTTGAGAGTTTTTCTACAATTTCTAAGCTTCTCTCTTTCAATCTTTTTTTATTTCCCCCACACTCAAGCTTGAGTGTTCAGTTCCCAATCTTTAGCTATAGGGCTTGTAAATTTGTGAAAGTTTCTGTGATCAAGAGAGGATCACACCTTGTTCTTTCATGTATTAGTTGTATATCTCTAGTGAGAGAGCGGTAAGTCGATCTTGCTGGATCACAATATGTAGGAGTTGAAGCTCCAAGTTAATCAAAGAGGGATCATGTTGTAGGAGTTGCAGCTCCGGGTGATCTTGTGAGATCACTATTTTAAGCGTATTTTGATTTCATGAACCGGTTATAGTGCTTGCATCTCCACAAGAGTTGGAGACAGGGATGTAGATCACTGGATCGAAACTCAAAACAAATTCATTGTGTTTGCGGAGTTTGCTTATTCTTGACTCTATATCTTTTTATATCTTGATTTATCTCTGTGTTTATTTTTGATTTATATTTGCCTATATATATTGTGTTAGTAGCTGCAAATAATTTTTAATTTTCGCATTATTGATTAGTATCACCTATTCACCCCCTCTAGGTGATTTTCAATTGGTATCAGAAAACTTTGTAAAACTTCTTTTTAAACTTTTTATTAAACTGCGAAACGATTAAACTATATAGCAAAGGAATTAGAAAATGTCTGCTAAAATTCAGCAGAGAAAAATCAACTAGCTGTTGAAAATGGGTGCAAGCTTTTACCTGTTAACGGTCACAAACGACTATATTTTTAAAACGTAGAAATTCATTTTTGAAAGCATTACACTAGCTATCGAAAGTACTTTCATCAGGGCCAAGTTTTCGAAGGCTGAACTGTCAAAAATTGATCAATTCTATCATCATTTGAACACTCTGGAAAACACTATCGAAAATTAATTTGGAGCTGTCGAAACTCTTTTTGACAGTTAGTTAAAAACACTAACTAAACTGTCAAAAATGAGTATTTTGAACTTTTCTGAGCTCTCTGGAAAATACTATGGAAAGTGCACATAAGCTATCGAAAGTTCTTTAGCTCAAAATTAAATACCTGCGCATTGAGTATCCATTTTCGAAAGCTATTGAACGAGTTGTCGAAAATGGTTCAACATTTTCTGATTTTTATAAAACTTAATTAAAATCAATTTTAACTTCATAAATCAAACAAAATTAAGTTTTTTCAACTACTTTTGAGCTCTAATATTTATGGATAGACTCCACTACATTTCAAACGGTAAAACTCATTTTTGAGATTTAATCTATATTAAAATCGATTTTTCACTAAAAACAATCTTTATAAAATCTTTACTCTAAATAGAAATGTGTATATTTATTTGAAAACCTCTTTCAACTTATTTGAAAACCTCTTTAAACCATCAAACAAAGCCGTGTATAATCTAAATCTATAATCTAGTTTGAGCTAACAATTCTATAATCTAAATCTTTAACACATTTTCTAAACTTACAAACACAAACTCTATATCTTGAAATGCGAATTCTTTGTATAGATGCTTGATTTGAATCCCACTTCTTGAGCTTCAATCTTCAACAAGAGATAGTCTAATGTGTATCGGTTTAGGTTGAGTTTCACTGTTTGATCTTGAATAATCTGTATCTTAATCAACAATCTGTATTCTTTTAAAATAATTTCAAGATCATCAATTATGTAACTACATGAGTTGGGAATCATCAAAACACGAGTGATTGAACATTTGGGTCAACAGATCTTTCCAACCATGTTGCAGCCAGGTGGCCCAAGATTGATTTTTCTCATGTTTATTTAATGGGCTGTGTCGGGTCCTTAATCGAATATAAAGTGGTAGGTTTTGACATTAAATTCTACAAAGAGTAGGAACTGAACCCAACAAAAAACACAACATGCACTGACCACATGGCAACTGGCACACACAAGTTGATCAATCAAATGGGTCAAATAATTATATCCAAACCTGACTGTTTGTTAAACGGTTTGTAGGGTCGACCCCTTTATGACTCAAACCTGATTAATGCTGACTTGAATTGGCTAAGTGGTCAGGTTCGCACATCCGGTCAAAATTATTACACTTAATTGGATCCATTCTATGTAAGACATGAAAGATGATGATCTTGTTTTCTATCAAAATTAGAACAGAGTTGGTACATGATGTTTCATGATTGATGTATTGCTCGATGACCGAAGGACATGATCGTATGATGACTATGACAGGCAATGATAGAGTTCACAATGTTGGGCACTACAAGTCCTTGTAAAGATGCCACATACATCAAGGATATAGTGAGATGGATTTAAAACTTGGAAGGATAATCTGAGCATTGAGTATAGTAGAATCAGGTTGAGTCACATCAATTAAAAGGTGCATGATGTTTCATGATTGATGTATTGCTTGATGACTGAAGGACAAGATCATATGATGACTATGACAGGCAATGATTCACAATGTTGGGCACTACAAGTCCTTGTAAAGACGCCACATACATCAAGGATATAGTGAGATGGATTTAAAACTTGGAAGGATAATCTGAGCATTGAGTATAGTAGAATCATGTTGAGTCACATCAATTAAAAGGTAGATATTGACAACTGACTAAATGGTTGTGCAAGTACATCAAGGAGCTGAGGCTTTGAAGGTGATAGGATATCTGTTAAGGGTTAGAAAAGCGGAGGAGTTTTTAATTAACTTTGACAGAGGTCAAAATTGATTGGTTTAACAGCTTGTTAAGACAAGGGATAGTGACAACAGGCGAATAAGGATTGAATGGATTGATTTGGCTGACCCCAGACATTTCTGATGTGGCTTGATAGACACAGTTAGGACTATTACTATGATCGTTGCTTTGCATGTGAAATTTATAGCAATAAATATATCATACCAGTGTTATCAAAAGAATAATCCTCTTTAGTTCTATTTTAATTTTCTTTGTAATATATGACAGTAGGATATTGAAAGAAGGGAACGATATAATCCTAAAAGCAACCAATTTCATAAACCAAAAGTAAGAGAGCGCTTATCGATTACTAATACTATTTTAATCAAATCATCGAATACTCAGCCTGTGGGATAATTCCATTTATAAAATGGGGGCTTGCCATGTACTTATGGGGTTCGATAAGTGGAACCAAATGTTGAAGTGTTTGCTCTCATTTTCCTGGTTAATCCTCTGTGAGCAAACATCTATGATAGACTAGTTGGTTATTGTTATTGTTTTAAATAAGATTTCTTTTGACTTCTAAGTGTTGGAGGGACTAGTACGCCAAACTTGGTGGTTGTGGCTTGCAAAGGAGTCATGAAAAGTGCATGGCTGTTCATAGTCTATTTACTATTACTTTATTACAAATTGTTTATTTTTCAAAAAAGAATATCATAATGCTTTCATGTAGTCTGAATTCAAAGTGGATGTTGGAAGCTTCTCGAAGGTGATAACGCACACACAAAATCTCTCCCATGCGCCTGTCCTGTTCATCTTACAATTCCTGTTTCACAAACTTGTCAGAAAACAGTAGTGTGGATCCAAAGGGATTACGGTGGAACTCAATGACATTAGAAGAGAAATATGAATTTAGTTAATAAATTCCATGCTGCTTTACTTGTATCCGGTGGTGCTCATTGATTGAAGACAATATTTACTTGCATTTGATGTCATCAAATTGAACGGGAATGAATTCTTGCCACTGTTGCTTCCATATTGTGAGAGGAGAGGGAGAGATGAGTTGGGGCTCATTCCCCAAACTCCTATAAGTGAAGCGGGTCGGGGTTAAACCTGTCTCATTTTTAGCTAAATTCGTTGCTCTCGTCTCGCAAGAGATGGCTGCAGCAGCGGCAAGTACCCATTCCCTAGCATTAGGCATTGACAGAGGCATTCTCCGGCGATTATGGCGTTGGCGGGAGGTCAGAGTGGCAATGGGTTGGGGGCAGCAGGGGACCACAAGTTTCTTTTTTCTTCCTTTTCTTCTTCTCCTTCTTCTGTGCCTAGGTTGCTGTTCTTAGCTTAAAAACTCCACCGGATCTACCACTTTTTTTTTTGAGGAATGTAGTTGCATAAACACTGAACTTTATTTGTGCTGTTCTCATGTTTTCTATTATCTGGAAACACCAGAGTTATGCTTTTAATGTTTCCATAAAAGTTCATGTTCTAAAGTATGTAATATGGCTTAATGTGGCGCAAGATAGTACTTTTTGCGTATTTAGGCTAAAAATCACCTTAGCTATTGAACATATGGTTTCTAACTTTCTATCTTTAAATCACCAGCAGCTGAAGCAATACTGAATGCACTGCAGCCATCTGATTGTTGGTCCCATTTGTAGTTCACATGTGGTACACACATGAAACCACATGCGAGTCTCACAGTCAGATTATGGCGAATTCAGATGTCAGATTCACACAAGCGCACACACATACACAAGTGGTCAGTAGAAGCTGACAATTGTTCTTCCAGTCTGGACATGTAAATGAAGTCATGCCTTTAGTGATATCCTGAGGCTACTTACAGAATAAACTGTTTTAACTGCTGTTTCTATCATGAGTTCTATGTATTTTACTAATATGATTAGGGGTAGTAAAAACTCAAGCGGTAGCTTTAAGTTGGTGGCTTGTTTTTTTGTTCTGTTATGAATCTGCAGCAGATGGTCTAATGATTCTAATCCTTTAAGTTCATTTTGCTCAATTCTATCTTTAATTGATATCATGTGTATTCCAACTCTTATCTTTAATTGATATCATGTGTATTCTTATAGTTCTCTTATTTGTTTTCTTGATTTCATTCAGAGGAAGGATTTATGATTCCATCGTTACTTTCTTGTAAAAGTTAGTTTACCCACATGGCTGTTAATGGATCCTAAAACTTTGGCTCAGCCTTAACGTTTTTTGTTTTGCCTATAAATTTAATGATTATGAAACATTAGTAAAGATCTGCATCATCTGTTTTTAGAAGGACATGTTTGTTAACGAAAGGAAAGTTCCTTATCCTTTTTCCTTTTCTTCTTTCCTCTTTTTCCTGTTGAAATTAAGCATTGAATTGCTTACCATAGGGTAATCTGGCTCTTGTAGTTGGTTTTTTTTATTTCTCTCACAACTCATTTTACAAGAGGATTGAAACATTGACTTCATGCAGAGGTGGAACCACAATATACTGGTGCAAGAATAGAGGGTGAAGTTGTAACGCCTAAATTTGTTAGGCAAATGATGGACGACTTTAAGAACCAGAAAACTTTACACAAAAGGTACTTGATAGTAATTGTCATATTACATTTAAGATTAAAAAAAACATGTTGCTCAAAAATCATCTTTCTGTTCTTTTTTTTTTGCCTTTTTTCTTCTCGTCACTGATTGACTGAATAAACTGCTTGATTTGTAGGTATGCCTACCAAATTGTTTTACAAGCAAGGGAAATGTTGCGGGCTTTGCCTTCACTTGTTGATATAACTGTTCCTGATGGGAATCATTTTACAGTTTGTGGTGATGTTCATGGCCAGGTAAGGGAATGGAAATACTACATTAGAAAATATTATTCTAGACTAGTACCAATATTTTTCTGGAGAAGCTATTGATTATGTGTTGTTATTTCAATCATGTAATTTACCTATATTATTATTTTTTGACTGGTTCTTTTTCTATATTTGCCTGTGTGATTTCGGATCAGCAGATTATTGGCTTGTGTATCTACCAGGAAGTTTTATTTTGTCTGTATAAAAGCCTTTTAGGGAATTTTCCACAAGATCTTGTGATTTTGCAATGAACTTGCAGTTTTTATTATTATTTACATGAAAAGTTTGTTTCCTTGATTTCAAAGTGATGCTGCATATTTGTATTATAAATACTTACACCAGTCATTAGGTGACATCCCCCCTTTTTCTTTATGCTCCTTAGCGGGATTATCATCTGAAATGCCGGTGTGTAATGTCCAACTGTTTGCTTCTCTAAATCTTCTCAAACTCTTCTTTACTACTACATTTCCAAACTCCTTCGCTTCTCTAAGATATCATTTGTTTTTTCTTGGGTAGATATTAAGAAGTTGTCTGGTTTGCTCATTTTCTTAATTAAAAAGTTCTTGGAGGCAGCTATAAATCATAAGATGGATAGATCAACATCGTGTTTATTATTCAAATGATTTTAGGAAATTTCTTTTCCTGTTTGATGTATAATCACTGACATCTGTTTATCCTTCAATTTCCTATGAACTTCTTTCCCATTTTCTCATGCTAGAGTTCAGAGTACGAGCTTCTTTTGCTTGCGACACTCTCTGTATATATTTTACTTTTTCGTAATTCTAAACAGATTATATTTGCAGAGTTTGGGAGAGTAAGGAATTTCTGTGGTATTAAACAATGTTATAAAAGGAGATGGTACTACAAATCAGATCTCATGAACAGGAAAAGTGATTCCAACTTAAGTATGTTACAAACACAAAAACACAAAAACAACTACCAAGGTTTAAAATCTCGAAATCAGCATCGATACTGCCTGAAGGTTTATGGTATTGGTATCGACAATATCAAGAGTATTGAATGTTTTGTTGTGGTCGTATCGGTCGCTTCTAAACAATTCTAGAAAACAATTAAAATTTACTGAAAAGTTGTTAAGATAATTACAAACATTTTGACATTTTTTGTGTGGAAACAGCTAAAAGTTTTGATCACAATTCAAACAAAACTTCGTATGACACAATAGCCAGTGCAATCCTACTTTTATGAATAAGTAAATAAGCTAAAAGATTATCAGTACAAACTTAGGAATTGGTTGGATGCCAAGAGTCTAAATGAACAGAAAATTCATAGTAAAAATTAGGCATTTGATATGCCTTGTGAACTTTAGTATATCCCCTCTTTGGTTGACTTTTCATCTGGTACTTGGATTGTAAGGAAAGATGATACCCTTTTTTCTCGTACCACATCTTAAAAGACCCAAGTAGCACCATAAATATTTCTTCTAACTTGTAAGTCTTCCAGATATCGAGCCAAAATGTTCAATAAATTGGTGTAAGCTACTGAATGTATTGATAAAGATTAGATTTCAGTAAATCAACTCTTTTCTTTGAAATATTCTTTCAGCGCATCTCTCTCTAAACGAGCTAAGTGGGTGATAATGTTGATAGTAGGGTAGAAGCCTTGATTTCCATCTTTTATTTATTATAATTCTGCAGTTCTTGAGAGAGAAAGGGTAATGGACACTAAAGAGTGTTTTTTTTATTAGAAGCGCGCAAGTTGTTTGGGTGGAGTCTAGACGTGAGACAAGCAGAAGGCGAATCAACTGTAGTTCATCTTCCTTTTTTTTAGACTCTAGGTAAAAACTCAAACTGAAGCAGTTTTTTTGGTATCGGTTGATATCGATTTCGGCATTAGGTCGATATGGTTTCAAGTAGGACAAAAACCAATATAATATTAGCGATATGTAAAACAGACGGTGATCTCGACTTAAATATTGATGTTATAGAGACTTCTTTAGGCATCTGTTGCTGCCGCTAATTGATGTCTTTCCACTTTGCTTGTCAGCTTATATAGTGTTAAAAGATTATTGCAAGCTCCCCATGGAAAATCCTATCAACTTCCCCTTCTTCCAACCTCTTTATTAGTCTAGGAGAAATCTGAGGGTTCGCTCCCAGGTTGCATGACCCAACCTGATTGACCTGAGTAACCTGCCTGGCAAGTTGTCTTCTCAAAGTTTTATTTCATTTAATCTTCTGGATTAGGAATTAGTGACCAACTCAAGGGGTTGACTGTCAGAAATTATGTTCCAATTTTTCCTTCTCTAGAATATAGCAATTCTGCTTCTTAGAATCTTAGATCTCAGTTTGATGATTATTCATGTGGAAATTGGAATCAACTTAGACACTAATTTGTATTTTGTTCAGTTTGTGGGCATAAACTAGAATCATGTGTCCTGATGTTACTGAAGTGCTCTTAGTTAAGCTCTAACAGTGTACTCAGCTCAGGTGCAGTGAGCATAAACCTGCTGCTCTGTGTATCTCAAACTAGTTGTCAATTTCGAGATCGATCAAGTCATAGAGCACCACCATAACTCCCTGCATCTCTCACCTTTAGTCAGTATGCCTACATCACAGTTGTAATAGTGGTCTTGTTGGGAATGCTGCCTAATTAGACAATCATGGGTTTGGCTGTATGGATATGCAAGTGTTTTATATTTGCTTGCAGGTTGACTCAATTCAGGACCTTGATAACTAAATATATCAATAACAGTCTATTCAGCACGTGGTTTTTGCTAGCACAATGGTCGAGTTGGGATATAAGAAATATATGGTTTTCTTGAAGCAAAGAAAGTAGTTAGCTGGCTGCTATATACACAACTGAAGTTTCCAGATTCTATATGCAAAAACTAAAGCCTCTGATCCCCTTCTTTTGAGGTCATGTCGAAAAATCCTTTTCACCTTTTAACTATACTAGAAAAGTGCACGTGCCAAGGGCACGTGAACTTATGTAAATTAGAATTATTCCTAATCTATGAATATATTTTATAATTTATTTTAATAATTTATGAGCGACAACATAATATCGATTTATACGAAAATAACGATAGTAGAAATATGTAGCGATTTTCATTAAAACGTCAAAGTAGAAATAAACAAATATTTAAAAAATGTTCAAAAAAATTTAAAACAATAAAGGAAAAATCATAACAGAAAACTGAAAATGGAAACTAAATAATTAAAAAATATGAACAAAGTGAAAAGTCTACAAAACAAATCTAGAAACAAAAAAATAATGATAAGAAAAAGAAAAAAATTGAAAAAAAGAATGAAAGGTCAAATAGTATTGAAAAAATAAAGAAAGAAAAACTCTAAAAGAAAAGAAAATAACCATAAAAAAATTAAGAAAGTCTAGAAAGAAACAAAAGAACAATAAGAAAATAAAAAAAAAATAGAAAATAGAAAAGAAAGAATGGGTAAAAGAAATTATATAAGTAATATATAATATAAATAATATCAAAAATAAGAAAAAAATAATTATAAAAAAAGTAGAAGAAAACTGTACAAAATAAAAAAGTAGAAGAAAAATAAAAATAAACGAGAAATTAAGATAGAACAAACTCAATTTTGGAGGAAAAATAATAATGAAGAATAAAAGAAGGATAAAACCAAAAAAATAGTATGACAAAATCATAAAAGATGAAAAATAGATGAAATAAAAACTAAAGGATGTAGGAAAAAAATTTCATAAGTAAAGAAAAGAAAAAAAGAATAGAAAGCAATGTGAACAAACAATTATTGATAAGAAAGGAAAGAGAGGAGGTAGAGGTGAATTAAAAAAACGAAAGAAAAGAGAAAAGTTAGAAAGAAAATAAAAATAAATTAAAAAATAATTCATCGAAAGAAGTCTAGAAAAAATTCAAGAAATTAAAGTAGAAAGAACATGATTTCAGGAAAAATAAGGAAAATAAGTAATTATAAATAATAATAAAAAAGGAAGAAACAAAAAGAAAGAATTATGAAAGGAATAAAAAATTAGTATAAAATGCCAAATTGTATTAAACCAGAAAAGATAGAAAAGATCTGTAAAGAAAAAGAAAAGAAAAGAAATTATCAAAATAAGAAAAGTCTAAAAAGAAAAGAATGAACATGAAAGAAAGTATCAACCATTGAAGTACAATATGCAAATCCAAGTATTAGTTGGATTATGAGCACTATGCATAGACCTTTCCATGCAAACGGAGATGCATGTCACCTTATATAGTTGTGATTCTCCATGTATACCTTAAGCATAATACCGTGCCTCATTTTTTTTATTAATCTGACTTTTCATGATTGATACCATTTATAATTATTTCTTAATTTTCTTTTTAATCTATTTGAATACGAGCGTTATTTCTAACAAAAACTTTCTTTTTTCCAGTTGCAAGTTTCGATTTGTCTTCAATATCACAAACATAGATAAGTTAAGAGCTGTGTGAATTCTGAGTTGAGTCAAAACACATGTAAACAAAGAAAAAAATTTAAAAAATCTTACAAATATCTCTAATTACCACTTTTTAATGATAGTTTATGCGCAGATGAAAGAAAATTAAGAGTATAAATAGTAGTTTGATTATAAATTGAATCAAAATCTAATAAGTTATTGAATTTAGCTCTTCTGGTGACTTCTAGTTTGTTGGTACATGTTAGAAATAGGATTGTCAATTATAAGCTCTTAATGAGAAATAGTGCTAGAATTATGAAAATTTTGTTTTAGATTGATATTAAGGTTTCATACTTTTGGAGACTCTTTAAGAAGTGGGTTCAGAACATTACTTTCTTTTTCCTTTCTTTGTCTCATTAAACTCTTATTAATGAATGACGGGGGATTCTTCCTACAATTTATAAAAAAGAATATATTTTGATACAATTGATTTCAAAGATAAACACACATTAAAAAAAAAAATCATAACTTGACCAAATAATTCTTTTACTATGACAAATTGATGCAAAGTGCAAGATGCAACATCTTCTCCTTGTTTTATACACAAATAAATCCAAAATATACACTTAACATGCACAACTACAATTTGTAAGAAATTTAAGCCCGCTCATATGTAAAATACCTATTTGTAGGATTGCCCTACTACAGTTTTAACTACATCAAGTCAATTTTTTTTCTAAATTTAATTAACAAAGAGCATGAAGGAGCTAATTAAGTTGATCTTGGTATAAGAATTCAAAACTCAATGATTGTTATTTTGTTTTCTTTTTCTACTTCATAAATCACTTTCATTGTTGATAATATAATCTCTTGCAAGAAGGGGGAAAATCTAAGATCAAAAAGTAAGAAATTGATGATAATAAGAAGTAAGGAGTACCTTCAATTTCATTTTCTTTCAGGCTAGGTGTCCATGCATTAACACATTCTTGTTGCTCTAACTGCAATTAAAATAAACTTTGTATCGTTATATTTTATATATATATATATATATATATATATATATATATATATATATATATATATATATATATATATATATATATATATAATAAAGCGCTTGGAGGGAAGAGAAAGACATGAAAAGAGAGAGAGAGAGAGTTTCTATTTTATAGAAACTAGAAAGAGAGGGCTTCTATACTATATAAAATAAATTATTTAATTTATTTCATATAAAGTAAGTAATTATATATATTATGGAATATAGGTGATAGCGAAAAATAAGTGGGGACAAGGGGGGAACAAAATTGTGCACATGCTTTAAACTATTTGCTTTTAAGAATAGTTGTAGATTTGTGGGTAAATCATAGAGTTGAATTTACAACAGGAAATCTTTTATGGATCAAGTGATTCTACATTTATTGGGTTATTAAACTGAAACTTTAGTCTTTAGTTTATAAATAATTGGTCGAATTATTCTAATTTCTTTTATTTGATGACATTGTGTATTATCATGTCAAGAATTTATTTGTAACATCCACGCATACATGGATTCACGCATTTTTGTACTTTTATGCACTAGTTTAACACTTGCCTGGCTGAATTTCGGCATGGTTAAGTTTTGTCGTTCCTTGTCTTTCTCAACTTTCTTGTTCAAATAAAAGTTTGAGGTCTACTATACTATGATCAGTTGATAATCACACTAGTGCTTACCTTTCATGTGTATTTCTTTGTCTTTATTTTCATTTGGTGTTATGTTCAATATGATTTCTAAACTGAGTTTATCTACATTTGCATGTTTGCAGTATTATGATCTATTAAATATTTTTGAACTCAACGGATTTCCCTCAGAAGATAATCCTTATCTCTTCAATGGGGACTTTGTAGACCGAGGATCTTTTTCACTTGAAGTTATTCTCACACTATTTGCATTCAAATGCATGTCTCCATCAGGTATAACCTTTCCTAATATTGTGATTGTTTTTAATTTTATTGCATAGTGGAAAGTAGTTACATGTAGATTGTTAATCTTTGGTGATTATTGGCATGAAAATTTAAGTTGCTTGTACATATACGACCTAAATAAGAAGGCAAGGAGTTACTGGTACGTGCCAGATGACAGGAAACTAGTTTAATATAAGCATTTGCATATTTGTTGGTGTATTAATACCTTTTTTTATTTATTTGAATTATTTTATTATATTTGATCGTCTGCAGTTTGACTGATATCCAGTAAAATATATACTGTAACAATTCCTGTAAATTGATCCCCACCCACACACACACACACATAAAGGAAAAAAAAAAAGAAAAAGAAAAAAAACACCCCCCTGGGAAAAAAAATAAAAATAAATAAATAACACACCCACCATGACCACAACGCATGGACGTGCACAGACAGAGAACCTACCGGTGCAGTTGCTCCGCTGATACCGAGTAGGTTGCAGGTCTGGCTTCTGGTGGGATTCAAAGCATTATAGAAGATCTGATCTTTCTGGTCTTTTCCACTGCCCCGGAGGCATAGTGAAGTGTTGCTGGTAGTCCATCTTTGGATTTCTGACTAAGATTTGTGAATTTGTGATGGGAAATAGTTTAAAGTCACAAGTCACAACCCAAATTAGAACTGTTTCTTGCACTGAGAGCTTGTAAATTGCAACTAGAATATTAAACTTTTGAAAACTATCATGAGTTTTTTTCTTGCAGTAGAGATTCTAATTTGATACTATTCTTGCAACAATAGCTCTAAAGTCATGAGTACAGTTTTTTACTTCATATCTTTATAATAATGCCCCTCCACAACCCTCTATTAGTGAAATCTAATTTCTCCTTGATCCTTGAAGGTCTGTTCCACCAGAAAGCAATTGCTGAGGATCAAGTGCAATATGGAAAATTTAATAAGTAATGCTTACAAACAATAACTAAGCCATTTGTCCCAAGTATTTGGGGTAGGCTACATGGACCAAAAGAGAATTACGCTGGATCGGGCACATGGATAAGCTTTCTCCACTCATTCCTATCGAGCAATATGCCTTCATTAAGACCTTTAGCCTCTATAGCTTGTCGTATCACCTCCATCCATGTTTTCTTCGGTCTCCCCTGCGCTCTTTTAACTTGCCCTAATTTGATACACTCTAGTTGCCGGCTGGTGCATCTGTACGTCTACGTCGCACATGACTAAACCATCGTAGGCGGTTTTCTCTCATCTTCTCTTCTATAGGGGCTACGCCTATCTCAGTACGAATATCCTCATTTCTCACCTTATATCTCCTCGTGTTATCACAAATCCAACGAAGCATGCGCATCTCCGCTACACATCTTCTGGGCATGAAATTTCTTTATAGCCCAACATTTTGTGACATATAACAAAGCTGGCCTAATAGCAGTCCGATAAACTTTCCCTTCAGGCATAACAGAATGTTACGGTCGCATAAAACTCCTGTTGCACTCCTCCGTTTCAACCAGCCAGCTTGGATCCTATGGCTGACATCACCACTGATCTCCCCAATGTTCTAAAAAGCAGTTTAAGTACGCGCGTGGTCCGGGAGCGCATAATGCTTAAACGGTTTAAACGGTGATTAAATGGATTACACATTATTATTATTTTAATATATTATAATATTATAATACTTAAAACATCAAATATGAATTCTATAAGCTCCTAAAAAAAGCATAAAAGATATAACAAACATAACTTAAAAAATTAAATTACTAGTACTAAGAGGAATTTAAAAAGTAATAATGTCAATCAGTTCAAAGTACTTCAATGTACCACCACTTCCAATAACTATAGTTAAAAAATGCTTTTTAAATGATCAAATATATGTATTTCTTTCAAAAAGTAACATACTTTCAACAACTTTGGTTCACTGCTAGATGCAACTGCAAGTAATGTGCAACTTTATCCTTCTCACGCTTGATGCACTTCTCAGCCTATTAAAAGAAACAAAGACCATTGGTAAGAACCTGGGCAAAATACGTGCACGCGAAGGGGGGAGAGAGAGCTGACCAAGGGAAGGTTGCCGTCGACGCAGGAGGTCGTCGTCGATGCTTTGCTGCTAACCAGAGAGCTGATCGTAGGGGGAAGTCTTGACAATAAGGGAGGTCGCGGTGGGAGGATCAACCGCAAGGAAAGGTCGCCGTCGATGGGGGAGTTCGCCACAGGAGGATCATCGCTTTTATCGTCGAGCTTCGGGAGCTCTAATTCCCCAGGAGGATCATCGTCGCCGTGAGTTTCGGGAGCTTCAGATAAAATTAGGGCTCTAGGAGCTTCATCGTCTCGTCACCGTGAGCATTTAGAGCTTCTTCATGAGCTTCTTGAGATTCGGAGCTTCGTCATCGCTACAGGAGGATCGAGGATGCGAATAAATTTAAGGCTAGCGAGCTCTAATTCTCCAACACGCGACAATTTATATCCCCAATTATTTGATCGGGTTTGAGTTCAGTTAGCTTAATAGGTTCGAAATTCGAATCAATTTAAAAAGCGATTGAATAAAGTTTAAAAGAATGCTAATTAATCACAGATTAGACGCTTAATCATCACTTAAGCAAATTAATTGCCTGACCAAGTAATCCGACCACTTTCTTCAAGTTCTGTTCGGTTTCAGGCCGAAAACATTTAAGCGGATGATTAATCGGCCGCTTGAATCTTTTTTAGAATACTGGATCTTCCTCATCCTTTGGTATAATAGAACCCAAATACTTAAAATAACTGCTCATCGGTATTCCTTATCTGTCTAGTGTCACAATACTATAATCTCGGATTCCCTGTTTACTGAATTTGCACTCCATATACTCTGTTTTGGCCCTACTTAATCTAAAAACTCGAGATTCTAGAGTTTGCCTCCATAGCTCCAATTTGGCACTAGCTCTCGTCTCATTGACTAGGATAATATCATCAGCAAATAGCATACACCACGGTATCTCATTCTGAATAGTTCGAGTAAGCTCATCCATCACTATGGCAAATAAGAATGGACTCAATGCAGATCCTTGATGCAATCCAATTGTGATAGAAAAATCACTTTTTATGCTTCCACAAGTTCTGGCATTTGCCACTACTCCGTCGTACATGTCCTTGATTATGTCAATATATTTGATGGAAACTCTCTTTTCATTAATGTCTACCATAATACCTCTCTTGGCACTTTATCATAAGCTTTTACTAAATCAATAAAGACCATATGCAAATTTCTCCTCTTTCGAAATCGCTGAATAGCCTCTGTCGTCGATCGCCCCGGCATGAACCCAAATTGGTTCTCTGATATTTTTAACATTCTGCCTTAACATGTGTTCAATTACCTTTTCCCAAAGCTTCATGGTGTGACACATGAGTTTTATTCCATGGTAGTTTGAACAACTCTGAATATCACCCTTATTCTTATAGAGATGTACTAGGGTACTTTTTCTCCACTCATTTGGTATCTTTTTAGTTAGTCAGATCTTGTTAAAGAGGTTTGTCAACCATCTCACGCCCATCTCTCCTAAGCATCTCTATACCTCAATAGGAATTCCATCCGGGCTAACAGCTTTCCTTGATTTCATTCTCTTCAAGGCCTTTTTAACTTCAGATTTGCTAATTCTTTGCATATAATTACGGTTTATATCCTGACACTGAATGATAAGGTCACCCAAATCTTGAGTAGAACTACCATTGAATAATCTGTCAAAATACTCTCTCCATCTTTCTTTGATTGCTTCATCTCGAACTAAAGCCTTATTCTCATCTTTGACACACCTGACAGTACATAAGTCTCTAGTCTTTCTCTCATTTATTCAGCAATTATATATATATATATATATATATATATATATATATATATATATATCCTTTTCAACCTCTTTGGTGTCCAACTTCTCATACACTTCTTTGTACACTTTAGCTCTTACATTCTGAACAACTTTCTTAGCTTCCTTCTTGGCTAGCTTATACCTTTCAAAACTGACTCCATCACAATTTTTCTTCAAATCTCTGTAAGAGTCTCGTTTGATCTTAATGACAGTTTTTACCTCTTCATTCCACCATGATGTGTCCTTACATGGTGGAACACCACCTCGTGACTCATTAAGTTTATATTTAGCTACCTTTTAATATAGCTAGCAATTTTGTTTCTATCTTGTATTGGGGTCATCTTGGGCTTTCCAGTCTGCTTCATGTACCACTCGATCTACAAAGACTCTTTGGTTACCTTCTTTTAGCCGCCACCACTTAATCTTAGGATCTGACTTACGTTTAATCTTTCTAAATCTCCTAATCTGAACATCTAAAAACTAAGAGTCTTGTGTTGGGTTACTACACTCTCGCCCTGTACTACCTTACAATCAATGTAACTACCTCTATCTATTCTCCTAGTTAAAAAGAAATTTATCTGGCTCACACTTGATCCACTTCTAAAAGTAATCAAGTGAGACTCTCTTCCTAAATCAAGTATTCGCTAAGATCAAATCATAAGACAAAGCAAAATCTAGAATCGAGTTACCTGGTTCATTTCTTTCCCCAAAATCAAATCTTTCATGTACACTTTCAAACCCATAACGATTAGTTCCTACATGCCCATTGAGGTCACCGTCTATGAAAAGCTTTTATCTAATAGGTATCCTTGCACTATCTCATCTAAAACCTTCCAAAATTGACGCTTACTAGACTCATCAAGTCCTACTTGCGGTGCATATACACTAATAACATTAAAATCTCTACTTAAAATAAATTTAACTAGTAAAATCCTATCACCCTTCCTCCTAACCTCCACTACATCCTCAAACAATTGTTTATCTACGATCACGCCCACCCCATTACGATTTCTATCTCTACCAGTATACCCAAAGTTTATAACCCCAAGGCTCTATAATTTTAGCTTTTTCACCTACCCACTTAGTCTAGTACTAACATTCCTTCTAACCATAGCATCCAGTGTTCTAAAAAAAGGTTTAAGCGGCCGATTAATCGGCCGCTTAAATGTTTTCGGCCTGAAAACCGAACAAAACTTGAAGAAAGCAGTCAGATTACTCGGCCAGGCGATTAATTCGCTTAAATGATGATTAAACGTCTTATAGGTGATTAATTAGCGTCTGTTTAAACATTATTCATTCATTTTCTAAATGGGTTCGAATTGCAAAAACCATTTGAACTCAAATCCAATCTAATAATTGGGGATATAAATTGCCGCGTGTTGGAGAATTAGGGCTCGCGAGCCCTATATTTATACGCATTCTCGATCCTTATGCTGCGATGAAGCTCCCAAATCTCACGAAGAAGCTCCGAAGCCCTAATTTTATCTGAAACTCCTGAAGCTCACGGTGGTGATGATCCTCCTGAGAAATTAGGGCTTCCGAAGCTTGACGTCGACGAAGAAGTTCACAAAGCGTTGATTTTCTTATGGCGACCTCCCCATTCGACGATGACCTTCCATTGCGGTTGATCTTCCCACTGCGACCCTCTCTCTGTGTCGACAAAGACCTCCCTCTGCGATCAGCTTTCTGGTCACCAGCAAAACGTCGATGGCCACCTCCCTCTAGTCAGCTCTCCCCCCTCGCGTGCACGTATTTTGCCCAGATGCTTGCCAATGGTCTTTGTTTCTTTTAATAGGTTGAGAAGTGTCTCAAGCGTGAGAAGGATAGAGTTGCACATTACTTGCAGTTGCATCAAGCAGTGGACCAAAGTTGTTATGCGGTATGTTGCTTTTTGAAGAAAATACATATATTTATTCATTTAAAAAGTATTTTTTTAACTATAGTTGTTGGAGGTGGAGATACATTGATGTACTTTGAACTGATTGGTATTATTATTTTTTAAATTTCTCTTAATACTAGCAATTTAATTTTAAGTTATGTTTGCTATATCTTTTATACTTTTTTTTGAAAGTTTATAGAATTCATATTTGCATGTTTTAAGTATTATAATATTATTATATATTAAAATAATAATCAAATGTGTAATCCGTTTAATCACTGTTTAAACCGTTTAAGCATTATACATTTCGGATCGCGCGCGTAGTGAAACTGCTTTTTAGAACATTGATAGCATCAACTAACTCTGCTAATCTACCTGTAAGAGAACCTATGTTCCACGATGCTAACCTAATCTTATATTCATGAGCTAAATTCTTTACCCTCACGCGCTCATAAAAGTGTGAGAACACTTACTCATTTGACACCACATCCGGACGCCGATGTGGCACATCGCTTCTGGATGACGACCTAGCAACCCTTACCCACTTTTCACTACACCCGAGCTCCGATGTAGTGCATCGCTCAGTAGGAAACGCTTCAATGAAATTTAGTTCTTGGTTCATGTTCATAGTATGTGACAATGTTTTACGTTGGCTGTCACAGGCCTACCACAACCCTCCTCCTTTATCCTGACTTGGGACAGACAGTGAATGGTGTACTGGCGGAGTTAATACGTAATGCTTGCTAAGGAAAAAAACCTATGCTAGAATTGGAACTAAAAAGGGATGATTGGCAAATATCAAAGCCTGTCATGTAAAAATCGCTAGGTTTTCACGTAAACTTGAACATAAGCAGAAAAAATGCATTCAGAGGGGCATTTTTTTAGCACTTATCTTATAACTGTTGTAATATACAAATACGGTGAATTTGTTCAATGTCTTATGTACAGAACTTGCAATTTGTCTTTGCATTATAAATTCTTTGAGATTTTGCTAAGTAAACTTTGTATGACTAGATTGAAGTGATTGCTTTGGTACATCTGTTATGATAACTACATGTATCTCTTTTTCTATTTTGCCACTAGTAATAACTCATGTTTTCTTTCCATAGGATATTAGGGTTTCTTAATAAGTTCAATTTATTTTTCACTAGGTCTAACCATCTGAGTTGCTTTGAATTGCTTCCATAACTATCAGTAGGATATAGTACTATCTTTTTCTTCTAAACATTTATTTGTTCCAAATTTTCTCATTTCAAACTTAATCAAAGAATACACGTTCTACGTTAAAGGGGTATTGATGGGGATCGTTCTAGCTATTATTTAGTAGTTTTCTTTTAGTTTTATTTTATTTAGTGTGTTTTTTAGTCCCACATCGGTTATCATGGGGAAGTCTTTGTAGGAGCCTATATAAGCCAAGAGTTGTATGATTAGACTATGATGAATTGAATTTAAACTCTTTTTGTTTAGCATGGTGATTTGTTATCCATATTTGAATCTTTGCATGGTGATGTGCAGAGTGGGAGAGATGATCTCCTGAGTATTGAAGTCCGAATTCATCTATATTCCCTCAATATACTAATTTTCTATCTTGCCTTCTTTTCCCTTCCCGTTCTACATCAGTTTGGTATCAGAGCTAGTGTTAGAGGCGATTGTGGCGATGCGCCTCGCGCGAGGTGCGAGTTGCGCGAGGTGATCGCCTCTACACGCTTATTGTTCGTGGGTCGAGTCGAGTTACAACCCGATAATTTAGCAGGTAAACCTGGCCCGCTTAAAGTTAGATAAAAAGTAAAAAAAAAAAAAAATAAAACCAACCTTTTATCGCAGGCGAACCCGATCTAGGGCACAGGGGCCCCCGCGTCATCGTCGTCGCCAGGTTAGCCCTCTCTCTTGATCTCTCTGTCTCTCTTCTCTCAGAGAGAGTCTGTCTCTGAGAGAGGAGAGATATTATGAGAGGGAGAGGGGAGAGAGGAGAAAGAGATTGGGAGAGAGGAAGAAAGAGAGACAGAGAGAGATCTGTCTCTGATGCATTTTTAGTGTAAATTTTTAGTGAATTTTTAGTGTAAATTTTTAATGCATTTTTAATGTAAAATTTTCAATAGAGGATTTTTAGTGATATATAAGGATTTTGTATAAATGTTTTAATGCAATTTCAATATCTTGGAATATAAAAAGAAAAGAATTTATTCATAGTCATGCGCCTCACTGAAGTATGCGCCTCACTGAATAAATTCATAATACATCAATGCAAAGAAAAGAAGACATCCATACAAAGAAGACATCCATACATAGAAAAGAATACATTCATAATACATCCATATAAAAAGAAAAATATGCGCCTCATTGAAGTGAGACGATCGTCTTGCCTTGCGCCTTGTGTGAGTTGGATACTTTGCGCCTCGCACTGCGTCTCACGCCTTGATAACACTGGTCAGAGCTAAAATTCCTGCTTTATTCTTTCTTCACAAAATCTCCCTTTCCACAAAACCCTAGCCGCCGCCTTTACAAAACCCTAAATCTTCATCTCCTTTTTTCTTCCAGTTTTCAAAAAAGAAAAGAAAAGAAAGGAAAAGAAGTTAAAAAAAATGAAATTTCTATTACTGTCATCACCCCTAACCTCGCAACTTCCCTCTCGTCTTCCTCACCACACCCCGCCGCCGCCACCAGACTCCTTCGACGACCTCGCCGAAGCTTCATAACCCCCAGGCTTCAATGCCAGCACACCTCGATGCCAACACTTCTCTCCATCACCTTCGACCTCATCATCGTTGATGCTCCTTTTTCATCGCCCTCGCCATCGACAGCTGCCCATATCTTTGACCTCAACTGGATCTCGCCGCCACTCTGTCGTCTTCGAGCCTTCGTTACTGCTCTCGCCTTCGACCTCCTTCCACCGCCTCCGCCAAGCTCCATCCTCACCGCCACGCACACGACGACCACCTCCGACCAGATCCTCGCCGACGACTTCCTGCCGCCGCCACCTAAGTGGGTTCGAAGATCGGGTGGAGGAAAGGAGATAACATGTGGGTTTAAAACCTTAAACCCGAATTTACTTTGTTATTGGGTTTAAGTTGTTAAACCCGCCTAGTGAACCCGACCCGCTTTAAAGATCCACCCGATCCAACTTAACTCTACCATACTCAACTCAACTCAACTCGGGTCCATCCGAGTCAACTCAACCGAGTTGAATGAGCCAACTCAATCTAGAATGAACAATAGTACAACGATCTTCCGGAGCCCGTTTCAGGCCCGTTTGGAGTCCGATTCAAGTTTTTTCTGAAGCGTTGGATCCGCAGCTGAGTCCTGTAGTTTCTGAGAGAATTTCACAACTTTTGGGCAGCAGATCTGAAACCACAAGGCTCTATTTGGTACCGATACTGTTTCTACACCAAAAGAGCAGAGTTCTTCGATAATTTCTGAGCTTATGCACTGTATTCTCTTCATGGGCTTTAACTTTTGTAGTAAATATATAAATACTGACTGTGAAGACAAGCATGTTGAACGGGCTATGTTTGAGGCTGTCTCATTTTTTGTGGTTTTAAATGATCGTTATGGATATGAATTTTGGGATTCTTTAGTTATTTCTCCTTGACAATTGAGAAAAAATGTCACTATGTCAGACTTAAGTTGGATAGAGAAGCTTATTATTGGTGGAGAGATAACAATAGATTATGTCGATATTGATTTATCTTGCAAGGCTTTCTTCGTGCGCAGTATGCTCGCTCATTAATTCATCTGAACCAGATTGCAGAGAGCCCAATGTTGAGCAAGAGCCTGAGCCTGAGAGCAACCAATTACTGATCCTTTCACTATAAAAGTTGAGGCAGATTCAGTTATTGTCGAACCTGACGCTCTTGATGAGCCATGTCAGAAGTTGCTGCTGAGTCAGTACCATTGCAAGAAACTCCTTGGCCCACAGAAGTGGAAGAGCTTCTTGTTGAGATTTCTATATATCTCCAGCGGAGCCTACTATGGAGTTATCATCTTCGCTAGATATAAAGGGTTCCATTGTCCCTGAAATTGCCTGATACATTTGTAGATTTTTCTACAGCAAACAGCTTCACAGGAGATCAAGTTTCTTATGATGCAGAGTACAATAAATCTAGTTTTTAGCGGAGATGACTCGCCTCGACATGCTACATGTATCTTGCTTGAGTTATCATTGACTGCATCCGGTTTGTCAAGGAATCCAGTTTCACCTCCACTACTGCAGCTCAGACATGATACACTGCTGCTGCTCGCACAATCTCCACCATGGCTTGATTGATGTGAGATATGGTTTAGTTCTGCCAAGTCGTTCCTGCTATCTGTTACCCCTACATTCACCGGAGATTAATGCTTTTAAGCGCGGGAAAATGATGGGGACCGCTCTTGTTATTATTTCGTATTCTTTTAGTCATTTTATTTTATTTAGCGTGTTTTTTATTCCCACATCGGTTATGATGAAGTCTTCTTTGGAAGAGCTTATATAAGTTAAGAGTTGTAGTTGTTTGATTAGACTATGTTGAATTGAATTTAAACCCTTTTTATTTAGCATGATGATTTGCTATCCAAATTTGAATCTTTGCATGGTGATGTGCAGAGTGAGAGAAAAATCTTGGGTGCTGAAGCCCAAATTCTTTTTTATCCCTTCAAAATCCTAATTTTTAATCTCGCCTTCTTTCCCCTTCCCGTTCTACACCAGTTATGCCTTTCTTTTCCTTTGAAATGCTTACACGACTGTTGATTGGGGCATTATAAACTTTTAGTTATGCAAGGATTTTAAACACACTGCCTACTCTTAGCTAGGGGTTTTATTATGCTAATTATTGGAATATACTACTATTAGTAACAATATTTGTTGTTTATTTCCATCTTCCTTGGTTATTGTTTCCCCAAATCATGGATTACTAAGTTATCTCTATGTTGTTATTTAGCAGTTGTGTATATTATTAGAGGTCAATTTCATATTGTATATTGTGTTAGGAAATTTATGGTAAAAAAATTTGTAAGTGTACCCCCTATGATGTATGTAACTTTCTCTCATCCCATTCCCTTTTCCTGTTATATCTAATATGTCACTAGTAAAGGTTTGTAGCTAGAGTCTACACAACTGCACCCAATCGGTACAAAATTGTTACTATAATGCGACCCCCTCAACCTTCAATTACAACAAATTGACTAAAACAATCTCTTTTAGATAGTTAATGCTCTATAGACGAGGCGGGCCATAAAATTTTAGGGATTTTAGCATATATATCCTTGAGTTTTAAATATATTACATCTGCACCTCTTATTCATATTATCTTATATGCCCTTATATTTTTAGGTTATTTTGCATATATACCCTTCCGTTATTAACTACCTAACAATCGTTAATAAAAGAAGATAAATGGACAATTGCACCTTCTCTCTCATCACACAATATGCCTATTCACTCCATTCTCTTCTCTTCCCATTCTACACCACCCCTAGCCCAACCTTTGTCACAATATTTTTGTCACAATATTTCTGCAACCCCTAGTTACTTGCTAGCCTGATACCTCCTTCCTCCGTTGTGCCCACCTCCTCAAGAATTGTCATCCTAGGACCCACATCTCCTCTCTGTATCAGGCCGGACCTTACCTGACTTTGACGTCCAAGGTTCAAAAACTCGGCCGCTCCAAGACAGTCCATGAGTCAACCTATTGCATTGTTTTGCTGGACTCGGGGCTGAGTCAGTCGAGTCACCTGACTCGAGGGCGAGACGGCCCCGAGTTAAGGCGGAGTCAAGCCAAAATTTCACATAATTAATTTCATATAATTTTAATTTTTACTAGAAAGGCAGAGCTAATCTTTACTTTTGTGAAAATAGTAGTTAATTAAAATTTAATTAATCATATAATTTACTAAATTATGCATTTATTTTGATATTTTAATACCGTGACGCATGTATTTATGCATTATCTTCATGTTTAGTATGCTAGGTGATATGTTTTGGACATGTTATACAACAATTTTGAGGTCTACATTTTTTAAAGATTCGTCGCGACTTTTTTAGAATTTTTTGGGTCCTCTATATAGCGCCTCACGCGTCTCGCCCGGGTCGGGGTCGTGATGTCGCGACCGACGTGGAATGGTGCCCGCCGAGTCGGCGGCCGAGATCGTGACTTTGAGCCATGTTGACGTTGGCTGCTCCCTCATCTCTGACCACCAACCTTCCGGTGGCATCGCCGAGTTCGGTTGCGACCCATCACGCTCCCCGTCTAGCTCACCCTCACCCGCTTTACTGCAAACTCTTGTCGTTTATTTTTTTTTTTTTTTGGAGAGAGAGGGCAATGCTAATGGCCTATTTTGTAAATAATATAAATAATACAAGTAAGATGGTACATGCATGTTGTAAGGTACAACTAATGACAGAAGAGCAGGATATGATCCTAAGTTACATTAAGCCCCGAGTCTATTGGATTGCCTTGATTAGTGTTGTGCCCAAATGAAAGCATGGTGTGTGATTCTCTCAAGGAGAATGCTAGCGAGTTGACAATGACCAAGCCTATGAATCCATAATCACTATCCAAGTGTAGAATCTTCAAAAATGTCACATTGCCACATCACTCGAATTACCCATATACCTAACCTATAAATTGGGTGTAAAACGCTATATCGGGTCCAAAATCGTCAAAATTGCGGCGGATATATCGGGTCCATGCCTATTTATCGGCGATTTTAGACGAAAAATGCTATATCGGTTTGGATGTGCCAAATCATTGCGGCTAGGTGCCGTAAACGCAATATCGGCACAATATCAGGGTTATATCGGGGATATTTAGAACACTGGTTTTGAGAGATCCGCAAACTCAATAGAGTATACATCAAAGAGCAGACTCACAAACTTCACCCATAGAAGACAGTTGTAGAAGGCACAATGGAAGCACGAGATGACCATAAAAAGTCTCCTCAAGAGGTAGTAGAGGTAGTAGATGATGCAGCAGCAGTACCATAGTAGATGATGCAGCAGGGGTACCATCAACAGATAGACCACATAAAAGCAGTAGGATACCAGCTACAAAGCACTAATAGAAGCAACAAATCATCATTAGCAACAACTGCACTTGTAGTAGTCAGTGATTAGACTAGAGACAAAAAACAGTGCATATTAGAGGGTAGACCAAAATTATAGGCTTGACGACACCAAGAAGAGGCATGCAACAGTGATAGAGGAAGAAGCCGCAACCACAACAATGTGTCAACATCGGTAGTAGTACATGAAGAATACTTCGGCATCAACAGCAAATAAGATCAAGTCTGCACTCGACAGATCTAATAGCCTCAGCCGAGGGAAACAGAGTCGCCAACATGATTAGATGAGGCTGGAGTGTCTGGTAGTTGATGATGCACATGTAACAGAAATAGTGCTAGGGTTTTTGGAGAGAAAAAAGTACCCGTGGTTACTGTTCACGATGAACAGTACCCACGTTATTGTTCACGATGAACAGTACCCCACGGTTACTGTTCATGATGAACAATATACTACCTTGGTACTGTTCACATAAACAATAATTTTTTTCAGATCTGAATTCAGAACACATTAGGTCTAAAGAAGAGAGAGAAAAAAAAAGAAAAGAAAAAAAGATGGTGTAAATAGGTAACGACTAGGGTTTTGAAGAAGATGATGGTGGTTGATGGAGACGTAGGTGGTGATGGAAGAGGGATCGCTCTAATATCATGTTAGGTTTTAGAAAATCGACGGTTTAGCCTAGTTTGGTACCACCACTCTTATATTAGATGAAGTAACAATGATATTACAAATGTGCCCTTATACTCTAATAGTTTCTTTTTAGTTCTTACGTCTATTAGGTTGTTAATAAGGGAACATATGCATGGAAAATAAGTTAAAAATATGAGGGTAGATAGAAAAATAGAAATAAGGCATGGATAAATATGTAATATTCCTAAAATTCAAGGATATATATGCTAAAATCCAAATATTTAATCACAACATATTGCATTGGCTAATGCACTGCTACATGTGGGAGTGGTAATGGATTTTACAAAAGAACTCCAAGAAAATTGATTTTGCACAAAACTCTAGAGGACCCCTAAACATGCTATAGAATAATAGAATTGAAATATTAATTTCACATGTAAACAATGTATGGTTGAAAATTTACAGTCTTAATTTTTACTTTTTCATTTATAAACGTCCATCAACTGAAATTTGCACCTCTTGTTTACTACCATAATGCAAAGCCTATGGAGGGCTTGAAATTGAGCTGAATTGTGTGCGAATTTACGTCCATCTCACGGCTCATGTTTTAAAAGATGTTAAAGTTTTGTAGGATTACTAACTTGCCCAAAAGTTGTTTAAATGTTTTCCTTTGCATAATGTGAATTATATTATTGCTTAAGAGACTAATTGGATTAATTGTCATTAAAATTTTGTAAACTTTTGAAATTTCATATAAGGTTATTTAAATAATTTTTTTTGCAGAGTATAATCAGATATTTCTTTAGAGTCTGTGATTGGATTAATTCACAGTTATAGAACTGGAGATACTTAGTTTGAATCATTCTTAATGAAATTATATCTAGAAACATATATTAAGAAAAAGGGGTTTTCTACTTGTGCATTTCAGGGGCCAGAAATATGCACATCTTAAGGCATATATACCATTTAACTGAGCCAATAATTATACCTTCTGTTCCATACTCTTTATCTATTTATTCTATTTTAATCCCTTACCTTCTCTTAATTGTCCTCATATCTATTTCACTTTCATCTATTTTTCACCTCAGAATCTAAAGGCTTAAATGTAAAGAAATGTGTCATGTGACACTCATTGTCCTCTCTCTCTCTGTGTGTGTGTGTGTGTGTGTGTGTGTGTGTGTGTGTGTAGGGTTAAGTGCTCGTAGCATGTCTTCATAGATATCTAGGGAGGTAGTAAAATATCTCAACATGGACCATCTTTATGAATGATCCACTCCGCTCATCATGATTCTCATGGCGTAGAATGCTTGTATATAAAAAATCACGTAATTTGGATATTTTGTAACCATCAATCAAATGATGTCATTTCATTTTGTAACCATTTGATACATACTTAAAAAATATCAAAATTGCATGACTTTTTATATACAATCATTTTAAGACGTGTAGATTAAAGTGAGCAAAGTGGATCACTCATAGAGATGGTCCAATGAGATTTATGGCCGCCTTTCTAGGTACTTATCTAAAGAACATACTAGGAGCACTTTACATATATATATATATATATATATATATTATATATATATATATATATATATATATATATATATAGAGAGAGAGAGAGAGAGAGAGAGAGAGAGATATGGGCTTAAGCTTCTATAAGCTTATATGAGGTACACCTTTTTCCTACGTGTGGATCATCTATGTGGATGATCCACACTGTTCATAATAGTGTATATACCCTCAAGGAGCTGTGGATGAAAAATTATAGATTTTGAAGGTCATTTGCTCATTCGTCATGTGGTTGCAAATTGAATAGTTCCTGTGAGTAAAGAAATGTGGACAAGTTTATACCGCTTGATCAATGGGCAAACTATCTTTAAAACACATGATTTTCATCCATTACTTCTTGAGAACATGTAGATCACATTGAACGGTGTGGATCATATCCCTTATCTCACACACACGGCCATCGTTTTAAATATCGGCCGATATACCGGTATATCGGCCGATATATCGGTATTTTATTCAAAACGATACGATAAGTGCAAAAATTTATCAGATATCATTTTGGATCGATATGGACCGATATATCGCCACGTGCCCGATATATCGGCCGATATCCGAGATGAAATATCCGATATATCGGCCGATATAGTTACTTATTTGGATAATTATTATTTTTTTTGCTTAAGAGATAATTTTATTTCATTCTATGTTCATTGTGGTATTTCAGTGATGTTTTTATATTTTTGGATAATAACTTATTTCTTTTAATAATATCTTATATATATATATTGACTATTGATATATCAACTGGTATTTAGTACAATATCGCGATATATCACCCGATATCCGGTATCCGGTATATAATTTTGCCAACCGATATATCGCCGATATCCGATATTTAAAACACTGCACACGGCTCCTTCGGGAAGGATTTGGAGTCATTCAAACTCAATGTTATGAAACACAAATTGGAGATCCACTATATATAGAGTTGATTTACACTATTAGCAGTGCTAAACAACAAAAAATCAAATGTTTTAAATTCTTGTATCTTATGCATCAAGTAGGCAAAAAATGGATGGCCTAAAGAGTGAGTTGGTTAGTTTAACTGTGTAGAATATTTGAAACCTAGCAAAAATTGGTGCGAGGGTTTTTGAGTGTTTAGATCATTATCAAATAGTTGGATCAAGATTTTGTGTTTCAAAATCATATATCAAAGGAACATGTCACTTTAGGCCGTTCATTTGTTGCCTTGTAGATGCATGAGCAAACAAACTTCAAAACACTTTATTTTTGTTTTTAATCACTTTAAATGATATAGATTAACATAGTGGATCTTCAATTTGAATGGTCTATAGTTGAATTTGAATGGGAAGGATTTGACTCCAAATTCTTCTCGAAAGAGCCAAGTATATATATATATATAGACAGAGAGAGAGAGACTTGTGTCATTCCGGAAGGATTCGAGGCCCAATCCTTCCCACTCAAATACAACCCTACGACGTTCGATTGCAAGATTCATTATGTTGAAGTTGATATTATTTCAAGTATCTATAAATCAAAAATCAAGTTTTCAAATACTTTTTGCTCATGCATCAAGTAGGGAAAAAACGGACAGTCTAAATAGTGAGTTGGTTAGTTTAATGGTGTAAAACATTTGAAACCTAATAAAAATTGGTTTGTAGGGGTTTTTAAATGTTTAGATCATGATCAAATGGACGGATTGAGAATTTGTATGTCCAAAGACATAGATCTAACCAACTCACTACTTTTGGCTGTCCATTTTGTGCCACTTGATGGATGGGCAAAAAGTATTCAAAACACTTAATTTTTGATTTTTAGTTACTTTAAATAATATAGATCAACTTCAATGAAGTGGATCTTGTATTTGAATGTTGGATGTTGGTATTTGAGTGGGAAGGATTCGGGCTCGAATCCTTCCGGAATGACTCAAGTCTCTCTCTCTCTCTCTCTCTCTCTATATATATATATATATATATATATATATATATATATATATATATATATATATAGTTGAGTTAGGCTACTTTTGGAAGTATCAACAATGTGGATATTCTCACTTTGTTTTGGTTGATAAACCACTTAAATTCAAAATCCACGCCGTTGGATGTGATATATTACCCATAAACTAGTAGAAACAAAATCAAGGGATAATTTAAGTTTCTTATGTACATATTTAATTCTCTTGCTTTCCTTGATCCTCGTCCATTGAGTTCATATGCTATTTTTGTTGCCGCCAAGAAAAATTCCTCCGTTTATGGCATATGAATTGTAACTGTGGATACTATGACTTCTCGAGAGGTTCTATAGTTTATAGTACCATAAGTATTTCATTTTTTCAAATGAACATCACACGAATAGAAACTATAGATATTATTATTTTTGAAGTTTTGTGTTATTGTTTCGGTTACTTTTTTTAATGAGACCATTTCCTGACATTTGTGATTATCATGATGTTTCTTTTACTTTAGTACTATTCATCGTGGAAAGTTCTAGCCACATCAATTTGCTTGTTTCTTGAGCTTCTCAATCAATCATTTTATTTCTATCAAATCCACTATATAATTTTAATTAGGAAATAGGAAAATCATGAAATTTGAATGCTAACTTTTCAGCTTGTAATAATTTTTCATAATTTTGATCTATGCTATGACAATGTTAGCCCCTTTGGTGGGGATTGCAATTTTGGATACTGTTACATTTGTCTTACTGCTGATATGCCTTAGAACTGAAGTTTTTTGTATTTGTATTACTAAATTGCCACCAGAGAGGGAGTTGTTTTTTTGTCAGAATCTACAGGGGGTTAACTTTACACTTTTATCTATACTATGACAAACGACGATGCTAGCCGGGCTTGCAATTTTGGATGCTCATATATTTGTCTTACTGCCTGATGTGCCTTAGATAAAAAAACTGATGTTTATTGTTATTTTTACGAAATTGTCACCAGAGAGGGAGTTTTTTTTTGTTGGAAACTACGGGGGTTAACTTTATACATATCCTTTGAATAGTTTCAATTCTGAAAACTCCTCTATTTTTTGATTAGAAGCTAAGAAGTTTTGATATACCCTTGAGAAAATTCATTTATATACACTTACAACACCAATACATCCTCCTAATTTTGTAATTTTCCATGCACACCTGGAAATGAAGTTTCTTACAAATTCTTCTTATACACCCATCTTCTTAGACAACCTCCATCTGCTAATCATTTTTATAAGGTAGGCACATGGACTGTATGTGTTCATAATCTAGTTTTAGTTATTTATCTTTGGAAAAATTTTACTAGATCAATATGCTTGCTTAAACTTCTCACTCAATGACTTTGTTTTCATTCAAACACTATTATGTATTGATAATTCGTATAACCTTGGATCAGGAAATTTGTGTTTTCTGATGTTGTGTTGGCATTAATTGATCTGATAAACTTTTTTTCAGCTATGTATCTTTCCAGAGGAAACCATGAAAGCAAGAATATGAACAAAATCTATGGATTTGAGGGGGAGGTCAGGTCTAAATTGAGTGACACATTTGTTGAGCTCTTTGCGGAAGTTTTTTGTTGTTTACCTT